>OZ024909.1:41205348-41290348 GCA_964017125.1 Flabesymbios commensalis | reverse complement strand
TGTACAGTTCAAAATAAATTAGTGCAGAGCAAGATACGCCTTTAAAAGTAGGTTCAAGTTATTTTGCTTGTATAACGTAATAGAGAAAGCTTCTGTATGTGAAATCTCTCCCTGATATACTACACGATAAATAACCTATTTTTCACAGTATTGGATGCGTATGCAGACATTAAAATATTTACTGTCGATTTTTGCGATTATCTATATTGAGAACTAAATAAAAACTAAAGGTGTCAGCCACCAAACACAGAAATAATGTAGCCATCATAAACCGAAATGAAAAATGACAGATAGCCTCTTGTGCCAAGAGTGCCAACAGTGCACAATTACAGCTTACTATGACAAACCAAATGTTTCAGTGACATTCGACCACATTGCTCGACCACAACTCTTTTTTTCTTCTGGCTGATGGTGAGATAACTTTTTAAAATCTTCCCCCAAAACAGAATAAATATAGCAGAGAAGATAAGATATATGCCATTACACAATGCAAACAAGGTTGGCTTTTGTTGAATGTTTCGCTAACGTTGGACCATTGTCGAAGACATCGGGCCAACATTGGCTAACATTGCATCCGATGAGCCAAGCCAAAAAAAAAAAGACAATGGAAATTACAGTACCGGTATCAAGAAGTGTCATGGGTGATAAGGATTGCACTCGATTAGGACTGTTATTCTCAGACGCGTTGATCGGAATTACATGCCCTGGTTATTAATTACAACTTGTAAACATGCCACAATACTCTATAACTTACTGCGTCTACTTCCCATTGGGCACACGACGTCGTTGCGACGTTGAATCAACGTCATAGACGTTGATTCAACGTCGCAACAACGTCGTGCGCCCAATGGGTCATAGCTGTGTGCACCATATATGAAATCAAAAATGGGATGTTGGAAACGACCTGCGGCTTGAGCTGTTCATATTGGCATTTCTCATGGGATACAGTATGAGATACATTTGAGCAGGGGAGGCGATAAATCATTGCCAGTCCATTTTTAACACTCTAATTATTCCAAGCGCTAAGCGTAGCTATGTTCAAGCTTTCAAAAAAAAAAATACTTTGAATGTGAAATATATATCATAACAGTAAAATTTAAAAACAACGTAGCCTCCAATTTGACAAATCTGCATAATTTTCATCCACGTGAAGAGTAGGGAGACACAGCTTCAAGTTGGTGAAAAATTAAATTCGGCGGGTTATTTATTCATTATTAATGCATACTTAGCTAGAATTATTTTCTTATGGAGCACACAATTCCATGAGATCACCACTGCTATCAGAACAAAAAGGGGACAGAAAGAATATCGACAATCTGTCAAACTTGTATGCGTTTCTGATTGGAAAACGTTGGTAAAAACACCTGGTCAAAACAAATTATATAAATTATACATTGTTGAGTGTGGCGCCTGAAAGATTCTCGCTGCACTTGTATGCTTCTATGTGCTGCTGCTGTTATTTAAAAAGGCTCAACTTTAAGCTTAAAAGACAACAGAAGCGTTGTTGTTGGTGTGGTTAGTTTGTAAAATCGTTGAGAACTCAACCGAAGTTTTCATGCCTAATACGTGTAATATGTTTATTTCCGATAATGTTCATGTCCCGTGGTCAAAACTCATTGACGAAACAATTTAAGACACACCTTTCCTCCAAACACAAACGTGACATGTTTAACACATCTAGGTCTGGTTCAAATCATGCTGTCAAGTGTTACTGGTCAGATAAACGTGCAACAACGACGACATCGTTGGCTTGTTCGGTCAGTCAAATAACATTTTGTACTTCTTGGCATCGCGTCGCGCAGACTCAGTAAAATGATAACTATTGTCTATTGTTGTGATTATGATATTCACAACATCACAACTGCGTAATTTTTCAGATTTATTTGAGTCAGTTACCGAGACAAACTACAAACCACACATATCAGTTTTATAGTAGCATATTATGAGTGCATACTTCAAATAACAGATTCGAGATAATAACCGTTAGTAGTGTCTGATGTTAAATAAGAGCGATATGGAGAACGCATAGTGTTTTGCACCGTTCATTATGATGTGGCGATAGATTTCCCAGCATTATTTACAAACTAACTTACTGTGTTCCTCCCATCAGGTGAATAATTTCACCAAGAAATGAAGAGTGTATTGATAAATTAACTGTAATTAGACACAGCGCGTAGCTCAATCTATATGGTTTGTGTTACGTAGATAGTATAATTATCTATTCTTATTATCATTGTTGTTGATTTTTGCTGTATTGTTGACCAGTTTTTGATGCCTTGTATTCTAAAATTCCAATGGCCCTGGATATTGTTTTTGTTTGAAAAACTTGTGTCACTTACAATCTATGATATGATCTTTGCTGTACATTGAACAAAATGAATGTGGATACTAAAAAACTGTATGTAATACAATGCTGGTGATCAGAAATTAACCCCTAGAGTTCTGAGCTAGTCAATTTAAATTTTCAGTCACTTGAAGCTGTGTCTTGCTACCGCGATCCACAGTTTTAAGTGACGGAAAATTGGTCGCATTTGTAAAATGATTGTCATATTGTATATCTGTCCCACAGATTAAATACATTTTAACTTCTAGAAACTGGTTGCCCGAGTGCTGATAAAAGCCACAGAAATAACACCATAGTCGACATCAGTGCTCAAAGGGTTAGGCATACATTCAGAGTATATGCCACGGCTGTGCTCAGAGATCATTCATCCATTCTAATTGGCTGCTGCTGCTGCTGAAGAATCACTGTCTCTTTTATCATCTCGTATTGAACCATTTCCAGCGGACGGGGCAAAGTTACTTTTATCTGATGAGTCACTTTTCTTCCCCACAACAAACTTGGAATAGTCAGGATCTTGCTTTTTCCCCACCACAAATTTAGAAAAGTCGGGGTCATTTTTCTTTCCAAGCATAAATTTAAAATAATCCTCGTCATTCTTTTTACCCATGAGGAATTTAGAATAGTCCATATCATTTTTATTTCCAAAAACAAATTTTGAATAGTCGGGATCATTTTTTTTCCCAACTACGAATTTGGAAAAATCAGGATCGCTTTTTTTCCCAACAACGAAATTAGAAAAATCAGGATCGTTTTTCTTTCCAACCATGAATTTCGAAAAATCGGGGTCGTCCTTCTTTCCAACCACAAATTTGGAAAAATCAGGATCGTTTTTCTTTCCAACCATGAATTTAGAAAAATCAGGATCGTCTTTCTTTCCAACCACAAATTTGGAAAAATCAGGATCGTTTTTCTTTCCAACCATAAATTTAGAAAAATCAGGATCGTCTTTCTTCCCAACCACAAATTTAGAAAAATCAGGATTGTTTTTCTTTCCAACCATGAATTGAGAAAAATCAGGATCGTCCTTCTTTCCAACCACAATTTTTGAAAAATCAGGATCGTTTTTCTTTCCAACCACAAATTTAGAAAAATCAGGATCGTTTTTCTTTCCAACCATGAATTGAGAAAAATCAGGATCGTCCTTCTTTCCAACCACAAATTTTGAAAAATCAGGATCGTTTTTCTTTCCAACCATGAATTTAGAAAAATCAGGATCTTCCTTCTTTCCAACCATGAATTGAGAAAAATCAGGATCGTCCTTCTTTCCAACCACAAATTTTGAAAAATCAGGATCGTTTTTCTTTCCAACCATGAATTTAGAAAAATCAGGATCGTCCTTCTTTCCAACCACAAATTTAGAAAAATTAGGATCGTTTTTCTTTCCAACCATAAATTTAGAAAAATCAGGATCATCCTTCTTTCCAACCACAAATTTTGAAAAATCAGGATCGTTTTTCTTTCCTACCATAAATTTCGAAAAATCAGGATCGTCCTTCTTTCCAAACACAAATTTTGAAAAATCAGGATCATTTTTCTTTCCAACCATGAATTTGGCAAAATCAGGATCGTTTTTCTTTCCAACCACAAATTTAGAAAAATCAGGATCGTTTTTCTTCCCAAGAACAAATTTAGAGTAATCAGAATCATCCTTCTTTCCAAGAACAAAGTTTGAATAATCACCACCATTTTTCTTTCCAACTACGAAGCTCGAGTAGTCGGGGTTATTTCTTTTTCCAAGAACAAATTTAAAATAATCATCTACATTTTTCTTGCCTGTTATAAATTTAGAATAGTCCTGGTCATCTTTCTTTCCAACAACAAAACGAGAATAGTCAGGATCGTTTTTCTTCCCATAAATAAATTTGGAATACTCAGGAACATCTTTCTTGCCCAAGACAAAACGAGAATAGTCACTATCACTTTTCTTACCCAAAACAAATTTGGAAAAATCCTCCGATTCTTTCTTATCTTGTTGATATGATGAAGGCTCGGTATTTTTTTTACCCAAAACAAAATGAGAATAATCACCATTCTTCTTTTCAGGTTTCATTTTATGGTAACTTGCACTTTTCTTGCCAAGAACAAATTTTGAAAAGTCTTCGTTGCTTTTTTTACCCAGCACGAAATTGTCATAATTTTCTGCAGCGTCTTTTTTTCCCAAAATGAAATTGGATAACTCTTCGTCATTTTTCTTTCCAAGAACAAATCCTTCGTAGTTTCCATCCCTTTTATCCGCCAGTGAGTTCAATTCTTGTTCCCTATCATCTGAAGTGGACCGTTTGGTTCTGGTGCTGAAACTGCGTTTCCCCATCAGAAAATCTTCATAGCGATCTCGCTTGCCTAACATGAAATCCATATAGGCATCGCGTTTCTGAGGACCCAAGAAAAAATCCACATAAGGAGGGGGCATTGCCTCATGGGGAAAAGGCAACCTGGAATAGGAGTGGTCGTCTCTCTTTTGGTGTCCTAGCAGGAAGCTGATGTATTCTGGCGCCTGGAAACGCTTGTTACCCATCAAGAACTTCATATATCGTGGCTGAGCTCTTCTCTTCATCTTACCCATGAGAAAGTCCATGTAATCGTCACCATAACTCCTTTTATTAATACCGTAGAACGCTCCATCAATCTCATCATCTTGTATGCCATCACTCTGACCATGTACTAGTGACACCAACACCAGTATCAGAAACCAGCAGATTATATGACGAGTACACCACGAGAACCTGTCCACTATAGCCATGCTGCGAGTGGTCAAGCAGCTGACCACTGTCACGCTCTATTTAGTTATCCTGTAATTCCAGGCTCAGCTATCACTGTGTGGAGGAGAAGGAAACGACAACTGATCACGTCCGCATCCCATACACTGGCACATCAGCCAGAATCCACGGTGTGAAGTGATAGTTAAGTCCCTATAGCTTGTGGATGCCGAGAGAGTATCTGAGCACAGCCTGCTTTAACTAGGCGTGTCTCTGCTGGATTGTGAATCCTGGCGACTGTGGGGAAAGCCGTGGACTCTCCCATAAATATCCAGGAGCCGCCGAGTCCTGGGGGCGTGGTCTCGCGTATGACTGACAGCTGCAATGACTGATGCATGTAACCGCGTGTGGTCAAGGATGCAACGTATATATCTGGAGGGGAGGGGGACCTGAGCCGTTTACCTTTTACAGATGGCATGCCTTATAGGGTGTAAGTGCCTGTATTACAGTGTGCCACCCACACTGCCTCCCGCAACCAATTATACCCAATAAACACGACGCGATGTGCCAACGCTGTATTATTGTTGGGCTACATACATTTTCACCAATATTAAATATGCGGACAATCATGTCACATGTATGCTTGAGTGAGTGAGTGAGTGAGTGAGTGAGTGAGTGAGTGAGTGAGTGAGTGAGTGAGTGAGTGAGTGAGTGAGTGAGTGAGTGAGTGAGTGAGTGAGTGAGTGAGTGAGTGAGTGAGTGTGAGTGAGTGAGTGATCGTTTCTGGACTGTGGTAATATAAAGACAAGAAGAAGCCCGTGGTCGAGACTATGTCCTACTCTTTCTCGAAATAATGTAAATGTGTGAATGATTGTACAGGCTTCAAGCCCGACAGCGAGGTCGCTGTATCCCGGTTACGGGAACATTATGAGCTACTATGTTCCGTCGGTCAGTCAGGTAGACACTGTAGTCAGTGGTAAATATCCCGGGGTCTGTTCCCAGATTATGTTCTATCAGCTAACAGACACTGTAACCGAAGGTAAGTATCACAGGGTATGTTTCATCATCTATTGATAAGTATACCAGAGTATGTTCTATCAGTCTGACAGACACTGTAACCAATGGTAAGTATCTCAGAATATGTTCTATCATCTGTTGGTAAGTATCCCAGAGTATGTTCTATCATCTATTGATAAGTATGCCAGAGTATGTTCTATCATCTATTGATAAGTATCCCAGAGTATGTTCTATCATCTATTGATAGGTATCCCAGAGTATGTTCTATCATCTATTGATAAGTATACCAGAGTATGTTCTATCAGCTTGACAGACACTGTAACCGATGGTAAGTATTCCAGAGTATGTTCTATCATCTATTGATAAGTATAGCAGGGTATGTTTTATCAGTGTGACAGACACTGTAACCAATGGTAAGTATCCCAGAGTATGTTCTTTCACAGATTGTTATGGCGCATGCGCATGATAATGTTTACATTTTGAATTTCCGGAAGTAGATACGACGATTAAAGCGATTTCAGAAAGTCTGAAAGATCTGTAATTTAGCATATACTTGTATAAGAAGATGTAGAAGACATAGCCGATGATCCGAAAGCACAGTTTAATTTGGTTCGTGTGATTTTGTAAATTTTGATCAGTAACCTGGCCGACCCCTCTGTGACACTTTGTTGCTCAATACACACCTGTATAGGGAACTCCTGTCAGCCATACTGGTCAAGGTGTGATCAACACTGCCACGTGGACACTGAACTGTTAATCACAGGACTCCTGCCTAAACGACAGCTGTCAACAAATCCACTTTAACTGAAGACGATGACGAAACTACAGAGACCGGTAACCCTTTGGTTCCAAACAACAAGAGTGGGCCGATTGACAGAGGAATATACATCGAATGAACTCCGGAAACATGTGAGAGCAGAAGACATCAAATGCATCCAGTTAACTGCAAATGAAGGACGGATAACATTATTTGATGAAAATACAAGAAATTAATTAGCCATCAAAACTGTAAATATAAAAGGGAACCCAGTCAAGTTCCAAGATACTGACAGCGATATAACCAATGCTACAATTCAGGATGCCCCTATTGAACTTACAGATGATACAGTGATAGCAGCGTTGTCAGTTTTGGCCATATTGTACCCCAAAGTATGAGACGTGGTAAAATTAGAGGCACAAACATTTTGACAGGACAAGGTATGTACAGATTAATGACGTCGTGAACACCATACCAACAGAGATAGAAGTAGGAGAGTTTCAAGTTCGACAATGGTAAGACCGAGTGCAAGCACTGTGGTGACACCTCTCATCCCAGTTACCGATGCCCTCTAAGGCCAAAACAAACAAATAAATGTTTTATATGCTACAGCACCAGTCACCTAGTGGACAAGTGCCAGAATGAGGTGGTAGGTAACCACTGCGGACAACCCGGGCACAGACAGAAAGAATGCGACGCAAACAAAAAGAGATAGAACAATATGGTGACTACCGGTACGAGATAGCCGAAGGACGAGAATCTGCCAACCATAAATGTTTTATATGCTACAGCACCAGTCACCTAGTGGACAAGTGCCAGAATGAGGTGGTATGTAACCACTGCGGACAACCCGGGCACAGACAGAAAGAATGCGACGCAAACAAAAAGAGATAGAACAATATGGTGACTACCGGTACGAGATAGCCGAAGTACGAGAATCTGCCAACCTGGAGGCCACTAGCTCTCAGATAAAAATGAAAAAGACTGCCCCAACTGAAGAAAAGACACGAGGTATTGATAACTGTGGCTGCAGATTTAGTGGAACCCACAAAACCTACGCTAATACCTGTCATTGTTATTGGCAATATTGTCACTAACAGTACAAAGAGCAATAAAAACAACGAAAACAACAGCGAAAGCGGACCTAGTAGCTCTAGCCCTAGCCGCAACAAAAACAATAAGGATGTAGAAATACGAAGATCTGACAGAAACGACAACAGCACTAGCAATAGCACCGATGTTAACATCAGTAGTAGCAACAACGATATCTCCAATAATTTGTTGATCATCGGAGCATCCCTACTAAATCACAGTCGCCAGATAGTGTCATCATTTCAAATCAATCTGGTGCTCCACTTGATATGGCAGAGCAGCTCGTGAACGCAGCAGAAGAAAACAGTGACCAGGAGCTGAAACCTGACCAAGTTGTGATACACTTGGGGACAAACGATGTGATGTATATAAGATCGTCCGCACCAGCAGTGATTGTCAAGCTAGGCATAGCTATGGACAGAATTCATCAGAAATACCCAGCTGCAAAAATCGGACTGTGTTTCATATCTCCAAGAAAGGGTAACAGCAGTGACCAGAAACAGTGTAATGAGGTGGCACAGGTTGTCAATGAGTAGATGAGCTCACTTTCTGATGCACAACCAGACCAATACACATTCATTGACACATGGTCTAAGCTGTGGTCATCAAAAGGTATGCCATTAAACACTATCATGATTCAAACGACCCAAAAGGTGTTCATCTAAGTAAGAAAAGGAAATAACTGTTGATAAACAAAATAATGAGTACGATGTGTCCCACAACAGCAAAGAGAAAAAGCCGCTTGACACACAGTCCCTCAGCAGACAACAACACCAAGGAACAAAGACTTGATAGCCAACAAAATGTCGATCTGATCACTTTTACAGACACTCAATAGGACAGTAGCCAGGCAGGCCACATTGGCCCACACAACATCATTACTCGAGAGGTATCCATCAACAATGACAGACAATATATTTTCCCAGCAGTCTAGATTGGATATCATTCACCTCAACGTGTGTGGTCTAAATAGAAGCTTCTGGACTTTGAAGAATTTATCCAACAATACAAATTGATATTTTTAACTGAAACAAAACTGGACGAGTTAGATGATATTACGATTCCAAATTACAAAATATTTACAAATAACAGAAAAAATAAAAAACGAGCATCTGGTGGTGTTGCTACTCTTGTTCACAATTCGATAACTGATCATGTAACTGTTCTCGACACAGACATTAATAGTACAATGTGGATTAGATTAGATTAGATAAACGCCTCTGTCAAATCCCCATTGTATTTGGTTTAGTAAACAATCCACCAGAAAATTCACCCTATGCTAATATTTCAATATTCGATCAGATTGAAAATACTATAATTGGCATTAAATCTCAAAATTCAAAAACCGGAATTTGCTTGTTAGGTGATTTCAATGCAAGAACAGGTATCAGATCGAATAGAAACAACTGACACTATGTATGAAGATAGAACTGTAATGCTGGATAACGATTATGCCAGCTGTACAACGAGTCAGAGTAGAAGAGTTAAGTCAAATTCTGACAAAGTTTTAAACCAAATGGATAGATGACTAATTGATATGTGTCGTAGTCTGAATTTACATAGATTGAATGGTAGATATGGCGGAGACCATGATATTGGCAAGCCGACTTGTAAAAATTCAAGCACAGCAGATTATATCATTATTTCAGAAAATCTAAGTAAAATTATAAGTGATTTTGATATATTAGAATTTGACAGAACTTTATCTGATATTCACTGTCCGATATATGCCTCTTTTGATTCAACCCCGCAGATATCGCCACAATATAATGTAAAACATTATGAACCACATAAAACCACAGAAAAAAAATAATTTAAATGGAATTCCAACTTTATTGATATATATAGAGAAAATCTAACTAATTTGAAAAACGATATTGAAGACAGTATACATAGAGTAGAAATAAAAGGCAGTCCGTTAGAAGAAGTTATAAATGAAATTGCTAATGTCATTAGTGAAGCACTAAAGAAAGCTGCGTATAACTCGGGTATGGGAAAATCTACTCAAAAAACTATTGTAAAAAAGAGACGAGGACAATTGCCACACAAACCATGGTATGATGATTGTTGTGAGAAATCTAGAAAAAAGTATGATAAAATTTAGAAGGCAATATAGAAAAGACAAAAATACAGAAAACTTAAATCTGGTCAAAAAGTCGAGCACAAAATATAAGAAAATAGTACATAAAGCTTATTCTGAATATAAATCGAAATTAATTTCTAAATTACGCCTACTGCAATCTGAAAACCCCAAAGAATATTGGAAAATTATTAAAGGGGAGAAGAAATCTGAAGTTCAGCATAAAATATCCTTAGATCTATTTAAAGAACATTTCGAGAAACTCGCGCTTGGAAATAAAGGTGTTAATGTAAGTAACACAACTGGTGAGCTCCACAATATGCCACCAGATACAATGCTTAATAGACACTTTACACATCAGGAAATAGCTGAAGCTATAACTAAACTAAAAAATAATAAAGCAGGGGGCTCGGATCAAATAATAAATGAATTTCTTAAACATTCACGGAACGAATTCGTTCAATATTACACAAAGTTTTTTTAATTTAATCTTAGAATCAGGACATATGCCAACCGATTGGTGTCAAAGTGTAATCCGGCCTATTTATGAAAAACAAAGGAGACATTGATGATCCCAACAACTACAGAGGAATTTCACTGCTAAGCTGTTTTGGAAAACTTTTCACAAGATGTTTAAATAGACGATTAACTATATCTATTGAAAAAAAAACATTGAACAGGCAGAACAAGCAGGTTTTAAATCCGATTGTTCAACCATTGATCATGTATTTGTCTTAAAATCACTAGCTGATATGTATCTCAGTAAGCGCCAGCGACTATATTGCTGTTTTGTCGACTATAAACAAGCATTTGATACAATCAATAGAATAACTCTGTGGTCTAAGATGTTATCCTCTGGAATTCCAGGGAAAATACTTAATGTGATAAAAACATGTATATAAAAGCAAAATCAAGTGTATCATAAACAGCCGAGGCGGAGTCAGATTCGTTTCCCTGTAACATTGGCGCTCGACAGAGAGAAAATCTTTCTCCACTTCTCTTCTCAATATATTTACAAGATCTAAAGTCCTTTATATCTCGTGAATGTGAAGGCTTAAAAGACATAGAAAACATGCAAAAAGAACATCTTGATGAAGAAATTGTGACATATTTTAAACTGTACATACTTTTATATGCTGATGATATAGTGATACTAGCTGAAAATCCTAATGACCTACAAGCATCGTTTATTGAAATGGAAAAATATTGTGATACTTTTGATTTGCACATAAATGTGAATAAAACCAAAATCTTAATTTTTTAGAGGGGAAACTTACGAAAACACCATATTTTTAACTTCGGTAAACATATACTTGATACTGTTGATGAATACAACTATTTAGGCTTAGTTTTCAATTATAATGCTAAGTTTAAAATTGCAAAATCGCATTTATATCAGAAATGATGCAGAGTTATGTTTTCTCTTCTAAAAAAAGCCAGAAATTTATCTTTCCCACTGGATATAATGTTAAAACTTGTTAATGCAATTGTTAAGCCAGTAGTGTGGTACGGAGCTGAAGTATGGGGCAGCGAAAACTGTGACATACGTGAAAGACTCCAGCTTAGATTTTTAAAATATGTTTTATCTATAAATAAGTTCACTTCTTATATGATGGTTAACGGAGAGCTGGGCGTTGTTCCCTTAGATGTTGATATTAAATTACGTATGATAACATATTGGGCAAGGTTGTGTTTAGAAAATAAACACAAGATATCTAATACCATTTATTCGTTATTATATACATTAGATGAAAAAAAAATATTGAAATCTTAATGGATACAAACTGTAAAAACAACACTGAACTATTGTGGGTTTTCTAGACTCTGGTTAAATCAAGCACTTCCATGCTCTATTGAAGCATTCAAACAGTCAGTCAAGCTGAGACTAGAAGATCAGTTTATTCAAAAATGGCAGGAATAAATATCACAAGGACGAAAATGTACTATATATCGTATCATTAAAACAACGTTTGGCTTTGAAAATTATTTAAATGATTTACCAGATCTATTGAGAAAATATTTTACCAAGTTTTGATGCCGAAATCATCGCTTGCTCATAAAGGCTGGTGTCCGGTCCCAAAGTCCTTCGTGATATGCGTGTATGCCAATTTTGTAAAACAGATATAGGAGATTAATTTCACTATTTACTTTGCTGTGTTCATTTCAAAGAAGAACGTAGAAAATATATAGAGGCAAAATACTATATAAGACATTCAACTATTTACCTTCAAGAACTTTTTAAACAGACAAAGGGCGAAAAGTTGGCTATTTTTGCCAAAATGATCATTTGTAAATTTTAGAAATGACTTTGTATATAATGTATCATGTGCTAACGCCTTCCTGGCAACTCGGTCTAGTCTTCTACTAAAGAAGACCATCAGAATAAACTACTTGTTACTTGTTACTATATTGACAAGTATCCGAGAGTATGTTCTATTATCTATTGATAAGTATAGCAGAGTATGTTCTATCAGTGTGACAGACACTGTAACCAATGGTAAGTATCTCAGAGTATGTTCTATCATCTATTGATAAGTATCCCAGAGTATGTTCTATCATCTATTGATAAGTATACCAGAGTATGTTCTATCAGTGTGACAGACACTGTAACCAATGGTAAGTATCCCAGAGTATGTTCTATCATCTATTGATAAGTATCCCAGAGTATGTTCTATCATCTATTGATAAGTATACCAGAGTATTTTCTATCATCTATTGATAAGTATCCCAGAATATGTTCTATCATCTATTGATCAGTATACCAGAGTATGTTCTATCATCAATCGATAAGTATCCCAGAGTATGTTTCATCATCTATTGATAAGTATACCAGAGTATGTTTTGTCAGTGTGACAGACACTGTAACCAATGGTAAGTATCCCAGAGTATGTTCTATCATCTATTGATAAGCATAGCAGAGTATGCTCTATCATCTATTGATAAGTATGCCAGAGTATGTTCTATCAGTGTGACAGACACTGTAACCAATGGTAAGTATCCCAGAGTATGTTCTATCATCTATTGATAAGTATCTCAGGGTATGTTCTATCAGTTTGACAGACACTGTAACCAATGGTAAGTATCCCAGAGTATGCTCTATCATCTATTGATAAGTATAGCAGAGTATGTTCTATCATCTATTGATAAGTATAGCAGAGTATGTTCTATCAGTGTGACAGACACTGTAACCAATGGTAAGTATCTCAGAGTATGTTCTATCATCTATTGATAAGTATCCCATAGTATGTTCTATCATCTATTGATAAGGAGAAGTGCCTATTATGAGCATAGTATGGGAACACTGTCCTGTGAGCGTTAATAGTATGTCAATGACAACTGAACCTAATAAAATATACATATGTATGATTTTTCTATCAAAATATATATTTTCGCCTTTTTGATAACGACATTTTTTTATTTTGAGGAAGTTTTAATTTTTTTGCAATCCTGCTCATAATAGGAACATCTGTTCATAAGATGAGCATGGCCAGTACCTTTAATGAGCAGGCATGCTCATAAAGGAACTACCATGCTCATATTAGGACCATTGTCTATTTAACATGACACTGTTTTGGCTGTCACGGTCGTCAGAATGGAGCCATATGTTTTGTACGAAGATAATTTTAAAGAATATTTCAATCATTACACGAATATAACATTTTTCTATATGCTGGCTCAATGATTATTTAAAAACACTTGAAGAATCAAAGACTGGTATTTATTTGTGAATACATTTATAGGTGTTCCAAATTTGAGCAGGTCTGCTCATAAAGGGTCCCCTATGCTCATATTAGGTGCAGTGTGTTATATTTTGTCCTTGATTTATTGTATAACTTTTCTCAAATATGAAACTCGTTCCACGCACAAGATTTTTCAAGATCTCAGTTTCCAAAAAAATTATTATGTTCGAATTGGTATAAATAGAGTGGCGAATGAAAGATACAAAATACACTTGTGGGGGGAACTAGAATAGTTGTTAGTACTAGTACTTATCATTTTATGGAAGTACCGACTATTTCAACACCATTTTTCACCACCAGCAATAGAGTGTTTGAAATTAGGTCAATTGGATGAATGCATGAGTTACCCCTCATTGCAACTTGTGTTACACTGAAGACTATGCGACCAGAGGATAGCCAAGCTGAGCGACACGAGTCGGCGTTACACCATATATTTCACAGTAAAACCCACGTCTCTGGACGTCTTGGCATGTATGGTTGTAAGCCCCCCAGGCATGCCCAAAATGGGTGAGTGAAGGAAAACAACCTTAATAACTCACGATGCCCAACCACCCCACCCTCGCGTCGTCATCTGTACATATACAGTTTCATTTTTTATCATAAAGTTTGCACTGTTTTTTTTAATATTGTTTACTGACCACTGTCGAAAAGTGACATTTGGCAACTATTTCACGAATTTATTTACTCTCACATATACATGTAGGGAAATAATGTCAGATAAACTAAAGTTTGTAGTGCATGTATTTTCTATTATTTTATATTATGAGGGAATATGCCTGCTGATCTTGGTCTACTTCGCTTATGTAGATACTGTATGCAAATAAAAATCGCAGTCATTTGCGGTGAGGAAAATATTTGGCTTCAGGGGAATCCACATCTCAATTGTAGAGATTTAAGATCAAATTAATGGGCAATTTCACCATATTATCTTCCTTGCTAACACTAAAGCAGCCCTGGAGTGGGGCTGCCTGGAACTTGCTGTAAAACGCGTAGGCCTAAACTTAATTAGCCCTATATCGTCACGATACCAGAACTTTTTCATAAATTATCATTATAGATGTATCTAAGGAATGATCAGTTAAATAAACTTTGTCCAAATATAGTGCACTTAGCTAATTCAGTGGAATAACCCAGTTCGGATCCATTGGGGTGCGCCCTCCCACCCTTCATCATCTCAAAATAAAAAACGACATATTTGTACAGAAATAAGCTTTAATAAGCACCATTTGAAGCCTTAGTTGTCAAAATTCCCCAAGAAAGCATGAACCGGATCCCTGTAGTTGAATTACCAGCTGTGGTGTGTAAATTTTAGTTGAAAATTAGGTGTCCCCGTCAGGCAAATTTTGGATCCGCCACTGAATCCGCATTGTTAATTTTGTTAAAATGAAAGAGGAACAGTAAACGATATTTACGTTATTGGCGTGAAAGATACAGCATAGTAATTTATTGACCTCTGGAAACCTCCCCCCTCCCCCCAATGTGATTTATCATAATGACGTTATGGACGTTTCGTCTCATGTCTACCTGTCATGACTGAAGATTTAAAAATGACTTGCTCATCGCAAAAGAGATTTTTTGTAATTATACGGACCTTTAAATTCTATAGGTAAAGGCATCTTACATAGGTGATATAAAAATAAATTATGTAGGTTCAGTGGGAAATTCCTTGAAGTGCCTGAATCGACAAAAATACAAAAGGCGCTGTCTTTGATCATTTACATGCATCGAAGTTTAATTAGATTTAAAAAAACAGACAAACTGTTTATTCTCAACTAAAATATAATTAAAATTATTAAATCTGAAACCCCAGAACTGAAAGTTAAACAATACAAGGCCCACTTGTAAATGATATTCAGTAGACTAGTTTTGAAACGAGCACACTTGTAAATGATAACCTAGCTATTACTTCAACAATGCCATGTGGTAATGCAGAACTATTTATTTTGAGTAATTGTTTATTATTATATTTTACACAAACAAATCATGGTGTGTAGTAGGACACCCTTACTCACTGCCACGAATGCCCCTAATATGAGCACATTGGTGCTCCCAACATGAGCATATGCTCATAATCGGAACATCCGCTATGCTCATATTAGGACACTTTAGCATGGCTATTATAATTTACCAATACAAATAACACGAGATAGATACTCTTTTTATCGCCTACATATCAGAAAAATAAGGTTATGATTGATGACATGAAACAAACTTGACATCTTTATATGTTCTTCTATAGAATCACCATACATTTGAAGCTTATACGAAATTGAACTCGTTTAAAAAACCTCAGTTGAAGTCACTTGATTTGTTCTGATACATTTGATGCTGAATAAAACTAATCTCAATTAGAAGCCTTGACATTGTCCTCGCAAAAGAAGGCAAAATACACCACCTGGTGACTATATTTCATGGAAATTCCAGCTATGCTCATATTAGGAGCATGCTCATATTAGGACAACTTACCCTATACCAGAGTATGTTCTATCAATGTGATAGACACTGTAACCAATGGTAAGTATCCCAGAGTATGTTCTATCATCTATTGATGAGTATCTCAGAGTATGTTCTATCAGTCTGACAAACACTGTAACCAATGGTAAGTATCCCAGAGTATGTTCTATCATCTATTGATAGGTATAGCAGAGTATGTTCTATCATCTATTGATAAGTATACCAGATTATGTTCTATCACTCTGACAGACACTGTAACCAATGGTAAGTATCACAAAGTATGTTTCATCATCTATTGATAAGTATCCCAGAGTATGTTCTATCATCTATTGATAAGTATACCAGAGTATGTTCTATCAGTCTGACAGACACTGTAACCAATGGTAAGTATCCCAGAGTATGTTCTATCATCTATTGATGAGTATCTCAGAGTATGTTCTATCATATATTAATAAGTATCACAAAATGTGTTTCATCATCTATTGATAAGTATACCAGAGTATGTTCTATCAGTCTGACAGACACTGTAACCAATGGTAAGTATCCCAGAGTATGTTCTATCATCTATTGATAAGTATACCAGAGTATGTCCTATCAGTCTGACAGACACTGTAACCAATGGTAAGTATCCCAGAGTATGTTCTATCATCTATTGGTAAGTATCCCAGAGTATGTTTCATCATCTATTGATAAGAGTAGAGTATATTTCCCTCGACAAACAGAGGCACATCGCTCCGCAAACAGCCATTGATACGTCGTTGCATATAATTAAATATAATTTTGATGACTATTTATGCCAACGCACACGTACAATATCACCCCATTACCCTTTTTCTTTGAGTGTAAAAACATCCAAAATGTCATACATTGAGCCCGATGTGACTTTGTTTTATATGGTGAGATACATGGTGATTGTTTACAAGCTAGGTGTACCATAGGACACCATGAACACAATATGACACCATGGACAGCATGGTACATAATGGGACAACATGGATCAGTTTATTTTGACCCTAAGGACACTGATGTCGACTACAGTGGACATATTGTGTTTTATTAGCACCAGTGTAACCCCTCATAATCGGTCGTTAAAAGAAAAATATGCCTTCAATATTGAAACACTGGTGTATGCTGGGACTTAAATTTCCCAAGTCACACAAATTTTCAGTCACTTGAAGTTGTGTATCGCGCTAGCGAGATACAACTTCAAGTGACTGAAAATTCAAATTGAACAGCTCAGTGTTCTAAGGGTCAATTTAGGTTGTGGTTTATGCTACAGCTATAATAAACTCGCCCACGCTGAGGCTGGATCACACATTGCCATCCCAGAAAACACAAGACGTTAAAACAATGTTGGTTTAATGTTGGTCCAGCGTCTTCGACGATGGATCAACATTAATCCACGATTGGTTCAACGTTCGTTTTCCGAAATATTCAACATATCTTCAGCATACCAAGGAGATTGATTGGTTTGGCACACCAGTATGAAATTAAAAAAGAGACCGCAGCTGATGTTCTATGTACCTCTTTAATTAACATTTAGAGCGCTGAAATATTTGTGTGTGAACCATGGAGTCCAAAGGGTTTCTAATTCGAATTCATCATAAATACAGTAGTAGTAGTATTTAGTGTCTTATGAACATACTCTATCAGGTCACACCCCTCGATTCAACCAAATTATAAGAAGCTACATTACATCTTACAACGCCGAAATATTTTTGTATAAACCAGAGACCATATGTTTTTTTTAATTTGAAATCATCATAAATGTCTTAGTCAGCTCTTTCTGCTTCATTTGAATAACTATGTTATGGGTCTATGGCCATTATACACATCTGACGAATCTGACGCGTCGTCTACAGGGTTAAAGGCTAGTGAATTAATGATATAATTGACCCTTTAAGCAGCCTAGCCACGTGAATTTACCACATTTCCTATTTCAAATAAAGATAAAAATCAATCAATAATTTGTACGTTGCGTAAGGATAATCTGTATCACCTCCTTGTGCCTAATACTCCTAAGTTTGTAAGCGCTCCCTGTCGTTTCTTTGGTAGAGCGCCTGACTGCCGCTCCAGTCATGCATGCGCCCCGGGCTCGAACCTTCTGATCCTCCGTGGGTTTTTCTCTTCTCAATGTGACTGGGCGATCACGTTGATAGCGGCCTCGTCGAGTTAAAATTGAAACCTGTGTATCGACGTTAATTCCGCGCATAGACACGCGCTGTCGGCATTTACTTGATATTCCCTATTTGCGTATCAGTTGCAGGATTCAGTTGTTTTCACGCAGCAGCGATTTCCATCCCAAGGTGAATTAAAATGAGAAGAAACATCTGGGTGTTAACCCTTAACCCTATATACAACGCCGAAATATTTTCATGTAAACCATGGAGTACAAAGGGGTTTTTTCAATTTGAAATCATTATAAATGTCTTAGTTAGCTTTTCGATTAATTTGAATACTTTTGTTATGGGTCTACGGCTATTATGAATGTTTCAATTCTTTATACTGAATCTGAAGCAGAAAGAGTTAACTAAGATATTTATGATGATTTCAAATTGAAAAAAAATTGCACTCCATGGTTTACAAGCCAACATATCGGCGTTGTAGAGGTTGAGGGTTAACACCCACGTGTTTCGTCGCATTTAAGTCACCTTTGGGAATCGCTGCCGCGTGAAAAAAATGAAAAAACCCTTTGGTTTCCATGGTTTATGCAAACTATTTCAGCGTTGTAAGGGTTAATAGGGTTAACTTGACCCAGGTGATGATGCTAAGTGAATTACGACCCGACCTGCTGTCATTAATTGGGTGTGAAATAGGGCTGACTTCGTTGGAAGGATCAACCATCCACCCACCTAAAAGCTCTATTACATTGGCGTATAAACTCACGAATGGTAAAAAGTTTGGCAGTGTTTTGTCGTTCCCTGGATACCCGTCATAATTTGTTTCTGATATTTCAAGAGCGTTAGAATAACTCAGTTTCTAGCGATGCGCATATGTTTTAGATGTAATAATACACCGAACGCTGGATGACGCATCAATGGAAACGTCAAAAGAATGTCAAACCAGATCGCCAGACTAACGCTACTCACAGACAGAGCACACGCTCCGTCATCGTTTCATTATCGTTTTTTATTCTAGCCACAAATACACACAAATACACGACGCACAATTTAAAATTATTAAAGCTCGGTGTGTCGTTGTCAGTGATATAGTTTTTACAGGTGTAGATGTCCAGGTTTGTTAGCAAACGAACAAGGATCCTGTCTGTAGCCATTTCAGGAAGATTAGTCACAAATTCAAAACATATTAACGTAATACCCTTACTTACTCCCGTATAGCACGCTCTTATCCAGCGATAAATTACATTTCACAAGTTTGCAAATCTGTATTGCAAAGTAAATATAGAGTAATTTTCACCCAGTTGAAGTTGTGGGTCACGGAAACTAGACACAAATTCATTTGGGTGAAATTCTAATAAGATCAAAAATAAGATCAAAAAGAGTCAATAGCAAAAAACAGCTGCAAATTTCGCATCAGAGCAGCTTTTAAATGTGCATAATTATTACTTTAACATATGAACTGAATTTGAGAATGTGCGCTTTGTGAATAGCATAATAATGTCAAATGCTGCCCTTTTTAGGCCGCATGCCATTGCGTTTTCATCATACAACGTGAGCCTTATATCTTGGGCATGCTATAAGAAACACATTTCAACGCGATACGTTAACTTAGTGTTTTTGTCTGCGACGCTGACGTGTGTTTGCTGGGAGTTTACCATTTGAGGTAGCGTAGGCTGAATTATCACTCCAAATATTCTAACATTTAATACTATCTATGCAGTATTGAAAACATAATCCGCGACATGGACGTCGATGTAGTAACCCAGCAAACACGAGATATCGACCCAATGTTGGACCAATATTAGGCCACCGTCTTCGACGCGCTGACCCAACATTGGTCCAACATTGGGTCGATGTCTCGTGTTTGCTGTGAAGTGACACTATAGGCCTACATAATACCCACGCGACATCTAACAATAGACGCGCTTCAAGATTTATAATGACCAGCCCCCACAACCACTACGTGATATGTCTTCTATATATCATAAGACATAAATATAATCTTGACAAACCGAACGCGGGATAAAATTCGCTCGTGAGAACATCCGCGGCATGTGTTACAATAATTTATTAGGAATCAGGACCGGTATTCTCGTACAAGTTACGATAAATCGTAGGCTTCTGATTGGTCGAGATGGCCATCTCGACCAATCAGAAGCCTACGATTTATCGTAACTTGTACGAAAATACCGGCCCTGGGCTGATATTCTCGAGGCTGTTAAACAACGTTTGCCCAGATCTGAGGCATGTGATTGGTCGAAATGGCCATCTCGACCAATCGTATGGCGAGGATCCCCTACCGGCCCAGTGCCCTAATAGTCTGTGAGACAGGTTTTAAAAGACTGCTAGTTTTTTAGTTAATTTGATCCAAAATGTGGCAAAGGTATGTGTCTATGTGCATTATTAGGGTGGGTGTAGAGGTGCCTGTGGCAGCAAAGTACTCAAAATGAAGGATGTTCAAGGGTACAGTCGAGCCTCAGGTTATTAAACTCACTTCCACCGTGGAAATAATATAATCAACTCTTAGCCAGAATAGTAATATTAACGACACAATAAAATGCAACAAACACACATTTGGCCGGTAAATTTATTAATCTACACTAAGGATCATTCAAAACGAACTTATTTCGAAATGATCTTAAAACTGACAGCTCACATGAATAATTACAATTTGAAAAATTAATAAAACAGATATTAAAAGCAGACGTGAAATAAATTCACCCGTCTTAAAACAATTTCGATATACTAAAGTTGTAAAACAGAAAAACAAGAACGGCTGTGAGACAGCCGCCAGGGGGGAACAACCGGCCAAATGTGTGTAAGACAATTAAAGTAACAATAGTGGAAGAAATTAAATATCTCGTCCATCTACAAACATGGCAGAAATCTACTGTAGTGAAACATTATAATATACGTTATTATTCACACCGTACATAATTATATCAACTTAAACAGATTTATATTTATTCAATCCTTCAGCCATTTTCTGCGTCACACTTAAACGCTGATCTTCGGAAAATAATGCAAATAACATAAACTATTCTAATCACCATGCGACTTTAATAATTTCGCAGGGACACCTGATATGAAAGCGAAAGAGCAACCACTCCGCCGGAAGGAATGTCCGCTGTAAAGAAACGGATCTAATCCTATCTCTGATAACTTTGATAAAAGTACTTTAGAAAATTTTGAATACGTAACAGAATCCAAACCCCCTTGTCTTGTACAGTAAGAGAAAGCTGGAGCACTGGCTGCTGCAGGGCTCAATCTACACATATTTTCAAATGCTTTCACTGCGTCTAAAATGTGACCAGGAATTTCACACAAAGGAATTTGCAAAACCCTGTTTTTAAACTGAACGGTCTTGCTTCATCCCAAAATTAAAGTTAAACCAAATCTTGTTCTCAACACATCACCCCTTGTCAAATGCTTTGTAGTATCAAATGAAGCTAAACTTCTAGATACAACATTACTTTTCCTAAGGAAGGCAAAAAACGCAAACAAATAACTACACCACAACGCAGCATGAAAAGGTTCAGACACATCAATTGTGCAATAAATTAACATTAGCATATCCGGTGTCACAGGCAGCTTAGCAAGCGGCGCATTTCTAAGGCGTCGCTTTACTGCCTGAAGCACCAGACGCGCTTCAAAATTATCAAGTAATGCAAACTTAATTCCATTACATGCATGCAGTACACGTACTCCATTTAAGTAATTTTTAATTGATTGATAAACATTTAAATTGGCGGCTAAGAAAATTATGTAACGACATAAATCATGCACAGAAGAAGGAAGCGGTTGTAGATTACAGAAACAGTAAAATAAAAGGTAAGCTTTCCATTTTTTTTTTCTGTAAACATGATTTATTTTCAAAGGATTGCAAACAGCAATATTGCCACAAGTTGCTTTCCTACATACAGGCATACATACATACATACATGGTCATATATACACGTGATACATACAGAAAAATATTATTAATAATAGCAAATACAATATCAAACCGCAGAAAAAAATACAGAGTATGATACAGAATATGATAAGTAAGAATGAGTTAATTAAAGATACAATGAAAAGCAAAAACAAAATTATTACTATGATAATTTAGGTGGAAAAGCGTTTTGAGCTACTTATGTAAGCTTGTAAAAGAGAAAATATATTAAAATTTGTATCTTCAGGAAAATTATCTGAACCGTATAACAAAATATTCAACAATGACTGTTTATTTTGCATTACAGCCGTAGGAAGTAATGCAATCAGACCCTCTATCAGTGCTTGTCTTTGGGCGGCAAATGCT
Source organism: Flabesymbios commensalis (assembly GCA_964017125.1). Lineage (NCBI taxonomy): Eukaryota > Metazoa > Annelida > Polychaeta > Terebellida > Flabelligeridae > Flabesymbios > Flabesymbios commensalis. The sequence goes on along the minus strand of OZ024909.1, from coordinate 41,267,748 downwards.
GGGCAGAAAAAAATATAGTGTCTTACATCTTCTCTAGCATAGTTGCAAGAGTCACATGACATATTGCTAATAAATCCATATTGAAAGCGTTGACTGTTTAGAGCGCTCAGCCCCAATCTCAACCTACAGTGATGAACAGACGCACGAGAAATATAAAAACGGTACAAGTTAGGGTGAAACATGTCAACTTTTTTGTTCATATTAACAATGCAACTTTTAAAAATATAAAATGATGTTGCACCACGAATACCATCAGGCAAATTATTCCAGGCTTTAATAGATGAAGGTACGAATGAATTTCGGGTGCTTGAAAGTTTGGCATATATTACTGGTAAACTATTGTTAGTAGAGTTTCTGGTATTATACCTATTTTCAACTGCCGCTGGTAGAAGAGACTGTAGATATGGAGGACTGATCTGGTGTGTCATTTTAAACAGCTGTATAAGTTTGTGGTTTAGTCGCCTCGTTCTGAGAGATTGCCAGCCAAGTTCGGCTAGCAACCTATCAGAGCTAGTGTGGCGATATGCTCCAGTGCACACCAGAGCAGCCCTCCTCTGTACCTGTTCAATTGCTATTGAGTCTCGTACTGTACAATTGTCATAAATAATATCACAATATTCAATAATGGGTAGTACCATACTTTTATAAAGTAAACAAAGGGTACCACGGGGCAATTTTAATCTTACACGATTCAATAGAGCAATTCGCTTTGAAGCTTTACAAATACATTTTTCAATATGCTTGTTCCATTTAAAATTACTAGTAAACACAAGACAAAGGTGAGTATATTGATCAGTTCTTTCTATGGACGTGTTATGCAAATAAATAGGTGGATAATTAGGGTAATTATTCTTTCTAGTGATTATCATGTACCTGGTTTTGTTGGCATTAAAAGTTACTTTCCATAATACACTCCATCTTTCAATTTTTTCCAAATCTCTACAAATTTTACCGTTTGATTCTGCAGAGTCATCAAAACAATCAAGCAAAGATGTGTCGTCTGCAAATAAGTGTACATCACATTCTAGGTTAAGAACAAGATCATTTATATAAACAAGAAAAAACAGTGGCCCGAGAATTGACCCTTGGGGTACACCTGAATTTGTGTATAACCATTGTGAGGAACAACCATTCACTACAACCCGTTGGAATCTGTCACTTAAATAGCTTTCAATCCACTTTAAAGCATTACCCGTGATGCCCATTTGATTAAGTTTAAATAAGAGACCTTTATGCCATACTTTATCGAAGGCCTTGGAAACATCAAGAAAAACAATACATGCATCATGTTTATCATCTAAAGCATTTGCAATTTTCTGGGTGATGAATAAAAGCTGATTCACAGTGGAATCGGAGTGCTTAAATCCAGAATTTTTGTCTGTCAACAAATTATTGTCACCTAAATATTTGTTTAGTTTCTTATAAACAACCTTCTCCATAACCTTGGATAAATTAGATAACAGTGACACAGGTCTATAGTTAGATACTAAATGACGATTTTCTTTTTTGAAAAGAGGTACAACATTTGCACCTTTCCAAGTAGCTGGAAATATACATTGCGTAAAAGACATATTAAAAAGACGAGATAATGGTTCACATAGGGACTGGGCACACTCTTTTAACACTTTGTTACTGATGAAATCAGCACCCACAGCTTTATTTGAATCTAAAATAGACAGCGCTGAAAAAACTTCTTCTGGAGTGGTACTGAAAGGTCAAGTCTTGTGTCTGTTATAAAATTAAAAGCCGGTAGCGGATCAGCCACTGAATGCTCTGACATGCTACACTGCTCTGCAAAATAGGTGTTAAAACTCTTAGCCATTTCAGTGCTGTCGTCAATTAGTCTATCGCCACACATAATATTATGGATTCCATTAGACACTTTGTTACCATAAACCATTTTAGTTAATTTCCAATATGATTTCTGCGAAGTATTTGGATTTATTAATTTATCTGATATGTTGGTATAAAATGTATTACTGGCTTTACGAAATGCAGCTTTAGCTTCACGCCGCTTATCGCTAAAATGTGCATAATGTTCAGGCAAACCAGTACGTTTGGCACGTTTATGAAGACGTTTAGCCTGACGAAAAAATTTACGTACTTCACTGGTCATACCAGGTTTATCGCCCGGTCGAACCGTTACAATCTTTGACGGTATACACAGCTCTGTAAAATAGTGTAGCATATCTGTTAAATTATCTGAAAGAACGTCAATATTGTCTGTTATAGAAAAAAAGGTATTCCATTCAATGGATAACAACATATTATTTAAAAGTTCATAGTTTCCTTCGTCAAATAACCACACTTTCCTCTTAATATGATTTCTCTTTGGATATGAAAAATTAAATGAACCATACACAACGCCATGATCGAGGTTGTCTATAGGTGGGAGTACACCAACATCAAAAAAATAGCCAGGCGAGTCTGTAAAAATCAGATCAAGTAAATTGTTATTTCTTGTGGGTGTGTCTATTAACTGATGCATATTAAAAGTGTCCACTAAATTAACAAGTTTTAAACCGAGTTGACTATCTTTGTGGTCGGACAACCAGTGAGTACATCTATCATTAAAATCTCCAAGTAAAATGACAGAGGTGTTTAAACCAGTGGTGGCTACAGACAGAGAATCCTCAAGGGAACTAATAAAATTATCAATTTGAATAGAAGATTGACTAGGACTTCTATAACACACGCCGACTAATATACGCTTATGGTTAGATGTGATCTCAGCCCATAACATCTCAGTATCTGCTGTTTCTAAATCATAACGTCTGACACACGCAAGTGATGAACGGACATATAACGCTACACCACCACCTTGTCTGTTTCTATCTAATCTAAAAACCGAATAATTATTAAATTCCACATCTACATCCGGAATTTTACTGTCTAAATGGGATTCGCTAATACCAATCACATCAAATTCATGTAAAGAACATAATTCTAAATAAAGTTCTTCTAGTCTTCCAGATTTAAGAATACTTCTGGCAATAACATGACAAAATCGCAGTGCTTTTATTACATCATCAGGACCAGGGTTAGTGTGAACATCTCCACATAACAACAACAGTAGAATAATACAAAGGGCATGTGATGACATCAAGCAGATATATATAAACAGTGAGATCAGACGTGATATTTTACATGAATGAATAGAGAATGACATGCCGCGACACAGCCTATTATACCAGCAGCCAATTACCGCCCGCCACTGAGTTATACCAATCATGGCGGCTCAAATAACCTGATGCACTGAGAGAGGGTCATTAAAACAGTCAAATGTATACATTATGAACACAAATCAGTGTATATAATTCACAAGCAACACAACAAACTAAGCGGTCTAAAAAATATTAATGACAGCGAAAATACTAATTGAAAGTGTGTAAAACAATATTAATAAACTGATATAAGCGGTCTGGGAATATCAATGACAACGAAAAACAACCAATTGAAAATGTGTAAAAACAATATCAGCAAACTTAGATATAAGTGATAAAAAAATATAAACGCACAATTTACATAGAATATTAAATTATCATTAAATTAGAGCAATATTTGTATTCTTATTATGGAACGAACAGTTCAACTTACGGATAGATCGTTCAAGGAGATGAGAAACGTTTGGCTTGTGACTCACAGTTAGTAATGGAGGGAGAGGGGCACTGACTAGTGATGACCTACAGGTGTCTCGTTCACCAGCTTGTCCAGCTCACCTGTCGTGGTCACTCCACGGACACGATCATCATGCAGGCGCACCAGAATCCTACCGTCATGGCTCCAACAGTGCTTAAAACGGCCCGCTTTGCGCTCCACGCGTGCCAGGTAGAGTAAGTGGCTACGGCGGCGTGTCAAGTCCTCGCTCACATAAACGTCCTGACATTGCTTCCTGGCTCCATACACCCGGCTACGCGCCCCATACGTAGAGAACTTGACGATGATCGGCCTCGACTTATTATCTTGTGTCGGCTTTCCTACACGATGTGACCGTCCAATGTCCCACGGCGAGAGCTTCACACCGACCTTCTCCGCGTATGCCTTCACGATGTCATCTGTATTCTCCTCTTTCGTCTCTGGCTCCTTACTCCAAATCCTCAGAGAGTTCCTTCTGGAGTACTGTTCGTGCTCGTCTAGCATCTCTTCGTGACGAGTACTGGCGGTCTTAAGTACATGTACTTCTTTTTTGAGCTCCTGCACCTCGGCCGTAAGCTGCTCTAACTTTTCATCTTTCTGCTTCAGCTCGGCAAGCATCGGTTTCAGCAGCGTTTTCACCAGTGACGATACCACCCTTGGATCACTGACGGCCGTCAGAAATTGATTCACAAAATTAAAATCTGTTGAGTCGTGGCGTGGTCGGCTGGAGGGGGGTGGCTCCGTGGAAGGAGAGGCTTCCACCTGGTCATGAGTCCGTTTGTCAGGAATAGGTGTGAACGCTGCCTGAGCCTCCATCATTGTTAGCTGTCAGGGTGATTAACACGTACGTACACGGAGCTGTGGAAAATATAGAAGCGTACACCCAAAATGGCTGCTAAAATATTTGAAGTGCAAAATATAAAATGTCTTGCGTTGCAGTTTATGATGTAGAAGAGTCCACGCCTGCTATCTCATAATGTACTCTGGTGTCTTACGCAGTAAACATATCAAATGTGATTCGCAACATGCCCGGCGATACTATTAAATTGGCGTTAAAGTCGGAGCTTTGCTAGCGATGCATTGTGTTGTGATGGTGTACAATATAAGCTTTCCATTGAGAATGAAAATTATGTCCAGTCCCAGCAGCATAAGCAGCACGCTTAGCTTGAGATATTTCAAAATCCTAACTGTGCATTAACAATATTATCAGCTTGATCTACAACAGATCACACACAATAATGAAAATCAAACATACTATCATTTACCTTAAACTCCTGCTATGAATTGTCACCAACAATATTTAAAAATCTGGTAGCCACACCATTACAACTAGACCAGCGTGACAAGAGGTCAGCTTCCTTATTATCAACAGAAGCAATGTGTGTACATCCAAGGATACTTCTAGTATCCTTGGTACATCTCACAGTAAAATGATAACGAGCTTCTAATGACAACAGCTCCCGCAGGGCTGCCTGAAGAAACTCGCTCCTCGACCTGCCCGAGTTAATCACTGTACACACTGCTTCATTATCACACAGGACAGACACATTTTCACGAAGCAACATCTGACCCTACAATTTACATGCTATGACTACCGCTAGGATTTCGAGCTGAGTGATACCAAGCTTTTGAGCATTGATTCTAGGCGGGTAATCGGCATGAAAAAAGTTCCCTTTGAAATAGACGCCACAGCCAACTAATGAGCTGTCTGTGCTGAACAAGGAGGTCCATGGTTGTGACTGTATCATACTGACTCCATTATACTCATTCGTGAATCTCAGCCACCACGTGATGTCCATTTTGAACTCAGCATCAAGTTCAACAGGGAAGCTCTGTGTTTTTATGGCATCAATAACACGCGCCACAAATCGCCTACCAGGACGAACACATGTGGCGAGGTGGCACAGCCTTCCCAACAAGGATTATAATTGTCTCTTTGTAGCGTGAGAACGCTCTTGCCACCTCGCAAGTTCAATCCTAGCTAATTCTAGTTTTTCCACTGGAATGCTGAGCGTCATGTCCACAGTATTAACTAAAATACCTAAAAATATCATTATTTCTGCTGGAGACTCCAACTTGTCCGGGGCTACCTCTAAGCCCAATAAATCCTGCAGAACATATATTAAATCCATAAATGCAGAATCCGCGGCGTCAGGCGGCGAAGCTTTAGCAAAGTCATCAAGTTAATAATTAACTGACCATATCCCAGTTGCTTATGAATATATGAAACCGCATTGGTCAGCCTTTGACAACACAATGCAGCACGTCTTGCTCCGAATGGAAAGGGTAATTCTGCAAATAACTTGCCTTTGAAGGAAAATCCCAGTAAATTATAATCTTTTGGGTCAACATACAATTGTTTATAAGCCGAGGTCCTATCTCCACGATTAACCTGACCAGGTCGTCCACTGACGGAAATGTCAAATTATGCGGTTGACCCAAATAATCCTTTATTGGAATCCCAGTCCAGTTATAGTTAGTAGCTAAAATCATTAGTTCCAACAAATGTGAAAGTCTTGCCACTTTCTCCTCTTCGCTAATCCCACCTTGAAGAATTATTCTGATTGTGCCCACTACAAATTCTTGTATGGACAGCCGCTCAAATACTAGCTCGGAACACCCAGCTCTCCTCGCGAAATCTTCAGGGAATAACATTTTTTGCCTACCTGAGGCACCTTGGGGAGTGAATTTCTGCTGAGGCACTGATCGTGGTCCGGTCGTCAAAGGGCTTGCAATGGCAGATGCATTCGAATTGCCGTAGATAATTATCTCCACTTCTGAAGTCAGCCCCGGCATTTGCCTTAAATCCGATAAAGACGGGTTCTGCGCCGACGTCACAACCTGCGAAACTGTCATACTAGCGTTATCCAATCTGGATTGATCAACAGGTTCCGCCTCAATCACTGGTATGGCTTGTGGTGTCGGTCTCGCCGTCATCGGTGTTGTCGGCGATACAGCAGACCTGGATCTTTCAAGGATTCCTGCAACATGGCATTCTCAGCTTGCACGCTCTGCAGCTGAAGAAGGAGCTCTCTGTTCTTTTTTCTCACCAGTAGCTCGCGCCGTTCAGCCTCTGCCTCCTTCAGGAGTTTCTCGATTTCCTCTGTACTTTGAGACACAGAGGTTGAACCGGACGCCTGTGGCGTATTGGCGTCCTCAGCAGCAGGTGCTGTATCTGCATGAGTAGCCTCTAGCAATGGCGCTGACTGCTCCCCATTAACTTGCTCGCAATTTTTTGACATAGTGCGTGAACAATTCTTACCCCAGGGATAAGAATGACCCTTTAGTGGTTTTGAGCACGAAGTACACTTTCTCGCTGACATCCAGCTCACTGAACAACAGGACTCTGAGTGTGCACGTGCTTTCCCGCACCCGCTGATATCAGAAGCTGTACGGGATCGGCCATCCCCTCCCTAGTTACCCTCCTATCACAGCTCAGCATCCCGGTCTTTGCTGCCCAGGCGAGGGGTGAGAATACACACCCCGAGATGCTCAGCATTGACCTGTAAGCTAAGGTCACACAATATAAAGATAGGGATGAGTACCAGCACTGCTCCAGTTCGTCTAATTACCACTTACTATAGTAAGACACAAATGTGAGTTTCTGCGGCAGATGCAACCAGTGCCAGACAAAAGTACGCATGCATGCCGACCTTTTCCAGGTCACAATAATGATTTCTATGTCTCACTAATTTTCTACACCACATTGTGAAACATTTCGGCTCTCACATCTTTAAAATGAAGTAAATAAACTTTAATATAATATTATACTATTATCTCGTATAGTCAAGAAAGGAATAACATTAGTGCACTTAAAATTATGCAAACTATCGTGTATTGACTCTGCCAATCTTTGAAGATGTTGATACAACCAAATCGAATAAATGATATTAAAATCACGATTTTTTTGTTAAATATTAATGGTGGTTAGTCTTTCACTCCGGCTCCCCTAAATCTAAACAGTTCAGATCCACCCGAAGGGGCATAACAGTCGACGGAGTCATTCTTTTCCTAGTCACCTTTCCTCTCTTCTTCGTGTGATTCTTTTGAGATACTCCGGTAGATATTCATTCCAGACGACGTGGAGTGCAGACAACGTGTTACACTGCCCGCCCTAGACACTGCTACTTCGCATGGTAAAATGTGCATATGGGTGACGTCATATGTCCCCCACTCTCAATTTCAAGTATTGTAGTAAGCTTGTGATTGGCCGGCTGTCTTGCTAAAAGTACCCTGATCGGCTGGCGAAAATATTATGGAGTGGAGGGGTGGGTGCAGACAGACACCTGTGTGGAGCACAGCAAACACGAGGATTTGACCCAATGCTGTTTCAATATTGGCCCACCGCCAACGGCGCTGGGCCAACATTGAAACAACATTGGGTCAAGTCCTCGTGTTTCCTGAGAGAGCTGTCTGCATTTGGATACACGGGTGCCGTCTTTGTCTGGTTGGAACAGGCTGCACAGTGCTCTGTGTAGCAACGTGTATGGCAATGCACACCACACACACCACTCCAGGCTCTAACGCACCACACGGATCACACACACCGGCCCTGAGGGGGGTGGCGAAGGGTGGGGTTCGCTATCGCACTTTAAACTGCTTGCGTGAATACCTCGTTAACACCAATATCGCTACTGTGTGCTGAAGGCCTTGCATTTGTATCTGAGTTAGCAGGAATATATTTATCCATTTAAAGCTAGCGGTAAATATGAATATTCAATTAGCGCAAAATTAAAGTCATTAAAAATTGCCCTCCTTCTCTAATTGCTAAATGTTGTGATATTAGGCAATATTCAATTCAAAAATAACAATGTAGGCCTATATATTAAACTTTTCAGTAGATATTTTTTTATGCAACTAAGTGCAAATAATCAACGAGTACAATATCAAATAGACATATATTTATTTTATTTTATACGACATTTGCCATATATACGCTTATAATGCATGGATGCATACAATACCAATGCCGCCGTCAATTCATTGTGGGCCATGACATGTACATTAGTTTGTTGCTTGTGACACAATGTGTCCCAAATAGCAGACGCATTTTTGTGCAGAAGCTGTTCACCCCTCTCGTGACTATTGCTTATTGTATTATATTACCAATGCTTGTTCAATCTGTGTACACATTAACAATACTTTACTTTGAATGCAATATGCATAGTTTTTTAAACCCTATATGGAATACATTTCTTGACATGGTTGTCTTAAAACCTCATTATACACTAAATATAAATGGCTGTTTCGTTAAATGATAATTTAATGACTGATATTTTTGATGGTAACCAAGATAATTCTTTAGTGACTATACTTGATTCAATTGAAGATACTGAAAACGAAATAAAAGTAAATTATAAATCACCGTATATGGATACTGCCAATTTAAAAACTTTTTTAGAAAAAAATAAAACAAATTTTACAGTGTTAAGTACAAATATAGCTAGTATTAATGCAAAATATGATGAGTTATTTTTATTTGTTGAAAATTTAAAACAAAATAACTTACAATTTAGTGCTATAATAATACAAGAAAGTTGGCTGTCACAAAATGATGATGTAGCGTTGTTTAAACTTGATGATTATACATGTATATCACAAGGAAGAATGTCTAGTACCCGAGGTGGACTGATGATATATTTACATAATAGTTTTAGTTATTCAAATCTACCGATTTACGAAAAGTCAGATATCTGGGAAGGTCAATTTATTAAAGTTTCGGGTGAAAATACAAGTAGTAATATAATACTAGGAAATATATATAGACCCCCTAGAGATACACTAGATAATTATAGTACATTTAATAATCAATTTAGTCAGGTATTAGATAAATTAAATACATTCAATGCTGAAGTTATAATAGGAGGCGACTTCAATATTAATTTACTTGACATATTAAAACGTAATATGTTAGTGATTATTTTAATGTTGTACTCTCTCATAGTTTTCATCCACATATAATACTGCCCACTAGGATATCGAGACGTAGTGCCACACTTATTGATAATTTCTTAGGGAAAAATTCCGAAAAGCTTACTCGTGCGTCATCAGGTATATTAATAGATAAATTTTCAGATCACCAACCATATTTTATAAGCATACAGGGTAACCATTCTTATATCAAACAACCAAAATACATTAAAGTTTCAAACCAGAGTCCCGAAAATATTGAAAAATTCAAAACCGAGCTAATATCTGCAGACATTTTAGGCAATATAGATCAAAATCCCGAAGCTGATCCTCAGATAAATTATGATACTATGTCTTCTATTATTGAAAAAAATAAAGACAAATTTTTACCTTGCAAAAATATAAAGTTTAATTCCCGAAAACATAAGAAAAATAGTTGGATTAGTTATGGTATATTGAAGTCTATCAAATTTCGCAATGAATTATACAAAAAGATGAGAAAAAGTGATCCAAATACAATCGAATATGATATCCTCTCCACCAATTTAAACACATACAATAAAATATTAAAACGTAGCATTAGAATGGCAAAAAAAAGACATTATCAAAACATATTCAATATTTATAGTGGTAATGTGAAGAAAACATGGTCAATAATTAATGACATATTACATAAAAACAAGCAAAACACAAAATTACCTGTCTATTTTAAACATGGAGAAAAGAAAATTTCGGATAAAAAAGATATAGCAGATAAATTTAATGCGTAAATTTGAATTCCAACCAGTTGAAATAAAAGAAGTAAATAAAATAATCACCCAGCTAGATTCTAAAAGCAGTTCAGGTTATGATAGCATTTCCAACATACTAATTAAATCAATAGTGGATATTATTTCAAAACCCCTAACTGTTATAATAAACCAATGTTTAAAAATTGGCATATTTCCAAATCAGCTAAAAATAGCTAAAGTAGTTCCGATTTTCAAATCAGGAGATGACACTTTATTTACAAACTATCGACCCATATCACTACTACCATCGACATCTAAGATTGTAGAAAGAGTTATTTTTAATCAATTGTATGCTTATTTTGAAACAAATGGACTTTTCTATGGAAGTCAATATGGGTTTCGTAAACGTCACTCAACCGAATTTGCCGCATTAGAATTAGTTGATAAGCTACTAAACATGATGGACAAGGGACAGGTGCCTCTGGGAATTTTTCTGGACCTCTCAAAAGCGTTCGACACTTTAGATCACAACATCTTGATAAAAAAGTTGAAATTTTATGGCGTCTCTGATGGTCCAGGAAAATTGCTTGAGAGCTACCTGTCAAATAGAAAACAATTTGTAGTTTTTGATGACACCAATTCACAGGTTTTGGATTTAAAAACAGGTGTTCCCCAGGGATCAATTTTAGGACCGCTGTTGTTTCTAATTTATATAAATGATATTGTTAAGTCAAGTAACTTTTTTAAATTTATATTATTTGCCGATGATACAACAATTTTTGCACCCATAAACACAAATAACAAGGAAACTGCTAACATAATTAATATGGAGCTAGAAAAAATTATAACATGGTTAAAACTCAATAAATTGTCTTTAAATATTTCTAAGACAAAATTTTGTATATTCCATAAAGTACAACGTAAAGTATCCATTCCGGAAATACAGATCGAAAATACTGTTATCAGTAACACAAAAGTGGTAGATTTTTTAGGATTTAGATTAGATGAAAATTTAAATTGGAACGATCATATAGAGAAACTATCCTGTAAACTTTCAAGAACCCTCGGAATTATCAATAAAATGAAATATGTACTTCCCATAAATGTTTTGCTACAGTTGTATAGATCACTATTCTTGCCACACGTACATTATGGCACTTTAACTTGGGGACATAACAATGAAAGAATTGAGAAATTACAAAAGAGAGCAGTAAGATTTATAACACAAAGTAAATATTTAGCACATACGGATCCAATTTTTATTAAACTCAATCTTTTAAAAATACAGGATATATTTAAACTTAATCAGTTAAAATTTTATTACAAATATTTGATAAAGAGTTTACAGGATTATTTTCAAAACTTGAATTTTACCAGGCAATCCAGATATAACACTAGACGGTGTGATGATCTGACTCCAATAAAAGTGAATCATGTATTTGCTACCAAATGTATTTCTCATAATATTCCCAATTTAATAAATCAGTTACTAAACGAAATTCGAGACAAATTTCATACTCATAGTTTTTCAGGTTTTGTATTGTATACCCGTAAATATTTTATTAAAATGTACCAGCCCCAATGTTTTATTGAACATTGTTATATATGTAGTCGATGACATTCTAAAATAAAATAATTACATTTTGTCATGTAAGGTTACCTAGTCACGAGTCGGGTGAACTAGTTTCAGAATCATTGAATATGCTCTGTCTCGACCTCTCATTTGCGGACTTAAATGTCCACATAAGAGATGTTGTGGAGTCTCATATAGTTTTTTGCACATATTATAATATTATTAAATATAAATGTTCCGATACCATATCAGCAGTCTGGGGTTCGAGTGCGCCACCTTGGCGCTGGGTCGTGCATCGTGTTGCCGGCTTCGTGCGTGTTTTCGCCGGCTAGCCTACAGATATTTTTTTCTGTGGATCGGCCGGGGGGCGGCGTACGACCTGGTGTGATTTATTCGATGCGTGTCTGGCGTCGACGTGGCGCGCTTGATCCATGCAACTCTGGTATGTTCATGTTATGTTTATTAAATCTGGTGGCTTGCATGATAGCGATCAAAATTACTGATCTTAATGCAAGTCTCCATGCCCTTTACATCATTAATCATCTGTGTATAACTATCAGACTGTATAGTACTTGTAAAAGAGGCGAATAAATGATTCTGAGTTCTGAGTTCTGAGTTAAATACATTTCGTAGTGCTATTGCCCGGGTTAATGCTGGCCCACCGTCTACAACTCTCGCCAATATTATCTCAGCATTGGGGGAAAGACTCGTGTTTTCTGGGTTAACGTCAACAGTCTGGGAAATCCGTCTAACCCTTTGTAAACTAGAGTATGGTAATATAAATGTAATACAAATACACTTTTTTGCTGACTTATTAGCAGTATGCATAATATTATTGCCAAATTCATGACAATCAATACGTTAAACCCTGGGTTAAAACATGTTCAATAATAATATTGATTTTTGCTAGCTATACTTACGGTAGTATATTCTGTTATGTTTTACCATGTTAATAGGTCGGGACAAATCTACATGAATAAAACACATTGTCCCAATGATGTTTTATTGTTGGCCAACCGTTGTAGACATTAAACTAACAAAATAACACATGTCAACGTGTCCTGATTGCTGTCGCTGTGGATGTGTTATGATAGTAGTACCCCACCCACTCCTTCATTAACCCTTGGTAGCCCACGCTATTTTTATTGATCGGCCAGAAAAGGTCTTTGGTCAGCTGCAAGAAAAAATAAACATCATTCGGCAGAAATAACGTAGAATTTTTGGACAAACCAAACTAGTCATTCGTAATGTCAATAATGTGTTGGCGTCCACTGTTTACATGACATTAAAGAGGAAATAATAGCGTTTCAAATAAACGTCAATCTCTGGCTATAGCATTAAAAGGGTAGGATTACGTGACGTGAACGCTCTCCGTCGTTCAAACAAAATACTGCGAAACCCCTGCTTACTATTCACCCTCCTCAGTCAATAAGTTGATAGCTCTCCCGGTTTTTAATTTGTACGAGTGATTATAGCATAAAATGAAAAAAAATCAAGCACATGAATTACTCATCCAAAATGTATGGATAAAATTGCGCTGAGCAGAATACAGCCAGAAGAAAGATACAACTTGTAGTCTACTTGGAGCTTTATTGTAGACTTTGAAATACATCGCTGCAAATAGCAATGTTGGCCCTATTCTGAATTAAAATATGTGTGTAAGAAAGATATAAAGATATATACTTGTTTACGTTCTAGATCTACTTACCTAATAACAGGTCAATAATGTATTAAAGTAAATATTATTACATAGGTCCCGTTTTATGGTTATTTATAATCATGGATTGATCAGATGAAAATAATATTGCAATTATATTCAGTATGTTGTGGAATAATTTTAGCGGTATATACACCATTCCCCCCCCCCTCCCCTACCAACCGGGCCAAGCCTGACACGCTTTCTTATCTACGCCTCGGCAATTAGTCTTTGATAAGTAAGTAAGTAAGTAAGTAAGTAATTGTTTATTAAAGTGACCAGTACATACATATATTTCACATAGTATAATAATACACGAAAATAAATACCCAGCCCTCTAGGGCTTATTAGTCACGGTCTTATAACATTTATAACAACTTATTTATAACAACTATGACAATACATATATATATATATATTTGAAACATGGATGAACAACCCTACTAGCAGATGGAAAATAAGTAATATAAAAATATTAATATTAATATAAAAAAAGATGTATTTTAATTTAACATAATGTTCTGTCTAATTTGCCAAGCTCCATATATAAAATTTATTGTCAGTTTTACAAATATTTCGTCCATCAGTATCTCAGTATCCGTATATTGAGGGAATAGGCAGTCTAAAGATAAAACATTCTGATATAGTTCAGTTCTCAATTCCTGATACCCAGGGCAAAAACATGGAAAGTGAATTTCATCTTCTACTAGATTCAAATTACATATTTCACACAACCGTTCATCTGTAGGTACATTGCGATACCTGCCCGTCTCTATTGCTAAAGGAAGAATACCGCTTCTAAATTGTCAAAAAATAGATCGTTTACACTTTGGAATTAATAAACTAACATACAATTCTGTTTTAATATTTATTTTAAATAGAGCATATGTTCGTAACTTGGGTTTAGATGCCACGCTTATTTTCCATTGATGGGTATCCTTTTTGACTAGATGTTCTTTAACAGTTTGCAACGGTATATGTGAAATGTCATTTGAGATTATATCTAAATCTAGCTCTAGAAATATAGATTTTACTCTTTTTACCCAACCCAAATTATTGTTTCTCGTGTACTTCAACACTTTAAAGGTAACCTCTGCTCATTCATTATTATTTTTCTGTTCCAGAATTTTGTAATACATGCGACATGTCTCGAGAAGGGAGAAACCCAATTTATTTCACCATGTAGTGCTGGGATTGGAGTTTTCGTTCATCAGAGTAAAATCATCAGTGTACAACAGATGCGAAATTCTATCATCACCAAGGGTAATACCTATTCTCAGCGAATTTAATTCTGTGGACAAATCGTTTAAAAAAATATTAAAAAGCGTCGGAGAAAGCACATCTCCTTGGCGCACACCACATTCAGTTTCATACCAGTTTGACAAATCATCATTAACTTTTACTGATGACCTAGTTTTAGTGTACATAGATTTAATTGCAAAATAGAAGGGACCGTCTGCAGAAGATCGAAGCAATTTATACAATAGAAGCTCTTGATCGACCCAGTCGAATGCTTTTGCAAAGTCTATGAATGCAACAAAGGAAGGTTGATTTTGATCCATACGGCTGCTAATAACACTTGATAAAACAAAAGCGTGGTCTTCACACGAGCGGTGTTTTCGAAACCCGTTTTGCTCTTCTGGTAAAAAGTCAACGTTATCCAAATAAGCTACTAGTCGGTGATTTAAAATAGATGAGTACAGTTTATATACATTAGATAGCAGGCTGATACCTCTGTAATTAAGAGGGACAAATTTATCTTTTGTTGAAAATTTTGGAATAGGTGATATAATGGCTTCTTGCCATACGGATGGAATAATGCCCCAGTCAAGACATTTATTAAAAAGTGAACAAAATGGAATCAGAAGGGAAGGATCAGTGAGAACCTCGTTTGGCAAGCCATCAATACCAGGGGATTTCATTGGTTTTAACCTTTTAACTGCATTTTCTATTTCATGATAACCAATGGGTTCATTCAGCATATCCACTCCAGTATAATGTGTACCTATTGTATTTTCTAATAATAATTTGTGTTCCAGGCACGCATTATAGGAATTCAAACTAGTTCCTTCAACATCACCATTGGCTCTATTATACAGTTTTTTTTAAAATCCTCACCCTATGTATCTAGTACATCAAGTCGATCTGTAACAAAATCCTCCCCCCTTTTCACTTTATCTGGTAATTTTTTATATTGACTTGGTATCAGATTATTGACCCGATTCCAAAATTCTTTTGGATTTTTACTGTTTAGTGAATCTATTTCATTAATTTTCTCTCTTCTATAAGCACGCTCTTTTTTTCTAAGATTTTTATCAAAAATATTTCTCGCTGCTACAAAATCTCGTTGTAGTTGCTTTTTTGTCAGGTTGGACCCTTTAAATTTCACAAATATCTTCTCAGCAAAACACATACTCCGCCATAATTCGTTTAATTCGGAGTCCCAGTAAGGTTTTGTTTTTCTATACCTCTTTCTGGTTGGCTTACGTACATCAAATTTTTTATAGAATTTATCTAGCTCTTGATAAATATTGCTACATAATAGATCATACAAATCATTTATATCGTTTTGACATCGCTTAGCATTGTTAATATGATTGATAACATCATTCAGTGCCAGTCTCCAGGATTCATTATTCATAAACCTATCTGAATTTTTATGTAGATTGTATCCTTCGAACTAGCGTGATGATGGCACTGTATAATCTACGTTATGAATTCTTACATTGTTTGACTGTGTGTTTTCACTTAGTATGCTCTCAGTCTCTTTAACACCATAACTAGATATATTTATCTTCAACCATATAACGGAGTGATCTGGCGGTTTACATACTGTGCTGACTAAATCTTGTAAGGAAAACAAATTCAGCAAATCCAAAGTATTAAAAACTTTAAACTCAGCGCATGTATTAAGAGAACACTGCTCTGTTAAAAAATAATCAACAACAGATCGACCTCAGATGGAAACACATGTGAAGCTGTCATTCTCTGGAGACACACGTCCATTGATTATACACAGCTTCATATCCTTTACAAATTCTATTAACTTTTCTCCATACATAGTGTATCGTGTGGTGTCAACTAATTTGCGTGGTGGTATATCTTCATCCTCTGGTATGTAATCACATAAATTACCTGTTCTTGCATTTAAATCACCACAGCGGTAAATAGCGTCGGCTGATGGGGTACTTTGTTGTTGGTGAGGCTGATCGGGCTGTCGTGGTGGCGTTTGAATTTTAGGAAGGTGCTGCTGGAAATCATTTTGAAAATTGCCGTCACTACGTCCTCCTCTGGCTGCAAAATGTGCGCCTCGCCCGGCACCCCTGTCGCGTCCACGCTGTGGTCCGAGACCTCTGTTGCCCCCGCATCCAAACCTCCAGTGGTTATCTCCTCTCTCAGTCATGTCATCAAAATCCCTGTTCACCAGGCGGCCATTTCCCGTCATTTTGAGCTTTTCTCCTCCAGGCGTCTCATTGATTAGCTTCTGGAAGTTCAAATGTATGAGACGTTCAACATGCGACATAGCCCCCCTCAAATACACATGCTTGTAGTCTGCGGTTTTGACCAATGACTTCTTGGCTCTCAGGACTTCAATTTTCGCATTCCTGTTGGGAAGCTGAATTTTTATTCCACCTGGTTTTTCGTCTCGGCCGGGGAGCTGTTCTATTCTCACAACATTGATGTTCCCCAATTTTAGTCCATCTTTAATCAATTTGTTCATGGCTTCGGGTATATCTCCACTGTCAGTATTTTTTAAATTAAAGGCGATAACGCTAACATCGGGATGGAAAGGGTCAATCGCGACAGCGTCAGTAGATTGAGCCTGGAAAGCCGTGTTCAACTCTCCACGCTGTCACGCTCGAGTTTACTCAGGCGTCTTGTGAGCATGTCCATTTTCTCTGCTAACCCTTTCATTTCCATATCGAATCCCGTGCTGAATTGTGATAATTTATCATCAATGACAATGTTCACGGCCTCTTTAATGTTCTTATCTCCATTTTTACTGACAGCTGAAAATTATCCTCAGACATTTTCAAATCTCGTATCGACTTACTAATACACTTTAACTCATTGTGAATATCCCTCTCACCTGTGGCATTTTCTGGGCAATCATTCGACGTGGATATTCTCGCTGTTGCCGAGGCGTTCGTCATCTTGTGATATTTGGGGCTTTGTGAATCTGAACCAGATGAACTGTGTCTTTTCTTTTTCACTTCTTTCATGACGGTATATTCCGTTGATGTATATTCCGGTATATTCCGTTGCGTACATGTTCAGCTTTACTACTTAGAAACAGCTGCGTCGTAATGTCCAGTGAGTTTTGAATTTACCTATACCTAACACATTAGCGGGAGCAACCCTCTTCACTGATGGCCTGCTCCTGTTGGTGATTAGCCCCATGATAAGTAGTTACACCAGGTACACACACGGTGCGCACACTTTGTCACACTCGCATCACCTGCACAAGTGTCGTGTCAGCGTTGCCATACACGTTAGCAGTACTGTAGGGGGGCAGTGGTTTCTCTGGCTGCGGGATTCTTATGAGAGAAGAATTGGTCCAGATTCCCATTTCGTGTCTGGCAGAAGATGTACAGCCTATTGTACAGACCACAGTCACTCTTTGGTATAGTGAGATGTTGCCTGCATTCAAACGGTGTCATCACCGGTGGCCTGCGGAGCTTATTTATAGCCAGTCTATCTGTCACAGTATTCGTGCAAACAAATTATCTCTTTTACAAATGTGTGGTATATAGCTCTTCGCCAGTAATTCCACTGTTCTCATTGCATCCGCGACGGCTGTATCCACGATATATCTTGTGTCAATAACAAAAGGTACTCGCTCGTTTCTCATATCTCCCAAGATGTGCACGAGACACCTCACCTTCTTCTTGAAGGCTGTTCATACGTTCTGACGATGGTCGTGGTGAAGAGTTCCAATGGCGCTTTTGCCACTTCCAATAACACCTTTGGTTGACCTCAGTGGACACTGCAATGGTTCATCAATGACACAAACCTCTCATCTAGCTATTACAGCCGGCCTTGTGCCAATGAGAATATGACGCGTCACGATGATATACAGAAGCAAAATGAGAGTAAAAGCAGTAGAGAAGATAAATCTAAGATTAGTCTATAGTAGTGCGTGTATTAGGATCTAATGAGGATAGGATGGCAACAGAGAGTCGCATAACCTGCAACATATGCTAAACAATACATGTTAGAACCAACCGTCACGTTAGGGTCATATCAGAGCTTCACTGCAGAACCGATTTTCTATCTTTAACTCTCACAATGCTGAATTATTTTGTATGAACCATGGAAACCAAAGGGTTTATGTCAATTTGAAATCATCATAAAAATCGTAGTTTGCTCTTTCCGATTCATTTGAATACCTATGTTATACGATTAGAAATAGTTTTACTCTTACAGTACAGGGATCGACTTTATTCGTCAGAATCTGACGTCTACAGACGTCAGATTCTGACGACTAAAGTCGGTACCCGCACTGTAAGGGTTAAGTCCAGCAGGTTATTATAATAATTTAAATGCGTATATTTTGAGGCCATAACAACATCTTAATACGTTTTCCGGCAAAATACATTTCTTGTTTTTTTTTAAAAATCAGCAGTCATTGACCTTCAGCAGACGTCAGAGGTTATACCAGCTTCCATCCACATCTGAAATTAATCTTTAGGGTATGAACTAACGTTGGTATAAATTCCATGCTTTGACCTCAAAAGGTAACAATAGTCTTGATATCAGAACTTCTCAGCTCCCCTGCCAACCCTCACAATGCTGATTTTTTTTTTGTATATATCATGGAGACCAAAGGAATTTTTTTTAATCTGAAATCATCATAAATATTCTGACGTCTAAAGCCGGTCCCCGCACTGTAAGGGTTAATTACTAAGAGAGATTGCGATTATATTTTGACCTCCATACGCCCACCTCAATCTGAAACCCAACAAATCCAACTGATTTGATTAAATACTGATATATATATGGAGACTTCATTATCGTATCCACGCCTCATTTCAGATACAACTATAAGCTGCCTAAATGACTACATTTCCTATTTAATTTGCACACTTGCCTCAGTTTTATATTACCCCCTAAAGTGAGTGCTCATCACGTCCAAAACGGCTTTCAGTTTTGTATTCCTTTTACGAACAAAACAATTTAGCATTTTATCATTTTTAGCTAGACTAGCATGTGTAGGCCTGTTCTAGCGCAGCACGACAAATTTACTTGTATATAATACTATAATGTTTTTTGTAGCTGCATTAAATAGTGTTAAATATATGTGTAGGTAAAAAGATCAAATAAAATTATATTATCCGCTTGGAGTTTTCTGTGGCGGTAGCGAGACACGCCTTCAAGTGGGCGAAAAACTAAATTATAACAATTAAATTAATTAAGTCAACTCCCTATCATTATCAAGAATAGAATAAATATTACGACTGGTTAAGACTTTTAAATTTATTTTGTTAATTCAGATAATTTATTGTATTATCTTTCTATTATTTATTTTAATTATTTATTTCCTCCGAAAAATCCAACAAAGCATTTGTGCTGTAACATTAGCTTGCGTAATATGTGTTGGCTAGCCTTTTCCCTGCGAAACTGTTTGTTTTTATTTTTCATTCTTTCAAAGCCTTGCTAAAGCTAGCGCAATTTCCAGCTCCAAATGACAAAGAAATCGTCTATTTACGAAAAAGACCGAGTTATATGATTTACTGAGTATATACAACAAAATATTTACTCAATTTGCCCCAACGTTGTTTTAATTCTAGGCCAGCGTCTACGACGCTGACCCAGAATTAACACAGCATTGGGTGTCAATAACACAATGGTTAACCCTTAAAGCGCTACAGTAAAAATAATAAATTTTCACCCACTTGAAGTTGTGTCTGGCTGACGAGAACCGACAAATTCAAATAAATAAATTTAATTACAAGATGTATGATTTTAATTAAAATATGAATTATGCCAATCTAGCTAAAACGTGTGTTTGAATGACAAACAACAACGCTAACGCGGCTTCAAGAGTGACTAGGATTTAAAGGGTTGAGAGAATTGCTTACATCGGCAAATAATTATAGAATAATTACCGATACCAATTAAACGTATCCGTACGTTGAACAGGGCCCTTGACCAGCACCAACAATTTGACCAGCAGCCCAGCAAACACGAAGCATCGAGCCAGTGTTGTTTTAATGCTGGGCCAGCGTCGCAGTATTAAAACAACACTGGCTCAATGATTCGTGCTTGTTGGGCAGGTAGTAATTTATGACACTATAGTACAAAAGTACCTACGAGGTTTTTTATTTGAACGTAAACCGCCTGTAAATACTTATACACCTCCTTGAAGATAAAAGGGTGTATCTGACGCTTTGCACTCTCCAGGCACCCAGTTATTTACTCTCATTTTATGCACCAATTCCTATTGCTTTTATTCAAAATATGCGATATAGTGCATAAACGAGACAAGCGAGCTTAAAGGGTTGAAATGGGAACAACACACCCCAGCCACCACGATACATTCACCCAATGTCGTTGCAATGTTGGACCAGCGTCTCAGACGCTCGGCCAACATTGTACCGACATTGGGTGAATGTTTCGTGTTTGCTGGGACCCTCCATTGGCTATAATTAGATGTCTTAGTTGCTTGTAATTACACAACGAAATATATCACTGTTGTTTTCATTCAACTAATTTACATAACCGTTGTATTATTTTAAATATCAATATATCTGGTTAAAATAATTCAACAGCGAAAGCAACACAAAGTCTAAATTTGTGTGAAATAGGTGTGGTGGTAGATCATAACTATTATTATTAGTATTACATATTGTAATTTAAAAGCTGCCTTCAAGGTATAATTTAGTAACATCAACATAATTACGTGGTCTACAATGTGCGTCACTATACTAATAATGATGTTTACTTGTTATTTAGATATTAATATAACAAGGTGCAATTAGCTCAAGTGCAATTAGCGTCTCACAGACAATATATCCCGGACTAGCATCGCACGTCATCGCCCGCACTCGGTATCACACCTCAACCAGTTAGAGTTACAGTATGACGGCCGATAACAACAACACCACAAAATGAAATATTTTGTTTGTGTCGAATTCCATAGTTTCAAACTACTTCCACATATGATGTGTAGTGTGCGATAAACACCGTGGTTTCTGTGATCTACAGTTCCCAAAAATGTGTTATATACATGTACATGTCTAATTTCTATTTAAATAGTGTCTAAAGTTTTTATCCGAGAAACGGTAACTCCAAGTCATTTTGTGTTTTGAGTACGGTAACTCCTTGGTGAGGAAACGGTAACTCGCTACGGCTTTGATAAACATTTGCTCTGTTTGGTCCAAAATGGCACCGAAATATGCGAAAATTGATCGCTGTAGTATTCACGATTAGGAAAAATACTATTAGGTGATGTTTTCCTTGGTCATTATAGCTTGAGCTTGGCAGAGCGCATGTGTGCATAAAGGAGTACGGTAACTCATCCTGATGACGGTAACTCCTAGTCTTGGAAGACGCTGACTCTCACCTATTGATTTGTTCATCTAAAATATCAATGCAACTTTAAGGAATGGTTTTAAAATAGACCCAATATGACAGACATGTTCGTTATCTTATATTACAGACACCTTAAGGATAGTTGATCAATAGTTGTTTTTATGGTTCACAGAATAGTGGTAAGTATGTACAGTCCTGGATGTATTCTCTTTCACCCAGTGCCTACAGGCCTACCCTATCCTCGCATACAAAATACATTGACCCAAGGAGGATATAATGTTGGGCCAGCATCGCAGATAGTGGACCGGCGTTAAGCCAGTTTTGGATTAATATGATGTGTTTGTTTGGAATTGAGTCGGGGTTATGTTACCAATGCAAATTCTTTCCTTTTTAATTCAGAATAACACTTCTCTGGTTTAGCCATAAATTAAAAATTCAAATACATAATATCTCAAAATCTAAAACTTACAGTCAATATAACACATTTTAAGTGCTAGAAACAGATTCCTTATGCACGAAAATGTAGGCCCGGGTAGATACTATTCTAGGAAGATATCTGACCTAGATAGAAGTGAAGATATAGGCCTAGGCGGAATGTTAAATTTGGCGGCCATTTTAAAAACCAAGATGGCGGCCATTTCCAATTTTACAAAAAAAAATAAACATCCAGTTTTTAACACAACATACATAGACGTGTCCAAAAATGCATTAAAACCAACATTAACAGCGACTTCCAACGAAAGTATTTATGCACAATTGGACCAACCCCCGAAAAGTTCGTTTTGAGATCAATTTAATGCAGTTTAGATTTATGGTCTACAGTAATCCCAAGAAAGCGAATGAGCAAACTATTGAGTTAAACTAACACACGACATCCCTATTTTTAATTCATGGAAAATACCCACATATTCAGATACCTCTGGTGTGAGCCTCGCTGCCTCAAATAAGCTGTGGTCCAGTTGTGCATAAATAACAACGACCATTTTGATTTATGCACAACTGGACCAGCCCGCAATTCTAGTACATTAAACAAATACAAGAGCATTTACAAAAATAAGCACATTACATACTCTCTACATCTTCTGTAGATCTATTCTGAAGTTTCTCTAATAAAAAATTATTTATGCACAAGTGGTCCAAGCCACATTTATTCATTTATCAAATGTGTAGAAAAAGACACCATAAAGCACAATCAGATTATCTACATCTTCTGTAGATCTCGCTGTGAAATCCTGGCCCGATTTAGCCTGTATGTGCACAAAAGTGGTATAAAGCCCGTTTCATCTCATTTTCTGTAGATCTAGTTGTGAACTGTGTAACTTTTATAGCTTAGGTGAAATCACAGGAACTGTAATGTTGATAGAGAAAAACATGAGTGGATTGTTCCATAAATCAATCCTAAGATTTTACATGTGCTTTTTTACCTCGCCACCAGGTGGCGTGGTGGGTGTGATTTGAACTCCCGGTTATTTTTTAAATAAAGGCTATATATATGTAATGTCTGTCACTTGGCTCACTTAACTCATTTTCGAATTACGGGGGTTGGCTCAGTTGTGCATAAATGCTAGCCCAGTATTGGACTGAGTATGTACTCTTAACCCTTCCAAGCCTGTCTTTACCGTTGTCATCTTCATCGACTACAAGCCGCCAATTGCTGTCACAATTCTCGACTTGTAGTGGATGAAGATGATATGATGTGGTTTAAAAATTAAAGAAAATTACCCCGTATTCGTAAGCCAGTTTCATTGAAATTTTCATTCTAAAACCCTTGGTTGTAGAAAAATTTAGTTTGTTTGTCAGGGATGTAAAATAATGCTTTAATGCATCGTGCGGGCTTAAAGGGTTAACTCCTTTTGAATAGCATACATTTTCATCCCTGATGTTTTTTTAATAATGAAAGCCTTGTCGTTGTGTGATAATTTAGGAGGCAAATATAACTCACTGTTAAGTTGATCAATACAGTAGAAGAATATCATTATAATGATTATGTACGTATGGCTTTAGGACCAAATAATTAGAATAATAACACAGGATCCGCCTATACCTCATCATTCAGAGAAACCCGTGTAACCCTTGTAAAGTAGAGCATGTTAATGTAAATATAATATAAATCAAGTTATTTTTTCCAATCTATTACTATTAGCGGTATGCATAATAATATTGCCAAATGCCTCACAGTCGCCAGCTTGAAACCGCTTGAAACTTAATCAGTACGTTACACATGCCACACCCTATGATAAAACATTTTCAATAAAAACAATATGGATTGTCCCTAGATGTACTTACTGTTTTGAAGTACATTCGTATTTGAAACAAAAATAGCAGATATATTTTGGTGCCGCAAAATAATATTTATATACACCGACCTTTTAGTCATTGCTGCCTTTTAAAGAAACTTACCGTCATCTCAAAATAAAAGTTACCGTCTTTATCACTCATCTACATTACAGTCGTTACCGACATGCCCCTCAGTTTTCTACATAGGGTTACGTTTCCCACTATGGAAGTTACCGTCTCTCGCATCAACACTTTACACTGCTCTTACCCTGCAATTTAATACACTAAGGGAGATAGCTATGTACCAAAATAAACTTCAGCTTTTGATGATTAACACTGATGAAAATTTCTTAGCATTTGGAATTTTTAAATCGAATGAAATTAACAGTAAACATACATACTTTTCTCCACGTTTTCTTTATCCGCCATGTTGGGACGACGGTAACTCAAGTTATCGTCATCAGTGGTTTAAATGTGGGTATGCATGTCTTAAAGAATCGTGTGCGGTACTTCACTCGTGTCACCAGTGTCTGTACTTCAGACTGTACATTCGTTGATACCCCAGTGTAGTGCAGTACGTGTCGTCTGATTCTGTTGGGACATTATCTTGGCCCAGTTTAGTCTGTATGTGCACAAAAAAAGGATGAAGGCATGTTTATTTCGTGCTCTATTCAAACTAATTCACGGACAGTGAATATTTTATGTGCAGAAATATAGAACAGTCATAAATAGTTTTTGCATAGATTACGTTTTTTAAAATTGATTTGATCGATTTTTGTTTTAGGCCTGGGGCTGATTTGCGAAAGCCTGCTAAAACACGATTTCACTGCACCCCACCTGCGACATAAGTTTCTTCGTTTTTATTGTAGGAAAATATATCAACTTTAATATTCGAAACAGTAACCAAAAATTCCGGTGTCCAAAAACCATGATTGAGACACTTTAATCACCGTACCATAAGAAAAGTCATAAAACTAAAAATGCTATTACTCAATCATCAATTTTTATCTGAATTATACTATTTCATTAAACATTCAGCCAGCTAAAATACGCTAAACAAATGCATACATGCGCAACCATAAATAAAATAAAAATAAAACATTTGTAAAAGCTGTAAAAATTTCATTTTGATCCATTTTTTTTGTTTTTTTATTTAAAATTTTATTTTTTTGTAAGTTTGCTTTCGTCGAATTCCCGAATATACGGATATATATTAAACATATATGATTACTTGGTAAACTTGATAGCATTACCACAAAATAAAAAATCCCAAAATGTGTCATATTAAGTGTTTTGTGACCATACCCGAATGGATATTTATTAGTTCCTTAGCGTCATTTTTTAGCACCTATACTTATCAGGCGGACAAAAACAGCAAATTTGGTACAGAGTTTCTCTAGGGGCAAATGACGGAATTTAGTCGTTAAGCCTTCTAATTTTGGCTTTGCTTTTCCAGAAATTTAAGATGGCCGCCAAAATGAAAATATTTTTCGTCGCATTTCCCTGTAAATGAACATTATTTTCTTCATAATATACCTTCATATAAACCTAAGAAACCTTCCTAAGACATTTAATTTACTACTGTTAGTTATTTAAAAGAAAAAGACCACATAAAACGTTAAAAACACTGTTTATTCAATTAATGTGAGCTCAAAATTGGCTGTCGTTCATTTTAGCATGTCCTATCACTTTCTGCAAATATAATTGCAATTACTTTTGTCATAACGTGAGCCGTGAGGCATCTTACATATATTTTATGTAATAATAAGGACCTAATAATAATAAAAAATAATAATTAAGTTATTACATTTAGATATGAAAATGAAATAACATTTTATCAAAAACTCTGAAATATATTGATGTATGATGATGCCTTCGGATTGGACTCTTAGCTATAATACCATAAATACTGACATGAACACTTCTTCGGACACTGATACGGATTACCGCACCTCCGAGCTAGTTCCTCCGAGGCGTTAGGCCATATATAAGTAATTTGATTGAAAGGATATTGTATTGTATTTGTACCGTTATGTGCATTAATGTTTTAAATATTTTTTTTTAAATATGTTATTATACAAACATAATGTTAAAATTAAAAAAAAAGATTATTTTTATAATTTAAAGCTGCTATCTTTATTACAAAGACAGGGTTAGGGTTAGGGTTAGAGGTGTAATTTACACAAAGCTTAAATAAACAGCAAAATGTAAAATTAGCACATTGTCTGAAAAGCCTGATATATGTCATAAAACCTGAAGATGCACTCCTTCCAGCAAACGATACATAAATAATTTGCAAGGATGTATTTTGGGTGGTTTACTTCCTCCGTTGGTGTCTATCATACTTTGTTTAAGGTACATAATTTCAGTGATTATGATTCTAAAAATGTTCTGATATAACGCAACAAATTAACACCAAGCTTGCATCACAGCAGGAATGTTAATTATTGTGTTTGCCACAAGGAAGACAGGTGTATTTACTCGTTTGAAAAAAGGCAACAAGTCAAACATCATGAGCTTCATCAACTCATTGACTCATGAACGACTGAAGGTTCAATAAGCTTATTCAACAATTCTACGATTTAGGCATTGTCGTAGCTTTATTAATATACTTCTAGAAGTAGAAGTGGCTCTGGCTAATTATAGGTCTACTTATTGGCGTTTTAAAGAAGATGATGCTGTAGCATATAGCATTATATTCACTATGGATGGCAATTCATGTTGAACTATCCCCAGCCATTTTTTTTAAAGCACAGCAATAAGCTATACCCATTCATAATTAGTACTTACTATGTACACATAAAAATATTATTTGGTGAAACAAGCTTTGTTTTGAAGAAACTGTCATCAAACACATTTACCTGATAATTGTGGTACTGTTCTTGGCGTTAACTGAAGACGAGAAGTAGATAAACAAAATGACGAAGAAATGCCACACATGGATTACAATAATTTTGTGTATTCCCCAAATACAGTCTTGCATTAAAGTATCAATGATGGTAGTACCATTTTTTATTCACTTTGGATCATATCAATTATTAACATACGAGGCATGAATTCCCGTCCCAGCTTCTAGCAATATTATGTATGAATGAGAATAACTACTAGACCCCCTTAGCAATTTCATTTGAAACATAAGTACATGAAAAGCAGTCATAGTTTTGCATCTTAATTTTATTCACGGTAACCATATTATCAAGCTAGATGAAAGCTTCTGGGGTTGTATTAGATCTCAACTAAAAAACAAACAATGCATGCGGATATATACGGGATTTCCCACAGATACAGGCCTATTGGTTGGGCGAATTTGTAATATTCGCAAGTCAATCAAAACATGTTCCTTAAATATACAACAGGTTTTAAAAGACAAAGTCTCTGGAAAAAATCAATAAATTTGCAAAATTTACTTTGATCGGCAGCTTGATTATATTACTAGAATAAACATCAGGTGGGATATCTACATAACATTGCACAGCCTACAAGATGCGGGCCAGAAAACGAGGGATCAGGGTTCACGATCTGCTAAATAATTATTGGTCAACCATTTGAAATGTGTTTATCCATGGTTCTGAGAACAAAAAGTCGATTTATACAGCTCTTCTTAAATTCAATAAATAATAATACCATATCGCATTCAAACTAACCTGCAATATTTTTTCATTTTGAAAAACAATGCAGCAGCTTGGCACAACATTCAACATTTCCAGCGAACTGCTAAGAGAAGCTATAGGTGCCATATATGGGCATAAACAACAGCATAATGTCAATTAATTGAGATATTATCCATTTAGATCGCTCACAACCGATCCATCACGTCTGCCCTCGTGTGAAGATGCCACATATAAACATGTTATGCGTTCTAACTATCAAGCTGCAACATGGCGAGTTTAATTGACCACACATGGACATGGTTGGAGGGTGAAAGTAATCATCATTTCCATAGACTAGATGAATAACACGCCTGCCCTCAAACTTGTTTTGGAGTGTCTTAGCTGTAAGTGCAAAAGTTGCAAAGATAAAAGATGTACATGCTGTCGTAATGGTCTGAACTGTACCAGTGTCTGTGGATGTAAATCTCTATGTGATAACGCGATAGAAGTTGATGCAACAAATATGATTCAAGATTCTCATGACTATTCAGACTTTGAATAGAAGCCAGTTGGCTCACAAGTATAATATTTCATATTACTACGAAAAAAAGTGTTATAAATGTTTATTGTTGTTTTATAATTCGCTATCTGGGTATAAATACTTATAATTGTTATTTATTTTTCATTTAAATATAAAACTACTCTTTTAAAATATAATATGGCGAAGAAAATATAATAGACAAAGCAATCCTAAAAATCATTCCGGTACTGCATAAAAATACTGTAAATTGAGTACACTATATACCCCGATGTTTGGTTTATCGTCCTGAAAAGTAAATTTATAAATTTGCGAACAGTAAAAAATAAATACGATCTACATAACTCCTTCTAAAGTTCAGTATAACTAGAGGAAATCAAATTTTAAAATTTGTCATTTTTGCAAATAAAATTTCAATAAAATGCTTTATTTGTAAATTTCAAATTTTCTCTTAATTTTTGTTTCGATTTTGCATCATCTACACAGCTGTCGTAGATATATTTTTTGTATCCTGAATTTCTTTGCGAGACGATTTTCGCATATTAATTGTCACAAGTTATTTTTGATGCTCTGGTGTTAAAAGGGTTAAAATGACATATTTTGGACACATTAATTTTTGGTTACTCTTCTTAAATTTAAAGCTTATATGTCCAGGAATAAGAAAAAACCATGAAACCTAAGAAAAAACCATGAAACCTATGTCGCAGGGGGGGTGCAGCGAATTTCTATTTTTTGGAAACAGCCCCAGGCCTATTTCATTTAGCGGAATTTCAAATAATTTCACAGATGCAAATTATTCTACCCACGATCAATTTCTATCGCATACCAAACGTTTAGTTGGCGTAATGCTGACATCTTTTTGGGCCAGCATCGTAGACGGTGGATCGACATTTATAGTCAGGGGGTCAAATGCATACTTTTGGGCGAACCTGGAAAGTGGGTCCAAAGTTTTTTTCTAAGTGTTTTCATGTTATATAGGTATTGTAGTCCATGAAACTGCATGATGGCATTCTCACAACATTGAGCATTTTTATATAACACGTTTTATAAAATCACGTCAATCGGGATGCAAAATAATGGTTTCCTACGGTTCGAAAAATATAAATATTTATATAGAGCACTAACCTAATCTATATTTGCCGTTATTTGAAATAGTATGTATTCAGTATTAACAAAAGTGATTTCATAACTGTATAAATTGATTGAACCAGAAGTTTTGAGTTATGTGAACCCTTTGACCCCAAGGTCTTGCATAAACCCAATTACCAGTTATCAAATTTTATAATAATATAAGCGTGTGACATATCAAAATGAAGGGAATTTCATTACGAACCTCAATGTGATATCACAAAGCAGCTATAAAACATTTTTACCGCAATAATTATTATTTATATATATTTCGACGAGATAATATAATGTGTAATTGTGGCCATACGTTCTAAAATTTCATATATTACGTCATCCAATGATGTTAACACTTTACATCGAAATATTCGTTTATAGATTTATACATTTTCTTGAAAAAAATCATTGTGTGGTTTATTACCTCCGCCATAAGAGGTTATGTTTTTAGTCGGGATGGTTTGTCTGTTTGTTTATCCGTCAGCTGGATTATTAGACCAGACGTGGCTGGGGGTAAGGTGTCACCCGGAATGGGAATTTAGGCCACTATTATCTTCACATAGTTGGACTATTCAGGGCCCAGAATCAACCTGTTTTCAGGTAACTGTAGCTGCTTTACTGAAATATGGCCAAAGGTGTACATGACCTATGCGCGATTTTTTCTAAATTGTAAAAAACTAGCGTATTAAACATTTTCGCCCACTGAGTAGTGAAGCTATATCAATATATTTGATACCAACAGAAAGCTACTGGAACAGGCTTTCACGTGGATGCAACATATTTTCTGTCCGATTTTTGAAAAATGCACAAGCTTAAAGTTGGTATTTTAACCCTTAATTTTACCTATTTTTATTACTTTTTCAGTAAATAGTCAAAATACTTTTCTCTTAGCCTATTTTTGTATGGTATATATGTTTAGTTTTGATTCAAACATGTTCTACAGCTATTGTTGACTTAAAATAAACCCATTTGGAAGTAACAAATAATTAGCTATTTCAACATATTACACACTTTTTTTTGTGGACGTAAAATTTGAGCACTTTTCTTTCGGCTCAGGAAAATAGACTGTGTCTCATATTTTTGCCCAAATAGTTCCAAAATTAAAAAAATGTACCAGCATCTTTGGTATCAGTTGAAAGTTACTATCAAGTGCTTTACCGTGGATGCATAATATTGTATTTCTGTCAAATACGAAAATGTACAACACAGCGCTAAGTTTGTATTTTATCCCTCTATTTGAACAATTTACAACGTTTTTTAGTGAATACCAGCAGGACTTCTCTCTCATGTTGACTTTATAAGGTACAGATTTTTTGTTATTATTTTTACATTCTATGGAGCCATTTTTCAAAAATGATCTTGATCACTAAGGAAGTGATCACAGCCCTTTAAAAGTTATCTCAGCAACTACAAAATGATCTTGACCACTGAAGAAGTGATTACAGAAACTTTAAATGTTATCTCAGCGTCCACAATAGTGATCTTGGCCACTGAAGAAGTGATCTCAACCACTTTAAAAACTATCTCAGCCGCTACAAGAGTGACCTTGGCCACTGAAGAAGATTTAGTGATCACAGCGACTTCAAAAGTTATCTCAGCCTCTACAAAAGTGATCTTGGCCACTGAAGAAGTGGTCACAGCCACTTTGAAAATTATCTAAGCCACTAGAAAGGTGATCTTGATCACTGAAGGAGTGATCACAGCCGCATTAAATGTTATCGCAGCCACTACAACAGTGATCTTGGCCAAAGAAGAAGTGATCACAGCCTCTTTAAAGGTTATCTCAGCCATTACAAAGGAGATCTTGGCCGCAAACAAATTGGTGTCAGCCACTGAAAAAAAATATCTAAGCCACTAAAAAGTGATCTTGGCTCTGAAGAAGTGATCACAGTCACTTTAATAGTTTATCAGCCGCTACAAAAGTGATCTTGGCCACTAGCAATCTTATGTCAGTCCCTGAAAAAGTGATCTCGGTCACTGCAGAAGTAAACTCGACCATTGAATACGTCATCACAGTCATTTTAAAAATCATCTCAGCCACCACAAAGGTGATCTTGGCCACAAACAAACTGGTCTTGGTCACTGCCGAATATTCTGACCTCATTTCAAACCTGCTGCCAGGACCCTTCTTATTTCGATGTGATGCTATGGCTGGATGCATTGGTAATGGAATCATGTTAAATATCATCCAACAAGGCTTCTTGGGGATATTAATGACCTGAGCTTGATCAGTTGATGTAGTAAGGAACTTATTCTGTGGTAAGCAAGTCGGCCGGGGGAGCACCACCTGTTCATAATTACATGTATGTTGATTGCCATCAACTGAGAAAGCCTTGAAGGAACATTTGAAAATATACCATTTACAAACTTTCAAGTGAATAATGCCCTGATAATGCACTGAGCCAGTTAGATCCATTAGTATATGGATGAAACATGGAAACAACTAAGCGGGAATACATCGTCTTGTATCAGAATATGATGTATACTAGTACCACATTAAAAAAGATGATGAAACAAACAATGAACAGTAAGGTAGTAGCAATTTTAATATTATATATAGCAAATAACAAAATGATGGCAAAGGCGGTGGTGTCATTGCTGATTATTTAATTTGTTTAAGATAAAGAACTTTTTTTAAATAACGATTACGTGCAATTTTGATAGTTTACAGCAACCTCTGAATTATTACACCACATATTGATAATTGATGTATCCATATAGTCAGATATAGATATGCTGTGATATTGGAACTATAAAAAAAAGAAAAAATCATGAATTATTTACTCATCTGTCAAAATTTCATACCACAAGAATGGAACATAGTTACGTCATAGTTAAATGCAAACCGCATTGTCATTGATGAACAAAATTTATATTTTTTTGAAAAAAAAATAATTAAAATTTATAATTTAATTTAAGCATATGCCTGACACAAAGGCTAGCCAATTGGCATTTAAATTTACCTTATTAAGGCTCACAAATTTTGTCTGAGTGTCTCAATAACGGCCGGGCATCTAAACATTGGGGGAGCGTTGAGTCAATGCAGCGCATTAATGGTGATTTCATGGTGTGACAGCGTCGCAGATGATGACCAACATTGGGTTAGTGAATCATGTTGACTGGCCCATACAATAGAATGGCAACGTATAATCAATTGCTACACAATTCAAGCCCTATAATGTTACCATTAAATTTCATCCCAGCAAATGAATACGGTAAAATAGGCCACATTAGGAGTGGGGCCTCGTGGAACGAGAATAGGTGAGCGACAGGTTATCTTGTTTATCAAGATGCATGGAACTTCATAACAAAAACCTAAATTATAAGACAATGAATGCAGGTTCAGCTATATAAACATATAAAAATGTGGAGGGTGTAATATACAAACGATACTGAATTAGGCATGATGGACCTGAATTATTGACCTTTGACCTTGAACTATAGCCTTGACCTTTGACCCAATGATATATATTATTAATATAAAGCAATATACAAACAATCAAACTAATAGCTATCAGTTATGTGAATATATACAGGGATTTTCTGTTTTTTCCGATCACCTAAAACCACTATTTTGTACCGCGATAGGCGAGAAAATGTAAAACGCGTTATTTAAAAATGCTCAATGCTGTGGGAATGCCATCACGCGGTTTCATATAGTACAATACCTATATAATATGAAAACATTGAGAAAAAAACTTTGGACCCACTTTCCAGGTTCAGCCCCTGGCCCCCTGACTATTAACCAGCACTGAGTTGAAGCGGACATTGGTGAGCATGGTATTACGACTCACAAATTACATTTAAAATAAAAAACGACGCCTTAAAGGCATAATATATTCGGGCAAATGGCATGTTTTTTTCAGATCTGTTATATCTTTTTGAGTGTTCGGATGTGTGGGGGCAATATTCCGATGGTTTACAACTTTTAGAAACATCCGTTCGCAACGTAATCGGGTGTAGAAAAAATACAGATTATGAAAAATGTCCGTCATCACATTTTTGTCTGTTAGATCAACCTTTGGAGTAATGGACATATTTGAGAGGAAAAGGAAATGAGACACTAATGTTCTTATCACTTCTAAATATAGTTTTTCTATATAAATGTAATTTACTAGTCGTATTCTATGACGAAAAATTTTTGGACTCGTATTCAGAGATGTATGACCGATTTTCTATCAGGCCACACATTTTAGACGAGAAGGCTCTATACCACTGAACTTGGCCAATTGACAAGTTCTAAATTTTTTTAAAGCATCGTGAACATGGCAAAACTACGCCGCAATATTCATGGTATGTTCGTGGCTGGTGTATGTAGTTACAAAAAGGAAGGGATTTTCCTCAGTATTGACCCTTTCAAAAAAAAAAAAAAAAATCAACATCGGACCCTTCATCTGGACACTCAGCGGGCAGGTTTATGATCAATCCCAATGGAATTTTTGTCATGGTTGTCTGAAATTGTATGAGCATTCCAAAATATACACTTATCGAGTACATCTCTTTTAAATGGAGGGTGGAGGAAGATAATGATATGAGCCTAAATAACACAAATTTGAACTTTTTAAGTTTGGGGCACCTGGGCATGGGCCTTTAACCGAAAACAATATTTAAGAATAATATCGTGCTTTCAAAAATGCATGAATACGCTATGACGTCGTTCCGTTAAACCAACAAACACGAGACATTCACCCAATGCTGCCTCGTGTTTGCCTGTAATACATTATTGACACCTTGGGAAATCCCTGGGACCAGCGTGATGGCATTCCGCCCCCACTATTCTCGTCTGCCCGAATGTCGAGATGGCTGGAACATTTCCTAATCGTATTTGATGAAAGGGTGCGCGCTATTATGGTAGAAGTCGCATAAAAGCAGAAAAACATCTCAGACAGAATTAAAGGATGATTATAGCTCCTACAGCTACAGAAAGACCCCTCACACTACCGTCCGTTGACATTTATAATTTCACGTGGATGCAAATGATAAATTTTTAACTGAATGCAATAATGTTAGATGATTACTTGAAGGAATTTTTTTTTTGATATCTGACCCCCCTCCCCCTCTCTGTGTTTATCAAGCTCTGTGTGCTTGTGAGCTTTCCTTTGTGCTGGATAAAACCAACGCCAAACGGTAGCGCGCATGCGTGCCGACATTTTCCATGTAGCATTATTTATTTCTATGTGGCAAATTTGTTTTAGAGCACATTATGTAAATACATCTTCAATATCAGGTAAATTAACTTAAAATATATATTATCTCGTATATACATATATATTACATAGTAAGGAGGTTTTAGTTTTGGTTTAAATCACTTATATTAATCCCCCTATGTTGCTCTGAAAAACGAAAGGCACTATCTGCTTACTTGTAAAATTGTCACCAACTGTTCGCTGATTGAAAAAATGTGGTGTTGATGACTAATAAGGTGGATCAGGCAACTATTTGCCGACATTCGCGACATTGGCAAATGCCAAATTTGTGAAATTCCACAAACGTCCTCTTTCGTGAAGCGTTCACAGCATGTTCACCGAACGTTCTCGCGAAGTTTTGGCATGTTCAAAATTCCCGCGACTATTCAGGGACCCTGACATCTCCAAACAGTTGCTGGGAAATTAGTTTGCCACTAATTGGGTACTATTAAAAAAAATCGTGAAACCTTTGGTGACTTTTTCGCTGAATGTTTGCTGAATATTCACGTAATTATCGCCACATGCGATTAACCAAATAGTTGATAATATATCAGGGGTTTTGTCAAGTTTAAAAAAATCCAAAAATCCGAAAAAAAAACAGAAATGGGTGGGTGGGTCATGCCCCAACTCAATTTTTTTTTTTTTTTTTTTTTATTTTGTGTTTTTGTGTTGTTTTCATGTTTCCAATTGTTTCAAAAAAAAATAAAAAATGTATAGGCGGGAAGGTGGGTGGTGTCTGACCAATCCGAGTTTTTCTCGGATTTTTTTTATTTTTTAACTTGACAATACCCCTAAGCAGTCTCCAATGCGCCTATTGATCGCCACGTGCGCCATTTAGTCGAGAAATTTTTGCCAAACGATCTCAAAACAATCACCTTTTCATCGCCATATGAGCGACAATTCTGTTCATATTTTTGTCACCAAATTGTCGTTAATTAGTCGTGAGCTGTTCGCATCTTACAGTCACACCATGTTTTCAATCAGGGAAAAGCTGGTGAAAGATGGTCACAAATGGACGGAATCGGCGAATAATTGCCGAATTCTTTTGAAGACGAAAAGATGATTGTTTTCAGATCGTTCGGCAATCATTTGGCGACTAATTGGCAAGCGTGGCGATAAATCGGCGAATTGGTAACTGTTTGAGAACTGTTTGGTGAAAAATTGCGAATGTGGCGAGCGGTTGACGTTAATTTGGCGAACCCAGCAAATAGTTTGCCACAACTTGGTGAATATTTGAGGGAAACAGCAACTGCTTTGGGGATTTCGGATCAAATGTCAGGGTCTCCGAATAGACGAGGATCGAATTTTGAACATTTCCAAAACTTTGGGAGAACGTTCGGTGAGCACAGAGAAAGTTTGGCAAGCGAGGAGAATTTTGGAGAATATTTCTCGAATTTCACAAATTTGGAATTCGCCAACGTCGCCAAATAGTCGCCAAGTCGATGAGATCCCTGTTTAATACCTCGCGGACAGAATCCACGAAGCGTCGGTTGAGACAAGGACATCGGTCCAAGTCTGGTATTCTACCCCATAATTTAAATAACAACTGAATGACGGCGATGATTGGCTGATCTCGTCATGTGACAGGGCTGAAGCACTCTTCGATTGGTTGGGGGTAGAATACTAGACTTGGACCAAGACATCATACTAAATACCTCTGAAATGGGCTATATAGGCCAACACAGGGTATGATAATCTATAAGCAACATAATGACTACTATTGCAGATATTCAACTATATGTGCAATATAATAGGACAGTACCAGGCAGGAGAGAGGAGGCCGTCAGCGCCTTCCCTACAGCCTTGAGCCTTTGTGAGGTTTTGATAATGTAGGATACAGTGGTATGCCGTATAGGATAAAGCCCGAGAAGCTCTACATTCTTAGCTGTGAAAACGATCGAGGCGGAAGGCCGAGGCCTTTTTCACAGCTAAGAATGTAGAACTCCGAGGGTAATAACTGACTTAAAACACATTCGAACATAAAGAGAATCCATCATAATCAACAGCTCGGTCACATGTGACTGATTTTAATACCATAGGCCTACCATGATAATTGGTCAACAATAACTCTCCATTCCCGGCTTAGAATGTAGTGGTCGGACAAAGGAAATAATCTAGGGGTGTGTTTTAATAAAGAGTAGACTAGCAATGTAGAATAGAAGTTCATAACTTACCACGCAAATCAGACGAGTCACACAATACATTCCATCAGATGTATAATTCATCAACACAACTCCCGAGCAAGTGAATCTTTCATTATAGCTGTCTTATAATTCAGACGGGGTATCCGGTCGGATTTCCGTTGTCATCAGTCAAATAAACAAATCATCATTATTGTCATGGAGACCCTTGTTTTCATATCCCCACAGCATCGGATTTTATAGTCCACGTTTTTTGTTGTTTTTGTGCAGATTGTGTGCTAAAATATATGCTACAACTATTATACGTTCTATGTGGACGATTAGTTGTCCGAGAGTCATGGTGTCCAGAGAGAGCCATATTACACCATGCCGATGTTAGATAATTTCAGTGTTTCACAAGTTAAATTCAAGTTATTAAACTTATGTACTCAATGCCTTTGAGGACCTTAGATTTTTATAACATGTACGTACATTCCAAACAAAAAAATTATATTTGACTTCAATAAAGTCGGTTATTTCGCAGCTCGTGTTTCTTCGTTTTTTCTTTATTTCCCAACTTTATTAATGGAACAAAAACAGCGACACATGGAGACAACGAAAAAAGGATAGGAAACAGAGGGGCAAAACTGCAAAAGAATATTGCGAGTTTGAAATAATTATACTCATATACACCCCCTGTAGTCTGCTTTTGTTAAAAATACACACATTACGGCTCGTAAACCGCTCGCAGTAAACACGAGAATTTGGGAGTGAAGTAATCACCAAAAAACCATGCACATCGGGGGTCCAGCTTA
Organism: Flabesymbios commensalis; assembly: GCA_964017125.1. Classification (NCBI taxonomy): domain Eukaryota; kingdom Metazoa; phylum Annelida; class Polychaeta; order Terebellida; family Flabelligeridae; genus Flabesymbios; species Flabesymbios commensalis. Next base: position 41,230,019 of record OZ024909.1, on the reverse strand, counting down.
AAATTAACAAAAATATGTCCCAAGAAAAATGCAACACTTAAATTAAGTTTATTGATAATCCAATAAATCCTTGTTGTTGCTTGTATGGTACGGGCTCCTGTTACGTTACATAATACACAGTTTTATCACCTAGCCCTTTAACCCTTTAACCGCCAAATTATTCAATCGTAATTTTCACACACTTGAAGTTGTGTCTCGCTGACGCGATCCACAACTTCAAGTGAGTGAAAATTATTCAGATTTGACTAAATGGAGGTCAACTGTTTTCAAATATTGCTGATCGATGTCATATTTTATTTTCAACATGTTTAAAAGGTGGTACTTAATGTGCTAAAAAAAAATGAAAACCCGAATTTATGCGGCACCGGCGGTTAAAGGGTTAAGCGCTAAGCACGACATTAGTCGTTTTTAATCTGTTTTATCAGCAGAGTAAATCACAGTCATTGGGAATGAGTGTTTGAACATCAAGAATTGTCAATATTTGGTCTCAAATTAAACAAATGACGTTTGAATCTGACGTTTAAAGTCGATACCCGAACTGAAAGAATTGAAAAATTAAAATGGCGGTAGACCCATAACATAGGTATTCATATGACGCTGAAAGAGCTAAACTAAGGCATTTATCATGATTTCAAATTGAAAAACATTTATTCCCAATGTTTTTTGCAAAATTATTTCAACGCTGTAAGGGTTAAACAGATCGCGATCACATAAATGCCACATTTGTTCGTGTCCGAAGGCAGAAGTGAATCAAACTGGCACCATGCTTCTAAGGGACGCACCATTAGATATCTGGGGATGGCGGTGTGGTAGAGTTTTTGATAATTACCATTATTTTTACCTCTGCAAGAAAACAATTTGTTTTTGGCGCTGAACTTCAGACAAACTTTTCAAACTTTCATTCAAAAACGGAAATATCAGATTTTATCGTCTATACCTTCCCTATTATGTACGTTACATTTGCTGGTTTGCTCTGGTCAACATGTTTTTCATCAATTTCGCCAACAATTTTTTTCTGCACACATATTCAACAAAATTCTTTTTCTGACTGCTGAGGTGACAAACCTATTTCAAATTTATTCTTCCCCCTCCTTCTCTAGATATCTAATGGTGCGTCCCTAATGAGGTCAGAGTTTCAAAAATAAACTTTTTATCCAAAGGATATAATGTATCGGTTTCAATTTTAATAGTCTAACTAGTTTTCTAGAAATTACTGTTTGCGATAAAAAACAGTAGCTTCCGACGAAGAATATGTAGATTAATTTTAAGAATTCACGAGGACATCTATCTATTCTGCACGATACTTTATTAAACGCAAAATCAGAATACAAGGCCTCTTCTTGCATAAGGCAACATTGGCCATGGGATACTTCCAGTTTTCCTCCCACAAAGGTAGTTTAGAGAAGTAGTTGGGCCTAAGTCTCGTCATAAATAAAAATCAGGTATTGGCCCAGTGCTACCTCGAGGTTGGTACATCGTGTATGACGCTGGCCCATCATCAAGGCAGCGTTAGATCATTATACATTTTAACGAGGTTCTGCCAAGCCTTCCTTTGTCTTTCATCATCTCGCCTGAAATATTCAGAATGCTCGGCGACACAATCAACGCACCTTTTCATGCCATGATTTGAACCATGTATTATTGAAAACGCCAACCTTAAATGGTCAACGAGACCTGGAATAGTCATAGCGGTTAGGAACTAGATTGTAGTTAAAAATGGGCTACGCATCAGAAATTTTAGTTAAAAATACTAATTAGAATATTATTGTTGTCAAATGTCAAAGAAGTAACACAATCATGTAGTTTCAAAGTACTGTGACGTGCAAAGCCAAAAGGCAGTAACATCATACGTTTCAAGTAACCAAGTACTGCCTTTTGACTTTGTCTTTGTACAACAGTTCTACAAAGTGGATTAAATATATGGCTACTTTTCTCATGGCTGTAAAACGATAGCTCATCATCATGGCTAATTTATGGTGTCCGGTTAGGACCATCTCGCACTTTTGCTGTTTCGCTGTTTGAAATCTCACTCTTTCGCATCGCCTTTCGTAGTTTCGCACTTTCGTTGTTTCTTAGTTTTTTACTTTTGCTGTTTCGCATCGATCTTTCGTAGTTTCGCATCACCCTTTTGTTGTTTCGCAGTTTCGTCGTTTCGTACTATCGTTGTTTCGCATCGCCCTTTCTTAGTTTCGCACTCTCGTTGTTTCGTAGTTTCGTACTTTCGCAGTTTCGCATCACCCATTCGTAGTTTCGCATCGCCCTTTCGTTGTTTCGTAGTTTCGTTGTTTCGTACTTTCGTTGTTTCGTAATAAATAAATAAATAAATTTGAAAAATCATATACGTTCCGTGGTGGAGAGGTTAATGCTGCCTTCCATTACGCCGGAGCTCTGTTGAAAAGGTTGACGCTGCCGTCCATCACGCTGGAGCACTGTAGGTTAGCGCTGCCGTCCATCAGGCCGGAGCCCTGGAGGTTAACGCTGCCGCCCATCACGCCGGAGCTCTTGTGGTTAATGCTGCCGTCCATCACGCCGGAGCCCTTGTGATCAACACTGCCGCCCATCAGACCGGAGCCCTGGAGGTTAGCGCTGCCGCCATCACGCCGGAGCCCTGGAGGTTACCGCTGCCGCCCATCACGCCGGAGCCCTGGAGGTTACCGCTGCCGCCCATCACGCCGGAACACTGGAGGTTACCGCTGCCGCCCATCACGGAATGCTCGGCGACACAATCAACGCACCTTTTCATGCCAAAATAATTTGAACCATGTATTATTGAAAACGCCAACCTTAAATGGTCAACGATTACTGGAGTAGTCATAGCGGTTAGGAACTGGATTGTATTTAAAAATGTGCTACGCATCAGAAATTATAGTTAAAAATACTAATTAGAATATTATTGTTGTCAAATGTCAAAGAAGTAACACAATCATGTAGTTTCAAAGTACTGTGACGTGTAAAGCCAAAAGGCAGTAACATCATACGTTTCAAGTAACCAAATACTGCCTTTTGACTTTGCCTTTTGTACAACTGTTCTACAAAGTGGATTAAATATATGGCTACTTTTCTCATGGCTGTAAAACGATAGCTCATCATCATGGCTAATTTATGGTGTCCGGATAGGACCATCTCGCACTTTCGCTGTTTCGCTGTTTGAAATCTCACTCTTTCGCATCGCCTTTCGTAGTTTCGCACTTTCGTTGTTTCTTAGTTTTTTACTTTTGCTGTTTCGCATCGATCTTTCGTAGTTTCGCATCACCCTTTCGTTGTTTCGCAGTTTCGTCGTTTCGTACTATCGTTGTTTCGCATCGCCCTTTCTTAGTTTCGCACTCTCGTTGTTTCGTAGTTTCGTACTTTCGCAGTTTCGCATCACCCATTCGTAGTTTCGCATCGCCCTTTCGTTGTTTCGTAGTTTCGTTGTTTCGTACTTTCGTTGTTTCGTAATAAATAAACAAATAAATTTGAAAAATCATATACGTTCCGTGGTGGAGAGGTTAATGCTGCCTTCCATTGCGCCGGGGCTCTGTTGAAAAGGTTAACGCTGCCGTCCATCACGCTGGAGCACTGTAGGTTAGCGCTGCCGTCCATCAGGCCGGAGCCCTGGAGGTTAACGCTGCCGCCCATCACGCCGGAGCTCTTGTGGTTAACACTGCCGTCCATCACGCCGGAGCCCTAAGGGGTTAACGCTACCGTCCATCACGCCGGAGCCCTTGAGGTTAACGCTACCGTCCATCACGCCGAAGCCCTGGAGGTTACCGCTGCCGCCCATCACGCCGGAGCCCTTGTGAGTAACACTGCCGTCCATCACGCCGGAGCACTGTAGGTTAGCGCTGCCGTCCATCACGCCGGAGCCCTAAGGGGTTAACGCTACCGTCCATCACGCCGGAGCCCTTGAGGTTAACGCTACCGTCCATCACGCCGGAGCCCTGGAGGTTACCGCTGCCGCCCATCACGCCGGAGCCCTTGTGAGTAACACTGCCGTCCATCACGCCGGAGCACTGTAGGTTAGCGCTGCCGTCCATCAGGCCGGCGCCCAGGAGGTGAGCGGTGCCGCCCATCACGCCGGAGCTTTTGTGATTAATGCTGCCGTCCATCACGCCGGAGCACTGTAGGCTAGCGCTGTCGTCCATCACGCCAGAGCCCTGGAGATTACCGCTGCCGCCCATCACGCCGGAGCCCTTGTGGTTAACACTGCCGTCCATCACGCCGGAGCACTGTAGGCTAGCGCTGTCGTCCATCACGCCAGAGCCCTGGAGGTTAACGCTGCCGCCCATCACGCCGGAACACTGGAGGTTAGCGTTGCCGGCGATCAGGCCGGAGCCCTGGAGGTTAACGCTGCAGCCCATCACGCCAAAGCCCTGGGGGTTTCCGCTGCCGTCCATCACGCCGGAGCCCTGGAGGTTACCGCTGCCGCCCATCACGCCGGAGCCCTTGTGGTTAATGCTGCCGTCCATCAGGCCGGAGCCCTGGAAGTTAACGCTGCCGCCCATCACGCCGGAACACTGGAGGTTAGCGTTGCCGGCGATCAGGCCGGAACCTAGGAGGTTAACGCTGCAGCCCATCACGCCGAAGCCCCGGGGGTTTCCGCAGCCGTCCATCACGCCGGAGCCCTGGAGGTCACCGCTGCCGCCCATCACGCCAGAGCCCTTGTGGTTAATGCTGCCGTCCATCAGGCCGGAGCCCTGGAGGTTACCGCTGCCGCCCATCAAGCTGGAACACTGGAGGTTGATGCTGCCGTCCATCACGCCGGAGCCCTGGAGGTTAACGCTGCCGTCCATCAGGCCGGAGCGTTTGTGGTAAATGCTGCCCTACATCACGCCGGAGCCCTGGAGGTTAACGCTACCGTCCATCAGGCCGGAGCCTTTGTGGTTAATGCTGCCCTCCATCACGCCGGGGCCCTGGGGGTTACCGCTGCCGGCCATCACGCCGGAGCCCTCGAGATTAACGCTTCAGTCCTTCACGCCGGAGTCCTATAGGTTAACTCTACCGTTCATCACGCCGAAGCCCTGGAGGTTACCGCTGCCGCCCATCACGCCGGAGCCCTTGTGGTTAATGCTGCCGTCCATCAGGCCGGAGCCCTTGTGGTTAACGCTGCCGACCATCACGCCGAAGCCCTTGTGGTTAATGCTGCCGTCCATCAGGCCGGAGCCCTGGAGGCTACCGCTGCCGCCCATCACGCCGGAACACTGGAGGTTAATGCTGCCGTCCATCACGCCGGAGCCCTGGAGGTTAACGCTGCCGTCCATCAGGCCGGAGCCCTTGAGGTTACCGCTGCCGTCCATCACGCCGGAGCCCTGAAGGTGAACGCTTCAGTCCATCACGCCGGAGTCCTATAGGTTAACTCTACCGTCCATCATGCCGGAGCCATGGAGGTTAACGCTGCCGTCTATTACGCCGGAGCCCTGGAGGTTAACGTCACCGTCCATCACGCCGGAGCCATGGAGGCTAACGCTAGTGTCTATCACGCCGGAGCCCTGGAGGTTAACGCTACCGTCCATCACGCCGAAGCCCTGGCGGTTAACGCTGTCGTCCATCACGCCGGAGCCCTGGTGAAGAGGTTAACGCTGCCGTTCATCGCAACGAAAGTACGAAACAGCCAAAGTACGAAACAACGAAAGTACGAAACAACGAAATTACGAAACAATGAAAGTGTGAAACTGCGAAACAACGAAAGTACGAAACAACGAAAGTACGAAACAACGAAAGTACGAAACAACGAAAGTGGGAGACCCACTTGAGGTTGTGTCTCACTACCGCGATCCACAACCCCAAGTGGTTGAAAATTATACATATTTGTTTAATTTGAGACCAAACATTTAAAGATTTTGCTGTTTAAAGGGACCCCTTGGGATGAGACATTTTCAATGTTGTCAATTTTGACAATTTTTTTCATATGAAGCTATATAACCTACTGATCTTAACTGAAAATACGAAAAAGTCAAAAAACAATTTTAAAGTACCGAAAAAGGGTGAAATAGTTGTATTTCCAGGTCGTATATTGCCATGTTAACATAACAAGTCAGCAATATTCAGCACTTTACATCACATATTCCCACGTATCAGACGGTAAGATCAGAGCAGTTGCCGCTAATTGGTGTCTAATAGTCAGGACACGGGAGGACACACCTGCAGCACTGATTGTCTACCCAACGCTGGGCCGATGCCATCAGCATGTGGCCCAATGCTGTGATAACATTCAATCGTCCTTCAGGTATACAAATAGTTTGTTTCGGTTACTTCTGGTTTCATAGAAATGTTGATTAAAAATATTTGTAAAAATATGAAAATTCTGAAAAAAATAAAAACATGATTCGTGGGATACACTACTTCAGTACGGAATTAAAAACAAAAATTGATGATATCCCAAGGGGCTGCTTTAAACAGTCGTTTAATTACCAATAAAAGTGAATTATTCGGCTAATAAAATGGATTAAAAATGACTATTGTGATTAGCAGGCAACGGGTTAAGATTTTAGTGGATTGTGTCCCCGGTGCTCAGTTCAATAAATCGAGGAAAATGAATTTTCAAGAGATTAATTCATTTGCCGTTTCACATCGGATTTGTAGCTTTTTTGCCTACTGTATGACGTAAATGACGTCCCCGCCACGGTATCGCCTCACAGCACATTATCAGGATTAGTGTTTATTCCAGAGCATTCTCCACCGCCACCGGAAAGGCCACCGCCTCTAACCATTATGACTTTAAGTGCTAAAACGATTATATTATCTTTCAACATTTTTAGTAGCACATTAAATTACTATCCTTGGCAGAAACATTTGTGTTTATTCAGCTGAAATTGCACAGGTTTGATGGTAAATTCAACTTCTGGAAATGGGTTATTTTTACCCACTTGAACGTGTGGGTCGTATCAGCATGATCAGCCAGACACAACTTCAAGTGGATACAAATTAGACCTTTCAAGTCGGTGCTGAAAGGGTTCACAATTAACGGGGACTTCCCTGGAAGCGCGAAGAACAAAAACGATATTATATTTGTCCTCCCCATCTTCTACGATAAATAAGATATAAAATTGACCGGAAGCATATGGGCAGCGCATAAAATGAGAGTTATTTTATTTAGAATTCCTGTGGGGGTGAGTTATTTACGTACACGCGTAAAGTTATGACCACTGTAGTCACCAGAACAAATGGTCCAGGCGATGAAGCGCCACCAAGTCTGTCCTGGGCAGAGGGGCCGACGTGACCATGACGAAGGAAACCCGAGAAATATGGCGCTAGTCATCCCCGGTCCAGCAGGGAGCCATTTGTAACGTTTCTCTTCCGGCACGAGAGACAAGACGAGCGCTCGTTCAACGCTAAACCACCATCGTTAGACGTTGAGTCCATGTTGGTTTAGCGTTGATCCAACGTCGTAGACGGAGGACCAACGTTAAAGCAACATTGATTCAACGTTTTACGCTGATCCAGCGTTGAACTTTCAATCTGAACAATGTGCCTACTGCGTGGTTAGCTAGCAAATTACCACAAGTATAATTTCTTGCATCCATTTTCAAAAAATGTAATTTATATCCATCTTGTTTACTTATATTATTCAAAAAAGGTAATGTATAAACCCTTCAAGATAGATTGATCAGACCTTCTTCAAGAAGCTTATTTAGTCAATAAGTGATAAAGATATCATACTTTTTTTATACATATTTTCAATTGAAAGCCAAATAGAATTAATATTATGTAAATACAATTTATGACAAGCAGAATTCGATGGGTGCGGAGTGATACTGAGTCAACTTCAAACTCCTGGAAAAAAAGGTTGCCCTACCCCAAAAGCAAGACATCTACGACCAGTAATATATTTTCCAATTTCGCAACGATTTATATGCGCGCTACATTGGAGCCGTATACTGAAAATATTTGGTAATGTGTAGTTTGCGATGACAAAGAAGCACTAATGTAAGACGTTTTCCGCCTATAAGGCAGTCAGAAATGTGTACTAGGCGCCTATTTTTCGTTGATCAGTCCCCATATCAGAATAAAAACAAATCAGTGTAAAATATATCAGGAAATACAATTACCGCCTGACCGACCTGCTTCTTTCGCCATGCACCAAAATCTTCAGCTGGAAGGGACATAGTTATGAGTCCCTGGAGGGATGTATGACGATCTCAGGACTCGTCTCATCGAACACGGATCCTTGGTCCAAAGTATGGATTTATATTGATGGATGTAGAGGCATTAGCTATAAGAGAATATCAGGACATTTTCCACTCTGCAGTGTCAGTAGATGTACGTTTAACTATCAAGAATGTGGTGGGCAATCTGTAAAATTGAATCAGGCATTACAAAATTCGGAGTGCTACATGCAGCAACAATAGACACATATGTCCCTTTAACAGGCAGGCGTCGATCTCATATTCTGTATACCGTTACCAAGGTCATGGTATTTTATCATAGCTGACATTGGATTGGTATTTTTACATAATCAATAGAATACATCCTTGTTCCTCATCAGACTATTTTAATCTTAAGCAAGGAAGTGTGAGTAATCACTTCGCCTGCTTGCATGAAGATATTCACAATTTTATCATAATATTATAAGGCCAAAGGGTATATAATTATAGAAGCTATTTTTGGGATAACAGAGACTTGGTTGAATGTTAATATTTTAGACAGTGAATTAATTCCTCCTCAATATGCTGTTTATCGTAATGATAAAGAAGAGACCGTACAAAACCAGGGAGGCGGTGGTATTTTAATGGCGTTCAAAAAAGATATTATATCTCGCCGTTTCGCTGATTTAGAACCTGACTGTAAAATTATGTGATTTGCAAATCAGCAATTAAAACAACAGCTCTTGTTCTTTTTTACAGTTTTTTTGGACCGCCATGAATAATATCCTACAAGCTTTTCACCACGAATATGATAACGCGGGTGGTTTCGGCGATTTTAATTTCTAATCTATCGATTAGAGTGATAATGAAAATACATCAACCTTAGGCTCATGTGATAGTGTTTTATTTAAAAATAGGCCTCTAATGTCAGAATTAGGTCACATACAGATTAATGATGTGATTTCTAATTTTTCATGTGATATTCTCGATCTTATTTTTACAAATATTCCAGGAATCATATCTACCTTTTCTGAATTTCCTTTTATATCTTAACTGATCCGATCTGAAATAAATTATCTTAATTTCAAAGACACGACATAGCAAAAATAGATATTTGATTTGCTTATAATTAGAAACATCTTCCGTGGAATGAGTTGAGAACTGAGATTTTTGTAGAGTGATTGCAAATGCTGTTGATGTGAGCGGGCATGGAGCGATTGGCTTGATCTACTAATTGAACTGACACCACATTTTAGACTCATTGTAATACTTTTATTTAGCGATGTATGTATTTGTCCATGTACATGTATAATACCAAATACCATATAATTTTTATTACTGTTTTTGTCATACTCTAAAAATAATATACTGTAGATCTGGTAATATTCGCGAGGTTTTAATTTTCGCGCGTTTTGCGAGGAGGACAAATTCTCAAATTTAAGAATTTCACGAAATATATCATAATAGTGCTACATATCAGCGAAATCGATAATTCGCGAATTCTAGACATCGCAAAAAGCCTCAAAATCACAAATTCGCTAAAATCTAAACACGTAAAATCACCATGTCTACAGGGGGTCATCCCGGGTGCGTATCTATGTTCCCCAGTCTCTATGTTTCCCGATCTCTATGTTCCCGGTCCTATGTTCCCCAGTCTCTATGTTCCCCGGTCCTATGTTCCCCGATCCCTACGTTCCCCGGTCCTATGTTCCCCGATACTTAAACTGCACTGTCCTATGTTCCCCAGTCTCAATGTTCCCCAGTACCTATGTTACCCGATCCCTGTGTTCCCCGGTCCTATGTTCCCCGATACTTAAACTGCACTGTCCTATGTTCCCCAGTTTCTATGTTCCCCAGTACCTATGTTCCCCGATCCCTATGTTCCCCGGTCCTATGTTCCCCAAACCTTGAATTTCACTGTCCTATGTTCCCCGGTCTCTATGTTCCCCAATACCTATGTTTCCCGGGCACATATATCGCAAAATGGTATCTACTTCCCTTATTTCATACTTTCATTGATTTGCACTTTCGTTGTTTAGAACTTTTGCTATTTTATACAACAACAACAACAACAACAACAATAGCAACAACAACAACAACAACAACAACAACAACACAATAATAATAATAATAATAATAATAATAATAATAATAATAATAATAATAATAATAATAATAATAATAATAATAATAATAATAATAATAATAATAATAATAATAATAATAATAATAATAATAATAATAATAATAATAATAATAATAATAATAATAATAATAATAATAATAATAATAATAATAATAATAATAATAATAATAATAATAATCATAATAATAATAATAATAATAATAATAATAATAATAATAATAATAATAATAATAATAATAATAATAATAATAATAATAATAATAATAATAATAATAATAATAATAATAATAATAATAATAATAATAATAATAATAATAACAATAATAATAATAATAATAATAATAATAATAATAATAATAATAATAATAATAACAATAATAATAATAATAATAATAATAATAATAATAATAATAATAATAATAATAATAATAATAATAATAATAATAATAATAATAATAATAATAATAATAATAATAATAATAATAATAATAATAATAATAATAAATAAATAAATATTTATATAGCACCATATATCAGTAGCATAATCACTGGCTCTTCACATTTGATAAATTGTTTGATAAAATGTTTGTTTGTGTGGGTTTTCGGAACAACCAAATATCCTTATCTTTCAGATGGAAAATTGCGCGATGTGTCCGGTGAGGAGCTTATTGTGCGCAAAATTAAGTTTGAAATACAGTGATATTTATGTTTTCTCTGACGAAAACGTTGTTTCACAAAACACTTATGCTCGAGCATGACCTCAGAACAAAAAAATAATGTCGGAAATGAGTTTCTGATGCGAGATATATTTCGAAAAGTGCTATTACACATCGTTTTCTGTCGGAAAGAAGAAAACAAGTATAAGATGGCGATGGCGGCCATCTTCGATTTATGCATGAACGAAACTTCAAAACAAAACAAGAAGCCAGCCGGCCACAATAATCCCCCGCCCTGCCCGTGTGATATAAATTTTACAGGATGCATTCTTCCCTGTCGAGCACAGTTTGCCGTGTAAATTACAGATATTGAACTCAATGATGGTCGCAAGTCAGCATTTTTTTAATTTGATCAAGTTGACATTTTTGCCGGTATAACCCTCACTAAAACCGCACATTTTGTTTTATAGCGATGGTCTAGCTATCTGGCACGGTTTGTCAGATATCAGGCATATTACAGTTAAAGGGACATGCCCAGGTCTAAAATCATAAAAAAATCGGTGATTTATTAAGAAACCAAAATAATCGGTGATGTATTAAAAAGCCAAAATAAAATCACCGATTTTTTTATGATTTTAGACGGGCGGGGGATAAAAAACATGGTGTCAGAAATAACGTTCTCATGCGAGATGTAATTGGAAAAGTGATATATTACACACCGCTTTCTGTCGAAAAGTGAACAAAATAAATCTTCTAAGGTGGCAGTGGCGACCATCTTGAATAAGGGAACTAATCTTCCAATTTTGTCAACAAATTGCGAGCTATCTTTCCCGATCCCTATGTTCCTCAGTACCTATGTTCCCCGATACCTATGTTCCCCGGTACCTATCTTCCCCGAGTGTTTTTTTTTTGGGGGGGGGGGGGAGAAGGAGGCATGAGGAGTGTTGGAACAATTTGTTGACAAAATTGGAAGATTAGTTTTCTTTTTCAAGATGGTCGCCCCTGCCACCTTAGAAGATTTATTATTGTTATACATGTTATAATTTTGTATGTTTTTATAAATGTTCTACTTGTATTTATTTTAAAGGTTTCTACGCTTCCCAGAGTGTATTTTTTGTTACTATATATAATAATATGTGACCCGAGCTGGGAAAATGAATTGCTAGTCGCATATTTAAATATTGGAGATATTAACAGATCCTGAATCGGCACAAAACTACCTTTACAAAGATATATCACACAACTCTGTAGCGTGAAAATATGACTACGCAAACTCAGAGGAATATGAAATCTGAAATTATTTTATTTTGAGAAAATGGCCTTTGAAGTTCAGAAAGCACACGATTAAGAGAACACAATTGACTAAAATTAAGGAAATAAAATAAATATTCTTGTCGACCCCATTTTTTTATAATAAATATATAGTACTAACATTTTGTAAATTTCAAAAGTAGATGCCATTAATTGTTATCGTCAGGATTTTTACACTGTATCGATATTTCCTACCTATTAGTGACGGTTTCCATGGTAACAGGTAAATAGAAAGGAATATCACTGATTGGAAAATAAAATAACAGATATATTAAAAAAAAAAAACATGTACATTAATTTCTATGCCACACAATTTTTGGATTTAAAAGTAATCATATCAAAGTAAACACTTAAATGTATGTAAAAATTGATAATACATAAAATCAAGGTCATTTTAGCTTTATAGAGCCCTAGAATCGTTGTCAAAAAGCGACTTACGACTCATTTTACCAGAATTGAAAAATCATTTGGTTTCCATGGCTTATACAAAAATATTTCGGCGATTAAGCACAATGTCAGGCCCGTAGCCAGGATATGATAAGGTAAACGAACTTACCCAGTTGTGGAAAGTAAGAGTAGAAAAGGATAACTTATATCTGAAATGTACTGGATCATCTGACGCGAAGAGATATTGTCATCAAGAAGTTAAGTTGGCCCGCCGAAATTTTAATAAAAAAATATGTTATTCAGAACGAGCATTTATTAAAGAGCAACAAAAAAGTATAGCAAAATCTCCTAAATCCGGTGATTTTTGAAAAAAGCTACCTGGAAATTCTTAAAAATCTAAAACAATTCCAATAAAAATAAAAAATCCCGATGGCAGTACCTCGCATAATATACAATATGTTCCAAGTAAATGGAAACATGATTACTCTGGTATGTATAATTATGGCGCTGAGGCGGGTGATGTATCACAAGAAGTGTTAAATCAAATAGCTATGAAAAAAACTGAAATAATTGAGAATGGATATGAATGTAATACTTTTCTTAACTCAGATTTGTCATACAAAGAATTAGAAATAGCTATATCGAAATTAAAAAATAATAAAGCAATAGGATGTGATGGTATAACAAAAGAGGTTCTGTGCAACTATGATGTTACTATCACACTTTTCAGATTTTTCTCAATTGTTTTGACAGTGGTATTATATCAGCCGAGTGGAAAAAAATGTTTCATATCACCTACTCCAAAGTGCTCAAAAAAAGATCCTTTTTTGCCTTTAAATTACAGATGTATTAGCCTTTTATTTTGTGTTGGTAAATTATATCCAGCTATACTGAGTAATAGAATAGTGTCGTATAGTAATATATGTAGTATACTCGTTGATGAAAAAAATGAATTCCGTAAAAACAGATCCTGTTCAGACCAGATATTTACTTTGTCTAGTGTTATTCAAAATTGATTACATGAAAATAAACCCACTTTTCTGTACATAGAAAAAACCTTTCGATTGTGTGCATAGAGATATTTTACTTTTACGTTTAGGCCTACTAGATTATGGTACTGATAGGAAATTGTACAATTCAATAAAATATATGAATGAGGATAATAAATCAAGTATTTTATTAAATAATGTATACACTGATTAGTTTACAGTAACGTCTGGTGTAAGACAGAGAGATACACTATCTCATATATTATTTTCATTATTTATCAATGAACTGGCTGTAGGTGTTAAAAACTTGAATTTAGGAATTGATATAGGTGGAAAGAAACTCAGTATTCTCCATTATGCAGACGATATCGTGCTTATGAGTGAATCGGAGGGGAAATTGCAGAGAATATTAGATTATTATCATAAATGGTGTAAAAATAGATGTTGAAGATTAACGAAGATAAATCTAATGTCGTTCATTTCAGGAAAACAAGAAAACACTGTACTTCATTTCAATTTCAATGTGGCAATTGCTTCTTAAAAACTGATCCTCACTATACATACCTAGGTATCCCGTTTGACGAACATCTTACATTTGTACATTGTATAAAAAAACATGCGCTGCATCAACGGCAATTGACAAGTTAATTTCAACATGCCACTCTTTAAAAGATGTAGGATATAACACATATTATCAATTATATGATTCACGTGTGGAACCGGTGAAATATTATGCGCCAGAAATTTGAGGCTTTAAAAATACAGAAATGTGTAATAAAGTGTATGAAAATGCTATGAGATTTTATTTAGGGGTACATAAATTACCCCCATTTGCCTGCTTTATATGAGGAAATGGGCTGGATTGCTGTCAAAGTCAAAACGTTTATTGAACCCTGGCCTCAATAAGGCATGGGGCACAGTTATCATACAATTCATGTAACGAAAGCATGCAATTATAATCCAGTTGGAACAGATTAAAGCTAAATATAAAACAAATCAAATTTGCCAAAATTAAACAAATGTAAACATAATCATGATAATAAGAGTAGGTTTGAAATACGTATAAACACATAATAATTATAAGAAATATAGTTGTTTCTTCCGTAGTTTATTGTAATTAAATATATATTCAGCCTGAAATACACGTCAAATGAAATTTTGCCATTTTTATTACAATTAAGCTATTCTAACAGGCCAGAAACACATTCAAACAAAGTATTAGGATAAGTCACATTCAGACGAGACAGATGAAAAACTCTAAATATAATAGGAATAGGTCGATGTGCCTGTAACCAGATAATAAAGATAGCAAATACATTTATTGTACTTTTTAGTTAATGTATATAATAACCCTTTGACATACTCATTTAGACAGTTTCTTATAACTAGACTCAGAATGTCGAAACAGATTAAAACAATGTATTACCACAAATTACGATCAGGACAACATAATAGAAGTAAATCGATGTACCTGTAAGCAGATAGTGAAGTATAAGAAATGGATTTATAATATTTATTTCATCGGTGATTGTAAGAATTATATGTAGATATTTAGCTTCTGACATCCTCGACTAATGAATTTTGCGAGTTTATTTAAATCAAATTATTGACACAATTTTTGGGTTATTGTGACAAAATCGTGGGAGCAGCTATGTACGCAAATATTGCAGTACAGGACATTCAAATAAAAAATGAAATTGGCCAACTCGCATTTGTCACATAACCTGGTGTGCCTTGGAAAATTTGCGTACCTGCCAGCTTCAATTGGCAGCCTGTGGTTAGTAGTACAAAACTTACAAATTATTATTCTAGTAAATGGGGACATATTAAGATATTTTTTCAATGATTAGGCTTTTCTTAAAAACTCGATATAACACACATTTACTTGAATTATACACAGTTGTTGACCATTCTTGCGAATACTGGTCTCTTATATTGAGACGAATCAATTCAGGAAAGAAGCAAATTGTTATCGATTGTGAGAGCCAGATAAAACTTACACCACATTTATCTAGCATATTTTTAACATGGTTTAACCATTTAGATTCTACAGCGGTAATTCTGTAATATGCGTACATAATATTATACATAATAGCAGAAATAGATAACCATTATCTATTTCTAGGTATTAGTAGTTCAAATAATTCGGCTGCAAAAGAATACAACACGAGTATTAATATGTATTGGAACTGGGAATCTCCCCGCTTCACCAAGGACCATGCAGGTTGGGGTAGACAAGCTGTATTTAAAATACTGTAAGTGTCATTTTTCAATTAGATTGATGTTTTCGAAGCCCCATGACTCTGAAACTAGAATTATTTGACTCCCTTGTTTTACCCATCCTTACCTATGGCCCATAGGTAAGCAAGGGTAAAACAAGGGAGTCAAATAATTCTAGTTGAATGTATAATGGTAAATTTAACTGTCTGTTTCTTCTGAACATGGCTTTGTTTGCTTGATCAAACAGATGTTTTTATGCTTTACGAATAAATTATTTAAATTAAATATCACACTAAGCTATTTGAAATGTTCTACTATCTCAATTATAGTATTTTTTATATATAAAATTATGTTTTTCCCTGTACTTATATTTAGAAAAAATGACAATTTTTGTTTTGTCTGTGTTAACAGACAACAGACAATTTCCACATATCACAATACTCTGATAAATGGGGCAGATTCTTCCCCTACGTTGATTGGTGATGATCCTCCAAGTGAGAAAAAATATATATAAAACAAATAACAGAGGGGAGAGGTTTTCACATTGACGTACTCCATTGTGTGACATAAAGTTATCTGACTTATTATTATTACAAGTAACAAATGATTTAGCATTGATGTATATATTCTGTATATCAGTTAATATTTTTCCAGATAACCCCAGATTTATTAGTTTGGACAATAGCCCGACTCTCTATATTGTATCGAACGCCTTCTTAAAATCAACGAATGCACAGTGTAGTCTTTTCTATCTACTTAGGTAAATATCAATTATAGTTTTGAGGGTGAAGACATGATCAATAGTTGCATAACTTTTCCCAAAACCACTTTGGTTTTCTTCAATTATATTGTTGGTCTCCACAAAGCTCGTAATAAGTGTTGTAAAAAATTCCCAAAATAACTCAAAATTGTAATGCCTCGGTAATTCTCAGGTAAATGTCTTTCTCTCACTTAGTACAAAATCAGGTCCACAGCCTTTATTGTTCTTCGGTTTCTTAACAACTCGGAGAATTTCAGCTTCAGAAAAATGTTGATTGAGGTGGGGATTATTAGCTGCACATGTGCTTAAGGCAATGTCATCAGGAGTAATATTAAGGGATTTGAAATGATCAAACATATTTTGCATTGGGATAGGGATATTATGACATTTTGATTTATTATTATTCAACATAGTCCAATAGTTTCTTGGATTCGTGGATTTCATAAGACGAAGTTCATGTTCGAATTCCCTATGGGCTTTCATTTAAATACTTTTACATTCTGGAATAGAATGATAAAACTACCTAATACTAGTATAACCAGACATGTCCTTCAACGAGATATTGATCAATCAATGACAAATACAAACAACTGGTGCAGTAACTTTAAAAAAATGCTAGTACGATTATCCCTTTATGATGAAATTATATGTCAAACTAATTGTTATGATTTGCATGTGATAAAGTCAAAAATATTTAAACTAATGGAAACAACCTGGTTGCCTTATATGCACAATAAACCCAAATTACGTAGATATATCACATTTAAAACCACACTAATTGTTTCCAGCAACGTTAAACAATATATTTCAAACTTTACCAATATCTTTAGAAACTGGACGATATAAAATAATACGGGATCCTGTAACAAAAACATTTAGAAGTTTACGAGTTGAAGAACGCTTGTGTAATATGTGTGCATTTCTGAAACGGAAGACGAAAATAACTTTGTATTTATATGTCCTCTATATGATAATTTTAGAACAACGCTTTTTCAAACCGTGACTGAAAACGATCGCATTTTTTTAGAACTGAATAATGCTGACAAATTTTCATTTTTAGTTACACATTCTTGGAAACCTCTGTCAAAATGTGTGGAGGCTGCATGGAAAGAAAGAAAATCTAAATTATTCCGATTATAAATAATTCGTGTTGTTTTCAGAACTATATCATGCATTTATGACAATATTGTTCATACTGTAATAGACATATAATCATTGTAATATGTAAACATATTTATTTAATCAGCGTCGTAGACGGTGGGCCAGCATTGGGCCGACATCGGCCGGACACCTCCTGTTTGTCGGGCAGCACTGTCACCAGCACCCGCACATACAGTTTTGTATTTAGAGTGACATGTAAGCCCTTTTGGCTAGGCATCTTACTGTGTATGTCACTGAAATCAATAAAGATGATTATTTTATTAATTTTTTATTGAATAAAATATACAATACAAAATTTGCAGTGTAGTATCCTTAAAACATAATCAGACCATAATCATGATAATCATGTTCATTTAAAGCAAAGAGTCATATTGAATAAATAAATAAAATAATCATTGTTTGAGTCAGTGTTGTGTCATCGTTGTAGGATGACCCAACACTGACCCAGTCTCGGGCAAACGGCCCACTTCTCCCGTCCTCCACCGGTTCAGAGCTGGGTCAAAGTTGCCAGTTTTGGCCCAGCTCTAAACCAGCAAAAAGAGAGTGACATGGTACGCTTGTCATAAATTATGCCGGTATATACACCACACCAAGAATATATAATTATGGTTATTATATATTCTTGACCACACGGAACGAACGGGTCGAATTAAACCTGCATTGGCCAAAAGTTGAGCGACTGCCGTTATATTATTAACATGAAAATAACAGGTAAACCATCAAACGCGAGACGTCGAGCCAATGCTGGTTCAATGCGGCCCAACTTCTGCGACGACGACCCAGCATCAAAGCAGCACCGGCCCAACGCCCCGCGTTTGCCGAGAAGAGATCACCCAGCAAGTCCGAGACGCGTACCCAATGCTGGGGCGATACAGGGCCGTCGTCTTCGACGTCGGGCCCGCATCAAACCAACAATAGCCCAACGTCTCGCACATGCCGGGTGTCGAGGTTGCCAACAATCAGCTGTCAACCCACCACCCCAGCAAAAAATGAAATGAATCGGGCTTTAGGCCACCTTTGTGCACATATAGGCTAAACTGGGCCAGGAGAACATCCTGGGGATGGTGAGATGAATGAGATGACACTGTTCCCCAGACACAGGATTCGAAATTCGAGTCCTGGAGGTCTGAGGCTGAGCACGCTACCTCTCGGTCACGAAGGCTCCCGACAATACTGAGTTTCACACGTGGATGGGTAAGAAACATTTTTGTTTCTTTCAAACCGCCGAGACCGGGAACCGAACCCCGAACTCTAGCGTGAAAGGCAGCGGTGCTAACTACTACCCTAGGGCCGCCGCCCACCACCCCAGCAAACGCGGACATCCAACTAGTGCCGCTCCGATGCCGGGCCAGCGTCGCGGGCGCTGAAACAACATCGAAACAGCGCCGGCTCAGCGTCACCTGTCTACTGGGGTGTTAACTTGAGTCATATATTTACATAACCTGATAACTAATATACATGTAATGGGATAAATACAATAATAGCAAAAATTGAGTATACCCCTTTGTTTTTAAAGGTCAGGTCGTGTTTTGGTAGAGATGACTCTGAAAAAAACAGATGTTGAAACCTCACCAATACTATGGGTGAGGTTTCAACAAAAAGGGCACCCCAACGTAATCTATTCCTGTGTCCGTGCATGACCGTATTAAATGTAAAGAGCGGTATGCATGTGCTTAGGAATAAAGTTGATGTACTATGTTCATTTTTTATGACAGTTACTTCAAATATCACTCCTCCATACTAAAGTAGTATTTATAATTAATATTTATAAATTACTTATAAAGATTATTATAAGGCTGACGATGCTTTCCCATTTTCCTGTTTTTAACACCAACATTTCTCAGAGCGTTTTCTCCTCACAAGAAAATTTTCAGCTTTGCCCGACTACGGTTATGAAATAAATCTGGACCCTAGGACCAACGGGCCGTACGACCAATGGGCCATATGACCATTAGGTCATAGGACCAATGGATCGTGGGACAAATGGGTTGTAGGCCCAATGGGTCAAAGGACCAATGGGTCGTAGAACTAATGGGTCGTATGACCAATGAGCCGTAGGACCAATGGGTCATAGGACCAATGGGTCGTAGGACCAATGGATCATAGGACTGATGGACCGTAGGACCAATGGGTCGTAGGACCAATGGGTCATAGGACCGATGGGTCATAGGACCAGTGGGCCGTAGAACTAATATGGATCGTAGGAATAATGGGCCGTAAGACCAATGGGTCATAGGATCAATAGGGCGTAGGACCAATGGGTCATAGGACCAATGGGCCGTAGGACCAATGGGTCGTGAGACCAATGGGCCGTAGGACCAATGGGCCGTAGGACCAACGGGCCGTAGGACCAACGGGCCGTAGGACCAATTGTTCGTAGGACCAATGAATCGTAGGACCAATGGGCCATAGAACCAATTGGTCGTAGGACCAATGGAACGTAGGACCAATTGGTTATAGGACCAATGGATCGTAGGACCAATGGGCCGTAGGATCAATGGGTGATAGGACCAATGGGCCGTAGGACCAATAATTGCAGGACCAATAGATCATAGGACTGATGGGCCGTAGGACTAATGGGTCGTAGGATCAATTGGTCGTATAACCGATGGGTCAAAGACCAATGGGCCGTAAAATTCAATGAATCGTAGGAATAATGGGCCGTAAGACCAATGGGTCATAGGATCAATAGGTCGTAGGACTAGTCGGTCATACGACCAATGGGCCGTAGGACCAATGGGCCGTGGGATCAATGGGCCGTGGGGCCAATGGGCCGTAGGACCAATTGGTCGTAGGACCAAGGGATCTTAGGACCAATGGGCCGTAGGACCAATTGGTCGTAGGACCGATGGAACGTAGGACCAATTGGTCATAGGACCAATGGATCGTAGGACCAATGTGCCGTAGGACCAATGGGTGATAGGACCAATGGGCCGTAGGACCAATGGCTCGTAGGACCAATAGATCATAGGACTGATAGGCCGTAGGACCAATGGGTCGTAGGACCAATGGGTCGTAGAGCCGATGGGTCAAAGGACCAATGGGCCGTAAAATTCAATGAATCGTAGGAATAATGGGCCGTAAGACCAATGGTTCATAGGATCAATAGGTCGTAGGATCAATGGGTCATAGGACCAATGGGCCGAAGGACCAACGGGTCGTTGGACCAACTGGCCGTAAGACCAATGGGCCGTAAGACCAATTGGTCGTAGGACCAATGGATCGTAGGACCAATGGGGCGTAGGACCAATTGGTCGTAGGACCAATGGAACGTAGGACCAATTGGTCATAGGACTAATGGATCGTAGGACCAATGGGCCGTGGGACCAATGGGTGATAGGACCAATGGGCCGTAGGACCAATGGGTGGTAGTACCAATGGGTCGTAGGAACAATGGGTCGTAGGATCAATAGGTCATAGGACCAATGTGTCGTAAGAACAATGAGCCACCGTAGGACCAATGGGCTGTAGGACCAATGGGTCGTAGGACCAATGGGTCATAGGACCAATGGGTCGTAAGAACAATGGGCCGCCGTAGGACCAATGGGTTGTAGAACCAATGGATCGTAGGACCAATGGGCTGTAGGAGCAATGGGTCGTAGGACCAATGGGTCATAGGACCAATGGGTCGTAAAAACAATGGGCCGCCGTAGGACCAATGGGTTGTAGGACCAATGAGTCGTACGACCAATGGGTCATAGGACCAATGGGTCGTAAGAACAATGGACCGCCGTAGGACCAACGGGTTGTAGGACCAATGGGTCGCCGTAGGATCAATGGGTCGTAGGATCATAGAGCTTTCCCCAAGTGACGTTTCCAGAGCATAATAAAAAACCTTCGCGGCAAGCCCTTAGTCGAGTAGGCCTAACTGTCGAAGGACTCCAGTCGCTGTGAACTTTAACTACGGTTTGAGATGTGATATTACGGCTAAGGCGTTTTTTTGTTTTTAATTACACGTTTTCTACTTGTAAGCAAAACTTTTAAGTGAAGCGAACGAACTAATCCGAATTCATCAAGCTTACGACCGCCCACAGTCAAAATGAGAGGTTTCCCTCAATCTAATTGGAAACGCAATCAAAAAGAGTGACAAACCCTGAGAGCGGAAAAACCATCGGATGATTGGCAATGATGAGCACTCGCAAAGCCCAGAGCGTAGTACTCGACAAAATCAATTTATTTTATTTTGTATAACGCCCGTCTAAAGGTAATCTTCCTTAACATTTTCTGTCTCATTTGCTTTACCCGAAGCTCAAATAACCATGCAATCACTGCGCACAATTAAAGCACAGCATTCAGCAAACAGCTGCTAATTTTTATAATCAAACACTCAATATGGGATTTTTTCATAAATATATAATTGTATAATTATATATATTGTTGCAAAAAACATTGGTGATAACACTTTGCTACTTCTACCAGCTGCTTTGAAGGCTCTAGAAAAGGTTATTTATGAACAGTTCTTCAATTTTTCAATTCCATTCAGTGTATTCGGTGTACTAGATGCAATATTCATAACAGTTTCATAACATACATCAAATAACATAAAAAATATATACAAGAAGTACATAATATAAGTAATAATGTCATTGGAATATAAAATAGTAAATGTACACCTGGGAGAGGAGCTAAACAGGATCAATTGGAGCCTTTGCTATTAGTTCCCACTCCCTTATTTTGAAGATAAGAATGATGATCATTTCATAAACGTTTATATTATTTGTACAGTTATATTTTTATATCTAATAGATGATTGCGCATTGTACTTAATTTTCAATATTGACTGTATTTCAAAATTTCAAAGAGCTACAACGTGAACAGAACATATGACTACTGTATTCATCACATACTATAGATAAAGAAAACCTTTAACCGCCGGTGCCGCATATATTCGGGTTTACATTTTTTATTAGCACATTAAGTACCACCTTATGAACATGTTAAAGATAAAATGTGACATCAATCAGCAATATTTGAAAACAGTTGACCTCCATTTTGTAAAATTTGAATAATTTTCACTCACTTGAAGTTGTGGATCGCGTCAGCGAGACACAACTTCAAGTGGGTGAAAATTCAGATTGAATAATTTGGCGGTTAAAGGGTTAACCTTCTAGCTACTGATCATGTTTAACCTTTTCAGTTCCATACCTTTCTAAATTAGTTTTTTTAACATTACATCAGCCATAGTTAGAAATAATCTCCTAACTTTGAATAACAAGTGCATTTGTTACAGGCCTTTGTATGATCGTCTGCTTTTATTGGTCACTCATCCATATATAGTAACCATGAGGACCAAATGCAATTCAAAATTGCATAAAAGTGCCTATAAGCATCATCATATCCAAGCCTGAATTGCTTCACCTAAAACAAAAAGCGTATTATACCACAGACAGCGTAATATATTACGGAGTTCCAGTATCTCGGTGTGTGATGCACACGTGTAGACATTGTAAGAAAGCTGCATGATGTAAAACTTGATCAGGTCCGCTCTGATTCCTCTCACATTCCAGATTTCATCAGATTAATAATTACTTTGAATCTTAACCCTTAAAGCGCTGAATTATTTCCGTAAAAACCGTGGAGATCGAAAGGTTTTTTCAATTTGAAATCATTATAAGTGTCTTTCTGATTCATTTGAATACCTATGTGATGGGTCTACGACCATTAGCAATATTTTTACTCTCACAGTGCGGGGATCGACTTTAGTCGTCAGAATCTGACGTCTACAGACGTCAGATTCTGACGACTAAAGTCGACCTCCACACTGTAATGGTTAATGATTAGCAAAATGTGCAGCTTGAATGCATATTTACAAAGTTACAAGCTTTTGAAGTAGGTATTGTTTTGTTTTTCAGCGGCACTATTATCCAAAGTAATGTATAAGTATAATTTGACTTGATATGGAGCATTGAACCCGACTGTACGCTTTATCAAACCAAGCCTTCTGTTCACCTTGCTAATACTTTTGTAAATATGTTTTCAACAGATTAAAGAAGAGTTAGTTAGGCAACCTAAATCATTAAGCTGTTTAACATATTCCAGAGTAATATTATTTAAGTGATACTGAAAATTATGTTCGATACATCTGGCTAATGCTAGGACTTTCCACTTTGCAACATTAAAACACAACTTCCATATAAGCGTTCCATCATCTCATAAAAAGGTTCAAATTGCTCTGAAGATCGGGGTCAAGATCCAGGTAATCCTGTATTGAAGAAATTTATATTCCAATTTTTGCATCCTCAACATATCGAGTTTTCAAAGAGATATTAGAAATTTTATATTTATTGTCATTAACATTACAATACAAATAGTAATGGGCCAAGTATGGTACACTTAATCTTACGGGTAATTTGTTAAATATCCCACCATGAACTAAACCGCGCTGACATCGATTACTCAAATAACGTACCGGTTCGATAGCGATTTCTGTATAAAAATAATGCTGCAGATCGCTCGTTCAATTTTGTTAACTTAGAATAACAAGTAAAGATATTGGCCTATAGTTTTCGCAATGACTTTTATCGCTTTTCTTAAGAATTTCTTAAGAAAAGGTGCATATATTGGCCTTTTTCTAGGAAGTAGAAAACACTCCAGTTCGTGAGGAAACATTTAGTACATGTAATGTAGTTCGATGCGAGTTCTTTAGCACAGTTCTTTAAAGATTTATCGTGAATGCCATCCTATCGACCGTACTTGCTTTCATGTTCACTTATATAATGCGGACTTCAGCAACTAATGATTCAATAAATGATACATTAGGATGTATAAAACTATTGATTGGAGGAAGATTGCCCAATTATGTACTCAAGTAAACTTCGAGATCAAGTAATTAGCTACAACATCGGGCTCATCAGAAGTATTATAATGGGGTGTTATGTCTGAAGAGATATGTTTACTTTTTTCCTTTGTTCCTAAAAAGATCCAAAATCATTTGGGGTTAGTCGTAATGTGATCGAGTGATTCACTAGTGTGTTTGTT
>OZ024909.1:40907848-41200348 GCA_964017125.1 Flabesymbios commensalis | reverse complement strand
ACTGTTGAAAGTTTGTGCATTAGCGATACAAGTGACTTCATTTGATTTCATCTATAGATAAGGTAATTATTACAATCACACATATTCAATATTAATGTAGCTTTCTTATATTTCAAGACGGTGGCTACTTGTTCATACCAGGTCTATATAAAGTAGAATTATCAAAATCCAAAATGGCAGGCAACCGAAACATATGCTTAATTTACCATATCTGTGTTACCGATAAAGTCAAATTTTATAATATGATGTTTATATCAATTTTATGTATCTGGAGAATGAAGGGTTGATTGATCAGCGTTGGGGGGATAAATGTCATCACATGTCGTATTTTATGTTGATATGAAGCGTGGTGTCACACGTTGATAAGTAAAGTAGGCATAGTATCGATACTTTGTTTCGATATTGTGTTTCAATATGTAATCAACACTAATAAACAGATGAAGCATATCAACCTATCAAATACACTGAAAATATAATACGTTCAAATTAAAATCGTGGCATTACAATGCATAGACATCGGAATATAATGTTATTGAGAATGAAAAAATAGCGACGTTTTGTTTTGAAAATCAGCTACAAAATCTAATTGTATTACCCCCTTATAGAGGATCATTGTCCATCATAATGATAATGTGATCGTGTGAACCAATATAGAACACGATACGTTACCCCTGCTCACTATGTCTCGGTGATACCTATATACAGAGCATAATCCATACCGACTGCACAGTGTCTTTTGCTAAGTTACATGTCTCACATTGTCGTACATGCCCTGGTCAGCGAGAGTGTGCCTAATCTAGGGACACGATCACTATATCACTTCTCGTGCCTTTATAGAACCACAAAGAACCCCTTTGTGAAAACCAAAGGCAGTAACTGCTTACTTTTCAAGTATGCAACTAATGCATTTTGGCTTTAAAACTATCCAGTGGGTTGACCTTTACATCACAAAAGTAAATAATTTGAATTTTCACCCTCTTGAAGTTGTGTCTCGCTACCGCGATCCACAACTTCAAGTGGGTGAAAATTACTCATATTTGTTCAAGTTGCGACCAAACATTTGCAAATCTTGATTCATAATAACACTCTTTTGATCGGCTAATAAAACAAATTAAAAACGACTGTTGTCGCGTTACCGTGTTAAAGGTTAACGAAGCTTGGATTTGCGTGTTGTCTTCGGGTGCTCGATCGCAGCTGTAAATGGCGACAGGCCACAGTGTCAACTGACGGGTCCTTTTCGTGTTAGCATCTGTCACCGGTGGTGATCGAGTGTGTGGCACAGGGAATACGTGGACTGATCTGCAGCACAGATATCTGATCACTGGGTCACTAGATTTCAATTTGTGCGAATTAGAAGAGAAGCTTTGATCCAGATGGACTGCTTGGAGGTTGTGTCGGCGATTGTGATGGGACTTCTGTCTGAAAATAATTCCATTCACATCCTAAAAATTATAATCAACACTTTGTCTACATGGCTGTGTTGACAATCAGCAACAGTCTAACCCTTTCAGCGCGGGGACCGACAATAGACTCTGACGTCTCTAAAGTCGATCCCCACACTGAAAGAATTGCAGATTTATAATGGCCGCAGACCCATAACATAGGTATTCAAATGAAGCAGAAAGAGCTAACTAAGACATTTATGATGACTTCAAATTGTGAAAAAAAACCTTGTTCTCCATAAACACAAGTGCGTGTTCAACCCTCTAAGCCCCACGCCGCAGTTATGACATTATTTACAATAAAATTAATTAAAGATAAGATGATGTCAAATTTGAAAGTCTTCAGTTTCTATTTGATATACTATTGCAATTGGGTATTTTATCAAATCCATCGATTTTTATTCAGGGAAATAAATATGACATAGTTAACATGATAAATAAATTATTTTGCAGTGCTTGTCGTTCTGAAGGAATACAATCTCAAGCAGATTATGTTTAGTTTTTGAGGTGTTATATCTGCTTACCCAGCAAACACGAGATGTTGACTAAATGGTGTTTTAATGTTGGGTTAGCATCGAAGACGAGGGGGTCATTAAAACAACATTGGATCAACGTCTCGTGCTTGCTGTGTAGCTACAATCAATTACGGCACATTCGTAATTAAACCACAACTATATTACTTTTATGGCTCATTTTATGCCGGCAAGGAATGTGGTTGTACAAGGCACACATTCATTATGACGTAGTCATCTGAAAGTGGTTTCTGCAAGAAACATCTGTGATCCACCCAAGCCCCAACCAGTAAAGAAATATGGGAAAGCAAACGGAAAAAGATAATGGCAATAATAAATTAAAACTAATCTAAAACAAATAAACTTCTAGATTTAAATATCGGGACACGGTTAACTGACAGAATTAGAATATTGCAACAGTGAATAGTCGAAATTAGTTTGTAATTACAGTACCGCTAGCTGCAACCCGTGTCTCACGGGTCCTGTGCCTAGTCCGATCCCTCGCCCTCTTGTGAATGCAGCAGCTTGTACACCTCCCCATGTGACCCCCGCCCAGTGCAGCGTGCATGCAGACCTGGCTTTAATGTACCGGGAAAAATGGCGGCTGGAGAACATGCTGGGGCCCTGCTGTAGCAAAGTTGAAAAAGTAATAATTGTCAAGTATCAAAGGCATCACGGTTAGCAGTAAAATGCCCCACAGATTGTAAACATAGGCTACAAACAGGCTATGACGTTATGTTACGTCTACATGGGTCAACATACATTGGACAGACGAGACAGAGCTAGTAGATCCTAACCAGCACTTAATCCCACATCTGATACAATGAGGGTGAAAAACTTAGTAGAATTCGGCACCCACTCCTCCTCAAGTCTCAAGGAGATGATGGCAGACATTCCACACAATCTGCCCTTGTCGTTAGCTAACTAGGTGGTGCCACAATCACTCTGCATACATATTAGACATAGGGCCTACTTCGCAATTTACCTGCACATTTCTAGAGGAAGCACCAGCATACAGAATCGTCTCGTGGAACGGTTTCTCTTTCACTTTTGTCTCCCTGAAGCATTAAACTTTGAATGTCATGTAAAGTTCCCAAACGTAATTAGCACAAAGCCATCCCCCTGGCTATTTTAAATCATTTTTTAAAGATCAGAGAGCACGGACGCACGTTTTAACCCAATGTGGTCTATTTTTTCCAAATCAAAAAGTAGCCTAGTGGTCAGGTTTTGTTTACTGACCAAAGTAAACAAAACATTCGTCCAGAATAATATTGTCCGAATACATTTACTACAAATGCACTAGAACCACTGACCAACGTTTAGGATTGACCCTGTGCCTGCGAGCTTATATAAATCTAATCAGTTCACGTACAATTTCAGCAAGAATGAAAATTTTAGCCGATGCCACTTCAATGTCAGGTTGGAGTCCAAAATGGGTGGCGTCTATGTCATGCGTGGGATCCACCAAGCCCAGAAAAAGGGTTCGTTTTTAGTTCTCATTTCATAATAGCTGACAACAAGTGAATTAAAACATTTTGACAACTTAGAATCTAGCTCACTGTGACATTTGCTTTGATTACATTGATAAACTGACATATTCACAGCTATGCAAATTATGTCATCGAAAAAGATGTAGGCCTAACTAATTAACCCCTATGCTGCCGGAACCATATACTATATGCGCTTTAACCCTTCACATCCTCACGATGCATTTAAGCATCATTTTACATCCCTGTAAACAGACTTAATTTCCCCGCAACTAAGTGTTTTATAATGAAAATTTACATGAAGTAGTAGTAGTAAATCATTGCTTTACGTCACTTTTCGGCACAAAAGGTCTTTTAAGTGACATTGTAATACGATAAAAACGTTGTAGTCAATTGATGAGATGAATGATGTACAGATGATAATGTGAGGGTGGGGGTGATAGGGCATGGTGGGTTATTGAGAGCGTTTTCCTTCTTACCAATACATGACAATTTTCTTTAATTTTTCACCCACTTCAAATCATCTTCATCCCCTACAAGTCGAGAATTGCGACAGCGATTCGCGGCTTGTAGTGGATGAAGATGACAATTGTAAATTCAGGCTTGAAAGGGTTAATCAAATGTCGGACCAAATGAATTCAACTCGAATTGCTAAAATATTTTGTGATAGATGCCTAGTTAATCTGATAATAAAATGTTGAAGACGTATATTTTTTCAAAAAAATATTTATTTTTCGTCATTTGGAGCTGGAAATTGCGTTAGCAATTCCAGCTTCAAATGAATGAAAAATATTCCGAAACAATTTGACAGTATAATGGTTAATTGCTCAATAACCAGCATTGGTTGAACGTCTCCTGTTTGCTGGGATACTACACCAGACAGTCGTCATGCTGATGTCTAGGTGTAGCTTCTGTCTCACTAACTACTGCGTTGTCGGAGATGAAACTCCATGTGGAAACGACGCGCGAATTGTAGGCTCTATACAAAATGGCGGGGATATCGGGCCTACTCATATCACCGCTTCGGACAGTAAACTGGCTCTAAGCTAGTATCTCACCAAGAAACGACTGTTTGACGACTGTTAGCGACTTTGATGAACGAATTTGTTAAAACCTTCAGCGATTTTGGTCTATAACGACTGATCAACAACAGTGGGTTGACATACTTACGCCCGATTAGTCAATCAGACGACAACTGGGCGTCTGGTTTAAGACTTTTGGCAAATGTTGTAGGGGGCATCGTATATTATTCAATAACGGTTACATCACTAGCATGCAGCGACTGCATTTCGCCTACGGACCAACCTTGTACTAGTTGAAGCAAATGAAGCTAATTTGGCAACTGCTTTCAAACTGGTTTACCATTTTTGAGTAATCCATTGACCACTGGAGAGCGAATCCTGAACAATCTGTTGACGAAGTAGACCAATCATCATGTAGGGCATATAAAAATGGTACGCAATCCTGCAGGATTCATTTCGCTGATCTCCAAAGCCAAGGTGGACATGTTATGGAAATGAACCTGAGCCATGCAGGAAGAAGCTAATAACACAATCAATCAAATCAAATCGCTGAGTTGTATGTCAGTCGCTGACTTTTTTATAACTGTTAGAAAAAAATATGTCGATATGGTCTCACCACCCTAAATGAGCCGAAATTCAAGGGGGTGGCTACTAACTAGAGAGTGCGTAAATAAATTACTGCTTTATGTGGTTGTTTCTGCTTCTGGTGATTAAAAAAAAAATACGGGAATGTTGTAATTTTGTGTATAATTTGCAAGCACACATTGTTTTCTTATGCGTGACATGAGGTATAACTGTGTTGTGGAATTTTCGGATGGATACAGGGGGTGAGAAGGATGTGTGTGTTTTCTGTGAATAGGCGGGTTTGGGAGATCTGGGCAAGTTTGACCATTTTACCCTCAAGGGAGAGTAGCTCAAAACGGTACTTGATAGCATACCATTTTCGGACCTGTTTTTGAAAAAGGACAGCTGAGGATTGTTTATGTTGTATCACGTAAGTAGGGACGAAAATGGTGAAATTGACCCTTAGAATGTTTTAAACATGTTCAAAATCTGGAAGCGACTGAAATCTCGGTGAGCAACCAACTTACGAATGACATACTGATTCCGACTTTTTGGCTATTAGATTCAGACTAAATAAAGACTAAAAACAGAATTAGACGAATTTTCATTTAGAATCTGACGTCTTAAGTCGGTCCCCGCACTGAAAGAGTAAAATATTTATAATGGCCTCAGACTCATAACATTACCCGGCGTGACTTCGCCGTAGGCCCAGTCACACTGACCGTTATTTTGTTTCCACAGCCAGCTGTGTAAAAACAACACTCGCGCTGCCTACCAAAAAACTCGGATGCCATGAAATTGAGACGAATATTTCAAGTGCCTATGAAAACTAGGCCTTTTCAGCAGGCGTAAACTTTTGATCGTATTAGAACTATTACATTTAAAAATGGAGATCACTGTGTCAGAGCCTTGCGATGTTATCAGGGTATACCATAACATAGATATTCAAATGAAGCGAAAACAACAAACTAAGACTTTTATGGTGACTTCGAATTGACAAAAACTTT
Source organism: Flabesymbios commensalis (assembly GCA_964017125.1). Lineage (NCBI taxonomy): Eukaryota > Metazoa > Annelida > Polychaeta > Terebellida > Flabelligeridae > Flabesymbios > Flabesymbios commensalis. The sequence continues at coordinate 41,194,314 of OZ024909.1, read as the reverse complement.
GGTTTCTTTATATATTAAAAACATTTCAGTGCTTTAAGGGTTAATAGCATCCCCCAGATAAATCCAAAGCAGTCGCGAAAAACATCAAACAAGTGCCTCGCGTGTTTTCCATTGACCTGTTGGTTGGCCACCATGGAAGCACGATAAATTCAGCCAATGTTTGACCAGGGTTGTGGCAGCTTGTTTGCTGGGGACTATCAGAGAATCGAGACAAAAAAGCTGGCGACGATGGCTCTGAAAACAGTATAAATTCGAACAAGCGAGCTTCCTCAATTTCACAAAAAATGGGATTATAAACTTTTACACTATTCCGCTCTAATTCAATCAAATTACATAACTCTGACCTTTTTCCTCTGGGTATGCTGTTGTATGGTGACGGCTCACGAACAGACAGGTAAGCAACACGAGGTAAATTGATCACATTTGATCATGAGGAACGAAGCACGGTGTCTCTACTGTCCACAATGGCACAATTATGCAAACGGGTGACTGTCGCACCGCAAGTAAGTTAGAGTGTCTCAAGTGTTGATTTAATTAGACCATGCATGTTTGGTGCATGCTTCTCTTTCCAGGCTCCTTGCCAACCAGACATCTGCAATGAGTATTATATACTAATGAAGAATTGGCAAGGCTAAACGCAGCTTTTAAACAAGCTTCGTTGCCCTTATCTCACTCTCAGTACCCTTCGGGTGCTAGGGTTCACTATAGTAGTGCTTATACATGCTCGTCCCTTGGGTATTAACAGTGACATAATGTTTCTTCCTCGCCCATTTGTGAAGATTCAGAATTTGGGTAGGCTCCTTTACCAAGAGGTCTGGTCAAAGAAATAACATTCATTCATTCATTCATTCATTCATTCATTCATTCATTCATTCATTCATTCATTCATTCATTCATTCATTCATTCATTCATTGGGTTAAGAAGTCGCGTCAGTTGTATATAGGCCTATATCCTTGAGCTATTATTCATCGCTAAACCATGTATGGTCATTTGTCAGCTTCTCAATCAATGGCCCTGTACCGGTTATCTGTGTCGGCTCACATATATGTACTCACATATATGTACCCGACAATGTCCTTATTGCTGGACCGCATATATGCGGTCCAGCAAGAAGGTCATTGTCGGGTACTCATCTTTAAGCGTAATGCCCCTTCATGCCAAGAAAATCCGTGGCGCATCTAATGCTCATATTTCGACCAGAAGAGATCAAAGTGGAGCGAACAACAAGATCTCTTTGGTCGGGCTTTCCGGACAATACTTCACAGACAAGTGCCTTGTTTAGAAAAATGGCAGACGTGATAAATGCCCTGGGGTTTCTTTGATAACGCGGATCATAGAAATAGATTGTTCGTGGGGATTAGGTGATGATTCAACTAACCTCTAACTCGCTAGACCGAAATCTAAATATTCGTGATTCACGTGCGCAAATTGTCTACTTAAATTGCATATACTTTATCATTGCATAGATAATTAACATGATGCTTAACATAAAAATGGATCTATGCTAATGATAAGATAAGATAAGATTAGATGAAAAAAAATGATGACTTTTTACATAATTCGTTGGTATGGTGATTAAAAACTAGCCGGTTGTCCAGTCTCACTCCCAGCAGTGTTACTTTTTCGCTTGGCTCAATGAAGCAACCATATACGTAAAGACAATGACTGCCCTCACTCTCGCAATTTAATAAAATAGCCTGAAATTTGTCCGGATTGGCTTTCATGCAGTTTATAGCAAACCACGAGATGCATTTTTCTGCTTCCCGTTCCAGGTGTAATTTGACAATTTGGAAATATATATTCGCATAGGAAAGAGTGTTATCATCTGCATAATTTGTAAGCAGGACAATTTTGACAAAATAAAATAGATCATTTACAAAAACATTGAAAAGTATGGTATAGGTTTGCCAAGAACTGCACTTATCGCCGACACGGACACGTTGTTGACTGTTGGAAAGATAGGATAAAATAATTTTTTTAAGATTTCGGCTGGAACGCAGTGACGTCATTCGGTGAAAACAATGTTATATAACACCCCCTCCCCCATACTTCATTCTGTTGAACGCAGTGACGTCTCTCGGTGAAAACAAGGTTATATAAGAACCCTCCCCCATACTTCATTGTATTAGCCAGCTCGGTGAAAACAAAGGAGGTCGAGGTCATTGAGTTTCACAGAATAGACTGAGCAAGCGTTCTGACAGCTATAGCCTCGACGAAAAGCAGAGAGGTGTGGAGAAAGTGCATCATTTAGAAAAGGAGAAATTTGATGTGCTAATACTTTCTCGAAAATTTTGGCCAAAATTGGTAAAAGGCTTATTGGACGGTAGTTACCTTTTTCTAGCTTGTCAGCTTTTTTACAAATTGGTACAACCGATGCCTTTTTTAAAACGCTGGGGAAACACCCCTGTTCAATAGATTTATTTATTAGTCCAGAAATGATATGTGCTATTTCGGTGCCAGCGTGTTTAAAAAAATTGGGGGGAATTCCATCGGGCCCAGTAGCTTTTTTTATATTTAGAGTTTTGAAAATTTTGAAGACATCATCACTCGTGGTGGGAGAGAAATCAAAGGTAATGTGTTGATTATGTTTCTTCATTTCAAGAATACTGGGATGCTTTTGAAGGTCAGAAAGAGTGTGATCTTTCCCAATACGTTTACAAAGAAATCTTTCATAATTTCTGCTATTTCACATTGTTCTGATATAATTTTATTATTTTCCGATATTAGAATTTTTCCTGATCCAGCACCACTTTTATTAGTGAAGAAAGGTTTTACAGAATTCCACAACTCTCCTTTATTTTGCTTGGTTCTATCAAACAAGTAGCCCCTCATAGCCTTACGCCTCATATCTACACATGAATTTCTTTGTGCTCTCTACTTTTCCCAGGTGTCTCCATCTCGGTTGGCAATGTACTTTTTGTATAGGCGTTTTCGTTTCCAGATGGCTTTACGCAGGCGCGTGTTTATGTAAGGCGGCTGGTTTGAACGAACCTTGCGTTTTTTTATAGGAGCATGAGGGTCAATGGTTGTTTTAAAATTGTCAGTAAACAATCTCCACCCATGCTCTGGGTCTTCCAGAGTAAGACAAGACATCAGATTACTATCTGCAACACTTTCCAGAAATAGTGCTTTATTGTAATGTTTTTGTGATCTATACTCGATAAATTTGTTTTGCATGCGTGGGACATGACAGCGCATTCTGGTGGAAGTTAAAGCATGAAAATCACTGATAGCATTTATTATTACACTTATTATTTACTAATATTACATCTAATAAGGTTCCTTTATTCGCCTTAAAACATGTAGGTTTTTTAACAATGTTCGTTAGACCGTATATGGTACGATGATTGGCAAGACACAAATTAACTCCTTCACTTTCATGCGAAAATGGACATTTCCGTCTGCATTCGTCAATATATACGCATCCATATATGACGGAAATTTCCGTCGCATGTATCAATGGACACTAGTAGGCTATTCCTGAATCCTGGAATGCACTTGGGCCTGGGAGTGAAAGGGTTGACATTGTGATTTTTAAACCGATATATTCTGTCGTGGATAACGTTTGTCAGACACTATTTATTATATTTATAGGCCTATATATATAAGTAAATATTGTCAATAATGGCACCATTATTCTGAAAGACATGACAGTCAATACACCATGTACAATGACGTCGACTGTCATGTTTCTGCAGTGGCATACAAACGTGGTAAGTATGTTGTTTATTTCGAATCGGTGTGTATTAACCCTTCCAAGCCTGACTTTACATTGTCATCTTTATCCACTACAAGCCGCGAATTGCTATCGCAATTCTCGCCTTGTAGTGGATGAAGATGATTTGAAGTGGGTGAAAAAGTAAAGAAAATTGCCATGTATTGGTGAACCAGTTTCATGTAATTTTTTATTCTAAAACCCATTGCTTTAGGAAAATTAAGTATGTTTTCAGGGATTTAAAATGATGCTTTAATACATCGTGAGGGCTTACAGGATTAAATGTAATAAAATATCACATGAAAACATTCTGGATTTTTTCAACGAAAATAGTATGGGCGAAAAAAACTGATGTATGTAAATGAGAATCGCACTACTATTAATGTTCATGGGAAAATCTTAATGTTAGTTTACGTGCAAGTGATATGTATCACGCAAATATTGTATAATTATGCTACAAACACACAAAGTTTGACAAAACTTCAATACAGCAGTTGTGAAAGTGTTATTGAAAACGTAAAATACATTCTACAACTACCGGTAGGGGGCCTACTTAGTTAAAATGTGTGGGGTACACCATAGATTAACCACATATGGTTAATCTATGGGTAGACGATGTAATAGATCACATGCAGCTGGTTTATGCTTTTGATTGTGATATCTGTTGAGGTGTCATGGGGAAACACTACCGTTTGTAACACATGTCTCTTAACCCTTAAAGCGCTGAAATATTTTTGAATGAACCATGGGGACCAAAGGGTTTCTTCAATTTGAAATCATCATAAATGTCTTAGTTAGTTCTTTCCGCTTCATTTGATTACCTATTTTATGGGTCTACGGCCATTATGAATATATCTACTCTTTCAGTGCGGCGATTGACATTAGACGTCATAGTCTGACGTCTAATGTCAATCGCCGCACGGTAAGGGTTTATCCAAACACTCAATAATTTAAGGAGCTATTTTCAACATTCCGCTTTCAGATTATAACGACGAACTAAAGTGCTGCCCTATCCAAAGTCACAGAGGAGGTCTAAAAATATCCACTCCAGGACAATCAATGTCTTCGGGAAATGGAAGAAAAACGAACATTGGCGAAATGCCGCCAAACTTGAGCCTGAAGAAGATGCGACGATGGCCTGACGTTAAACCAGCATCTTGTGGTAGCTGACTAGCGTGACATCACGAGGAAGAAGCAGAAGTAAAGCCGGCTTAACGCGGCCACCAGAAATAACGGGATGAATAAAATATGAGCAGCTAGAACGAGTTAAAAGAATTGTCCACTCGTCTTTGCAGGTGGTAGCTTTTAATTTTAGAGAACCCCTCACACCGTGAGCTCCCCATCTCACGCACACGTGTATGCATCTTCAGATTATGCCCGATCTTCTGATGGGCAATATCCTGATTCTATATCAAGGCTAACCCTTTAAACACCAGCCCCCTTTTTTTAGCACATTAAATACCAGTTTTGACACATGCTAAAGATATAAAACGACATCAATCAAAGATTTCAACATCGTCAAATCTGAATAATTTTCACTGACTTGAGGTTGTGGATCACGTCAGCGAAACACAAACTTCATTCCAATTGAATAATTTGGCGGTTACCCCTTACAGCGCGGGGATCGACTTTAGTCGTCAGAATCTGACGTCTGTAGACGTCAGATGTCTGTAGACTCTGACGACTAAAGTCGATCCCCGCACTGTAAGGGTAAAACTATTTCAAATGGCCGTAGACCCATAACATAGGTATTCAAATGAATCGGAAAGAGCTGAATAAGACATTTATGATGATACCAAATTGATATAAACACTTTGGTCTTTAATGTTTTCTTAAAATAAAATTCAGCGCTTTAAGGGTTGAAGGGTTAATATCCCACGCTAATACGTTTTCATCCATCGCAATTTCTGGGATTTTATTATGAGCGTGGCTTATTTAATAGATGTAATTATATTATGGTGCGATCTCTATAGATTTATTTTGTGTAATATTGTTAAGAGGCAAATAGTGGAAGTTGTTGCAGTTGCATGTGATCGTCATATGGCACGCGATGAGACACATAAAATATAACCGCGTACCGATCGGCATGGTTCCGCGTTTTCGTTTTATTTTCAACATAAAAATGAATGAATGAATGAATGAATGAATGAATGAATGAATGAATGAATGAATGAATGAATAAATGAATGGATGGATGGATGGATGGATGGATGGATGGATGGATGGATGGATGGATGGATGGATGGATGGATGCATGAATGAATGAATGAATGAATGAATGAATGAATGAATGAATGAATGAATGAATGAATGAATGAATGAATGAATGAATGAATGAATGAATGAATGAATGAATGAATGAATGAATGAGTAATTGAATGAACAATTGAATGAATGAATGAATGAATGAATAAATGAATGAATGAATGAATGAATGAATGAATGAATGAATGAATGAATGAATGAATGAATAAATGAATGAATGAATGAATGGATGAATGAATGAATGAATGAATGAATGAATGAATGAATGAATGAATGAATGAATGAATGAATGAATGAATGAATGAATGAGGTTAATGCCACCTCCTGAGGATCGTACGATAAATCCGATGACAGTCATGGACACAGGATTCGCATTACAGCCCTGCGCTATGATGTCGAGCACGCTACCTCTCGGTCATGAACTTCAGCCTACTCTGCATTTTCATTGTCCACACATAGATGACGCTCTCGTCAAGCTCACGGTGTAGTTTACTCAAAACAAAATGTCATCCTAACACTGTAAATCAGGTACTTTTTATACCATGAAATATCAGTCCTGACACTGTAAAAATTAGATTGATTTTGTTGTGGACCCTCGCATCAGGCCCCAGCTCGCGAGTCCACTCGCTATTATCTGTCAAATTTGTAAAACATAACTTCATAAAATGATGCCTAGTTTTAGGAGTGTGTAGCCTTAATTAGTAAGCACCAGCGGTGCAGCTGTGCGTGCTATGGCGCTTCTTTTTAAACGCTGCTAGTGTAACACTGCTTTGTAGGGTTAAAGGTGATCTATCACCCCTTATATGGTATGAATAATTATGTCCTTATATGATTGGCTATCATGTGACCCTCTCAGAGAGTCACATGATAGCCAATCACCCCATATATGGGGGTGATTAGCTATCATGTGACCCTCTCAGAGGGTCACATGATAGCCTAGCCGAGTAAACAACGTCTCTGGGCGAGCGCAGCGAGCCACAGAGCCGTGAATCTAGTGCTTTGATACCAACTTTAAATTGCTCTTCTGAACTTAATCTGATGAGCTATGGCCAATCGAACATCACCTTACTTATATTAAATATGTTTTCTTACATATCTGTGATTCTTGAGCTGATATGTGACATATTGGACCTGAATTTAGGTAAAATACAACTACAATTCACGGCGATATAGTTTGCATCAACCTTCGCCAGTGCGACATGAGCGACATCTATGTGAGGAGAATTCGTCCGCTGAAGGCGCATGCTCAGACCGCTTTAAACTTGTTGATCAACACAGAAACACGTGTGTGAAGCACAAGAAAAACGGCAGATACCACGTGCGATGACGTCATCTCACAAAATCTCGCGTTTCTACCCCACTCCACCCGAGATCACTTGGTAGCCTCAAGTGTAATTTCGGATAAATAACATGAATATAAACTTACTTTCCCTTTCTAACAATAAAAAATCTTCACATATATGCGTCAAATATGGTAGTGAAGACGTGTACACTGCAGATAAGTCAGCGAATTGCGATTTAACCCCGAATTGGGCACAGTTTATTGATGTGGCAGGACAGCGGCTGTACACAATTCAGCGCCGTAGGCCGATCAGCGCTAATGATAGCCGATCACCCCATATAAGGAAACACTTGTGCCCCATCTTGTGGCAACTTAGATTTATTTGTCACAAAATTATTTATACTATATAAGGGGTGATAGATCACCTTTAATATAAGGAAGATTATACTTACTTAATAAGTGCAAAACACATCAACGCGAACGCTAGCCCGAGCGCGATTAGCACGCGACAAGGGACGCGACGACAGATGCGAAATCGTTTGACTGTCCACATACCAACGCGACGACCAACGAGACTACCAGCGCGATATGTGAGGCGCGAAAACCGGCGCGACAACCTATGGATGGGACTGTATTTGTATTGTCGTCATGGGGGATTGCATACTTTATTATAGCTATAGTAGAATATACCGTCGCCTCGGAGCTAAAGGATCCTATCTGACACTCGTTAGAGTGGCAGATAGGATCCTTTAGCTCCGAGGCGACGATATATAGTTACATTATACATGCGTAGCGCTAATGAAAACTAATTGCTGATTTCCATACTGATATATGCATCAAACAGATTATTTGTTTCGTAACACTTTAAATACAAAATATAGATTTAAAATATAGACTAAAGTATAGACGCAGGTCCAATGTGATCTTAACCCTTGCAGCGCGGGGATCGACTTTATACGTCATTATCTGACGTTTGGCTGTAGACGTCAGATTCTGATACCACGATGAAAGAGTAAAACCATATTAAATGGCGTAGACTCATAGCACAGGAATTTGAATGAAGCAGAAAGAGCTAACTGAGACATCCACGATGACTTAAAATTGAAAAACCCATTAGACTCCATGGTTTAAACAAAACTATTTCAGCGTTGTAAGGGTTAACCCTTTAACCGCCGGTGCCGCATATATTCGGGTTTTCATTTTTATTAGCACATTCAGTACCACAATATGTTAAAGATAAAATGTGACATCAACCAGCAAGATTTGAAAAGAGTTGACCACAATTTTGTCAAATCTGAATAATTTTCCCTCACTTGAAGTTGTGGATCGCGTCAGCGAGACACAACTTCAAGTGGGTGAAAATTCAAATTGAATAATTTGGCGGTTAAAGGGTTAAAGCAGTAGGCCTATGTGGATGTTATTTTCTTGCAGATGGCGATATCTGACTGTGTCGTCTTGGGACTATGAAGGCTTCGGTCCCCCTAATAATGCCATCAGTATCTCCTTCAGTGACCATCTACCTATTACCCTGATTACCTCTTTCCACCCACCACCATAAACATCAATTAGATTCTCGGCTAGGCTCTGAACCGAGGGCCTCCTTTTTAATAAATCACGCCAAATGGCACCTTTTAAACGCATCGTGCTCATAATGCCATAACGGTACTATTATCTTATGTTATCATTTATAATGATTTATCTCTGACGTTATTTTTGCATGTGAGTCAATTTCGTTCATTCCATGCCTCCAAATGGGCAGAGAGAGAGGGATATTACTTATTCCTGGTTTTGGAGTATGCCTACATCTATAAACTGAAAATATTTGTATGGCATTTGTACAATGTCGGCCCAACGTCGAAGACGTTGGGCCGTCCTTGTACAAATGTTATACAAATGTTTTGTGTTCGCTGGGATACAGCTGATCCTGAATACCTTCCGTTATAATTATCATCTAATTACTGATCTTATTTTCTACTATCAATTAGGCGTGTCTATAAATATCAGAACTAATATAAGACCACGCGTGTAATAAGAAATAATAAGTAGGCGTCACTCAGTATTAGATGTGGGAAACCGGTGCTGAAAAGGTAAATGAGATTTGGCATTAGAGACGCATCCAGTCTCCTACATAGATACAGGTACAGTAGGTCACCTCTGGGAGAGATAAAATGAGGTCAGATTAGGCGGGGACAGGACACAGTATAGATCTACGTCATGTCCAACCCCGCCAACAACGTGCTCTTTATCACGTGAGATTCACTCCAAAATAAGCGGCGGGTATTCAATAAGGTTTGGCTGTTTTTAAAGACTGTCGGTGATTTCGGACCTTGCCCATTTCAGACCTGATGATCACCATCCGAAATTAGCGATATAACCGAAATCACCGGACACCTTTTTGACCGTCGGTAATTTCGGGCCTCGACCATTTCGGACCTGGTGATCACCATCCGAAATTAGCGATATTAGTACCAAAATAGTGCTATAAAAGACTACTGAGTTGGGCGTCCGAATTCACCGCACACCGTCCGAAATCACCGTCCGAATTCACCGCGGCAGCCGAGTTCACCGCACACCGTCCGAAATCACCGTCTGATTTCACCGCACATCGTCCGAAATCACCGTCCGAAATCACCGATTGGCGTCCGAAATCACCAGTCCGAAATAGTCGAGGTCCGAAATCACCGGACACCAACAACGTGTTCTTTATCAGGGGAGATTCCCAAATAAGAGGCGGGTATTCAATAGGGTTTGGCAATTTTTAAAAGGCCTCTTGTCAATTATTCAGATTTGACAAAATAACAGTTGACTGTTTTCAAATCTTGCTGATTGATGCCACGTTTTATATTTAACATGTTTAAAATGTGCTATGAAAAAATGTAAAAGCGAATATAATCGGAAGAGGCGGGTAATAAAATTATAAAAATCCTTAAACGGAGTTATGACTATAAAATATAATTAATTAAATCGATTAATTACTAAGAATATGATAATTTTTTAAACTTATCATGTTAATTATATATATCCGTTCATCAATTTAGATCCCTTTCATCCATTTTTATTTTGTTGTTGATATAATATGCGTGAATTCTATTGGGACCATTGACATGAAGTATGTCTGTGCTCATTTCATTGTAACACTGTTATAATACCAGGCCGTTGTAGGAGAACAAAGATCGGAAGATAATGACACAGTCAGGGCGAGATTAAAAAGAAACATCCGGATAATAGAAAATTATAGCCGAATAAACACACACAGTGCTAGGGCGGGGCCCTTGTTTAGTGGTTATCACTGCTGCCTTTCACGCTAGAGGCTCGGGGTTTGTTTCCCGGTCTCGGCGGTTTGAAAGAAACAAAAATGTTTCCTCTCCATCTACTCCTGAAACTTACCATTGTGGGGAGTACTGGGAGGTAGCGTGCTCGGCCTCAGACCGCCAGGGTTTAAATTTCGAATCCTATGTTTGGAGCGCAGCGTCATCTCACTCATCGCACCATCCTCAAGAGTTTATCCTGGCCCAATTTAGCCTGTAAGTGTACAAAAGTGACCGATTCATTTCATTTTCACAGTGCCTCTACACACAGGCTTTGAAAATGTACTAAAGGCGACTATCCCACTTCACTTCCAGGCTGAAGTGCATGCCAGGATCCAGGGATCCTGGTGTAACTATAGTAAATCCGACGGAAATTTCAACCCCGCTGTATATAGATACGAAATAGCTTTCCGCCATATTCTGAAAATAGTGTGAAACCATAACAATATGGAACAATAAATATAATAAAATCTTCCAAGAAAATTTGCATTAAATCTGGGTTTTGCCATTTTAGACATTGTACACCATCATCTTCGGGGGATTCAACCCTGAGGTCAGCGTTACTGATGACCTTAGTCATGACGTCTCTGATATAGGTTTTACCGTACGTGACCTGCAATGTTTGTCACATGATAATGCTCAATATTATCATTATCACATGATAATGTTCAAATCATTCAAAATCCCAGTACCTGAATCGTAATTTGGTTATTTATTTGATGGTAAGAGTAAGAAAATGTATCCCGTCGAGCAGCAGATCCAACTAACAATCTTCATTGGATCAAGTTTTCATTTCTATTGTACCTATTATTCAGTATGACCACTCTCATTGTATGTTCATTTCATTCACACTGATTCGGAACAAGCATAATATTGGCCTATATTGATAATCTAATTTCCGCTCATGACTTTGTATTTATACAAGAGACTTGGTTATGTGATGATCGTCAGTAATAACATTAATAAGGTGCTAAGTCATGAAGTGTCTGGAATGGACTCAACCTATATTATAAGCGTATGGTGGATGTTCTATAATCAATATTGCAGAGACTATTACTCCCATTAAAACTATTTCAAAGCTAATATGTGGTCTAATGCATTATTTTAATAATGTAAATAATATACTCATCAATGTATACATGTCATGCGACAGCACTATTAAATCAGGCAATTTACATGATTTAGATTATCAAGATGGTTGTGTGGGATAAGTACCCTGATGACATCGCAAGGCTCTGACACAGTGACCTCCATTTTTAAATGTAGTAGTTCTAATACGATCAAAAGTTTACACCTGCTCAAAATGGCCTAGTTTTCATAGGCACTTGAAATATTCGCCTCAATTTCATGGCATCCGAGTTTTTTGGTAGTCAGCGTCGTTTTTACACAGCTGGCTGTGGAAACAAAATGGCGCTCAGTGTGACTGGGCCTCGCGCAGTAAATGAGTTAGGCGGCCCAGTCATACCGAGTATGAGATAAGTAGGACATGTGAACAATTGTCTTCCTCTGTAATATTGTAGGTGGAGACTTCAATACCGATATGGCACACGATAAAGTTATATAGCACCACAAATTTTAAGGAATTTCTCAATAGAGAAAACATAACAGTCAATTTTATAAATAAGCGTATGTCCGACATGGACTGCTCATTCTCCTATGGTATTGTCTGTCGATATTCCAATTGATTAAACACATGTAAAACCACATAAATATCAACCTCGTATTTCTTGGATAGAACTACTGACATTGATATATTCAGGTATCATACAGTCCTAAATATTTTATTAGCGTATATTAAATTACCATATGAAGCTATGCATTGCACAAATTATTTTTGTACTCACCATAATGAGTCCATCCAAGTGTATTATGAAATGTTAGAACTGGTAAATCGTTTCACTACGGTTAATTTTTTACCCCCACGACTCACAACACACACCCTCGACCTGAGAATCCGAGGGGATTTAAGTAATTACTCAAACCACCTCGACCTGACAATCCGAGGGGGTTTAAGTAATAACTCAAGCCTCCTCGACTTGAGAATCCGAGGGGGTTTAAGTAATTACTTTAACCCCCTCGACCTGAGAATCCTAGGGGTTTAAGTAATAACTCAAACCCCCTCGGATTCTCAGGTCGAGGGTGTTGGTTGTGGGTCGTGGGGGTTTATGAACTAACCTTTCACTACTGGTCCGTGAGGTGTTCACTATATCCATCCAACAATTAACCATGTCCTGACAGCTGTATCATGATAATACTAATAAACTTCTATAGCGCCTAAATTTTCGGTGATCCGAGCTCAGCGGCGCGACAAAAATAACCGTTATCAGACTCATAGAAGGATGACGTGTGTATTGGTTCTTGTTTCTACTTTTACATGTACACGATTTAGTGTTCAAATAATTTTTATGGGAGCAATAACCAAAATTTTCCAGCTGTTGTCATAGTATTAGCATAATTTTCTTAAAACAAAGGAAAGCTATTGTTACTGTTTTGCTCATTCATGTCATGTGGGTCTACATGCATGTGCTGCCTGTATCATGTACGGGCTATGTAGGCCTGTTTCAGGTAAGGCTTCCATAGGGGAGTTCTAGTTCCCCTATGCCAGTTCAAGGCTCGTTTGTTTGTAAAATCTACGCGACCTTCGCTGTCGATTACGAAAGTAAAAAAAAACTTGATTTTCTCGTATGTCAGACATACATATGTCTCCATCTCGCGCTCCGACCCACTCATAAAAGTGTTGGCAATGATTGTAGGCCCTAAAGTTTTATAACGAGCTTTTCAAATAGCGCGAAAAAATGCAATGCTAATACTATACATGGCACATGGCTTTTCTTTTTGTCTTGTCTCTTCTCGGTTCAAAATAATTAGCCTATAACAGTAATATCCATCATCAAACTGCAAACTTTCGAAAAGTCGGATCAAGTTTAGTATTCCACCCCGACCAGTCGGAGATTAGACCAGCCTGTCACATGACGGCCAATCACCGCCTTCATTCAGTTGTTATTTAAATCAAACCAAAAATTGTATTTTCGATTCTAGAGATGTCCATAATATGGGAATATGTTCAAAGACTAAAATTGCGGAAATCTTTTAAATTTTGTGTTGCCGTGGCAACGTAGTAAGTGTACCAAAAGCCCCATTTGTCAATTATTCTCGTATTTATTATTTTGGACATGCATGTCCGAAATTAAATCTCGTCCATATTTCTCATTTTACTGGTGAACGCCAAACACAAAATAAAAAAAAACTTACGAATATTGGTCTATGAACAAACATGTTGACCTATTATGGAAATATCAAGGAACCAAAATAAAAAAGATGATTTTGGCCTGATTGTGTCGCTTTAAATTAGGGGGTAGGATACCATACCTTGGCACATGTGCAGATTTAATACATGTCGGCCTACTTAAACATCCGGACAATTTTCTAGATAAAATAAATTCGAACTCTTATTTTGTTGTTTTTCTGTTAAATGAAGCTTAACGCCGTAAAGTTAACAGATATATAGTTCCCTTGGATATGAAATGGTGTGTCTTCCACCTTGTTAAGTTACAGATACACCCTTTCATATCCAAGGGTACGATATATCTATCGACAAAACAAGTATTTTGGATATAGATAGAGAGGTGTAGGGCTACATGTAAACAACAATTCGTATACATATAAAATTTAATCGACGGTAAAAAATTGTATAGATATGGCTATAGTAAGCACAAGGACATAACCGGGCCAAACAGCCTAATTAAGTTACTGTGGTGAAGTTAGAAGCATGAACATGACAAGAAACATGCTCAATTGCCTCCAAAACTATCACAGTATTTCTCGGATCATATCCATCTTTTCAAACATGTAGCCTACGGCTTTTGCATTATCGATGTTACTCTTTGTACACAAAATAATCGCATTGTTCACGAAAACTTACATACATATCGTCCCCTTGGATATGAAATGGTGCATCTGCCACTTTGTAAAGTGGCAGATACACTCTTTTATATCCAAGGGAACGATAATGTTTGTTGAATAAGCCTACATCTACCACATAGTGTAGGCTCATATGTCTCATATAACACTTTCGTGCATTTTGTCTGTTAAAATTGATTTTTCACTTTATTCTGACTCAGAATATCATGAAGATCAAGGAAAAAAGGGATTGCATTTTTTTAAAGGTCGAGAAAATGTCCAAAATGGCGAAATCCAAGATGGCCGCCAGCGTATATGAAAATAAACATATGTACGAATAATTTTGCAGCTACATACGCTAGAGACATAAATAATATGTCTATTCTTATGTTTTCAGATATGAGAAAATATTTTAAAGTCTATATTTATGCAAATATAAGCAAAAACAACCGGATATCGCAGTGAAACTGCGACTAACATTGTTTTGGCTAATAGTTTTTTTTCTGTTTTGATTATGCTTGGCTGGTTCCCCTATGGTGATATCTGGGCGGATGTGGAGCTCTCAACCTTGTGGGTTTTTTGAAAAAAAATGAAATTTAAAATGGCTGCCATGAAATCACTGAAGTTATATTTTGAGCAACAAACCATAATATTTTTTATCAGGAACTACAAT
This sequence comes from Flabesymbios commensalis, assembly GCA_964017125.1. Taxonomy (NCBI): domain Eukaryota; kingdom Metazoa; phylum Annelida; class Polychaeta; order Terebellida; family Flabelligeridae; genus Flabesymbios; species Flabesymbios commensalis. The sequence goes on along the minus strand of OZ024909.1, from coordinate 41,179,170 downwards.
AAAACAAATCCTACCATCATTTGACATCATTATATTATAATGGAGCTATCATCCTTGTAGGGTTTTTTGTAAAACATGAAATTCAAAATGGCTGCCATAAAATCACTGAATTTATATTCATGATGTCTAAAATGCTACGATAAGCTTTACTATATATATTCGCAAGTAAATTACGTACCGGCACATCTATTCATTATTAGTAAGACTACGCATCACCCATAAACATAACCAACTGCATGATAGGTTAGAATATGAACCAATCGATCAAGAGGGTGTAATTGTTCAAATACACTGAGGGTCCCTTTTCCGATGGGGGCTTTATAATGTCATTGTAATATCAAATCAAATCTTAATAAATTAATTCCAGTCTGGTATATTCTGCGCATAATTCTGAATTGCGAGACGTCAACTGCGCAACTAACACTTCTGGAGGCCAAAATGTTAAAAGATGGCATGTTAAATACTAAATTAGAATAGTGGAAAAATAACTTAACTAGTTTTCATATTTAGATATTTACACAGATCAACAGGTGCGTATAGGTATTAATAACTCGATGCCATATACAAATTATTTGCAAAATGTCATACCAAACAAGATCATACCATACTGTTTTTTTCACACTCGTCTTCAAGCACTTGCACACAAAAAGTAATGTTTTACACATTAACGGAAAGGGGTAGGCTTATGCTAACAAAAATAGAGATTTATATTGGCTCGGGTTAAAGGGTTGGCCTTTTTTGTAACAAACAAATATCATACCAAGGTCAACTTAAGGTCATTGCAAAGTCCAATAAAAGCTTATCGTACATAAAACAATTATTACCCGATTCTGGCATTTAGTTATCATACAAATCTAGACTATCCTCCGCAAAAGATATTTTCTTCATTTGTAGCATTCAATTTATTATTGTAGCTAGGCCTATATATCCCTTACTATTTGGTAGAGTTTAAATTAACATTGGTCATATTGTGATGGCGAAAGGCGGAAGTGCCATCTGGATCTTACATTTCTATTGTGAAATTCCTGGAATGTAAGTTAGGAGCAGGCCTAATGTATCCTTGTGGTACGTATGTCTGAAAAATTTACTCAACATTTTAGTGTGTTTGAAGTTAAGATGACTCAACATTTTAGTGTGTTTGAAGTTAAGATGACCTTAACCGTGTATGGGTCTGGGCTCGAGTTACTTAGCGTTAGAGTTATTGCACAGCTACTACGATAAATCATATTAATTTATTGCAGAATATTATTCATAATAAATAAATGTGCGGTACATTATACAATTTGAATAAGTTAATCTAAAATAAAAGAAAATTAATCTGAAATGAACGAAAAAAATTATTATCTAAACTTTAGTTTTTCAAGAGCTGTTATAGCTATGACCATGATTGTGTAAAGTCATTATCCTTAAATTTATATTGTAGGGCCTATCATATAATTACGGATACGGTATGCGATATACGTTATGTCAATAACTTTATGAAAACTGTTATCGATATATTTAATTCGATGATACCTCAATATTACACTAACAAATAATATACAATAATATGTGATGGCAACACGTGTGAAACGTGAATCTAAAGTAGGCCTACGTGCAGAGTCGAAGCCTTTTTTTTAAGAGTTGCGACGGAAAACCACTCTCATAAACATTTTAAAAATACTTTGTTTTTAATTATCTTCTTTTTCGATATATATTTAGAGAACAGATAGTTACGATAATATAATCAGCAATATATTAAAAATTCTGACTGGTATTGTTATATTTGATAAATGAAATAGGTGAATCAGGTATATAATTATAATTATAAATCACTTATTATACAATCATTGCATGCATCTGTGCACATATAAATGGGGCAAGTAACATAAAGTAAATCAAGTTACAGTACATGTTTTGGGAGTGGTGAGCACAACAGTTTGATAAGTTTTGTCATACTACATTCTTTGGCTGTTTTTGTGGCAGCATTCTTAATAATATAAATATATAACTTCATGTTCGACATGTTTGAGCTCACGACTCCAGTGGAGGTTCAAAAATGTGATAATGACGTTTGAATCACAGACTTTTAAACTTCTACACTATCGTTATATAATGTCATTAAAAAAAAATGTATTTTGCAAACTGAAGTTTGCTTTGTGTCATAAAGTAATTCTAGTAACTGCCTTTGGTATCTCCTTGCATTGAATATATAGTTATGTAATTTTAAAAATAGTAATTAAATGAATAATATTTCAAAAAATTGTTAATAATATATATCACAGGGGGGGAGAGGGGGAAAATAAATGGGTGAATAAGTGAGCGAATGACTGGGGTATTCGGACACTTTTTTGCACATATAAATAATAACTAAACTGGACCAGGATAACTTCACGTGAACATGGTGTATTAGTGTTGTAGGCCTATCGATTTCTGTATTTTCAAGACGTGACACTTTTACTATATTTAAGGGTATGAAAATCAAGGGTCAATAAAATAACCCAGCTGCACCATGTGCATATTCAAAGGCTACTTTGTGTGTCGAACATTACGTCTAGATGAGTGTGTTGTGCAAAAAACAGGGTTTTCATGTTTTTAGACAGTGACAGATTGTTGGCTAAAACTTTTAGGCTATCCAGAGCATTGTGTCTATTCAGAAGGGGTGTGTTATTGTTAAAATCTGTACAGGGCTATTAAATGGTATGTTTTCTCCCGAAACTGTATAGGGCTTAGTTATTTTTGGCAAAATTTGTATATGCAAAGGTATATTTTGGCCACAAAGGTATATTCAAGACTAAGAGTTTGATTATCCTGTCCACACACAGAACCCAAATTTTCACCTAGTGCCCCACCCAAGAGGGGAATAACCTCCTGAGCATATGGTGAGATGTATCAGATGGCGCTGCCATCACACAGTATCCTACATTTCGTTCAACCTCTAGGACACGTAGCAGATATCTTATGCTATGTTTTTAATTTTTGTTGCTTAAAATCGAAGAAAATCGATTTTAAACTGTTTAATCCTAAAATATAATAGTGTTATCAGTTTTCTCGCCTTAAAAACTATATAAATCGATATATTATACTCGTTTTTGTGTTCATTATTTCAAAAGCTATGGTGAAATAGATAATATCTTTGACACATGGCGGCCATTTTGGATTTAGTTAATTTTCAGAGATTTAAAGAGTTAGAAAAAAAAGCAATCCCTTTTTTTCTCATCACTATTATGTTCCAAAAGGGAATAAACAAAAAAATCACTTTTAACAAACATTTTGCACGAAAATACATAAGGGCATAATATACTAACACCATTAACCCTATTCCCGCTAAGTGATCATTTTTTAGTTTTCACCGCGACCCACAAATTCGAGTAGGTAAAAATTATTATTTGTTTAATTTGTAGACCAAACATTTCCAAATTTTGAGGTTTAAACACTCATTCATTCCCACTGACGGTGATTTTATCAGCCAATAAAGGAGATTTACAACGATTATAGTCGCGCTTAATTTCCCGGCTCGCTAATCAGCACTACAATCTAATCCGATACAATGTGCAGTAAACACAACAATTCTAAACATTTGTCACGAATGATCCTTATCAAGTTTACTCTTCTGATGCTGATGTTCAGTGATGTAGGCCTATAGCCTATTGCGAAGTACGATAATTATTCAAACGAATTAGGCCTATACACACTTCGTGAAATCCATCGTTAAAAAAAGTGAAATAACACATAAACACGACAAAATAGCTTTAATATATCCAAAAGAAAGACACATATTTAAATATTCACAAATACCACTCTAAGTTACACATAGAATACACTATATCATTCACACCGTGCAATATAAAGAAAGAGTCCCAACATAATTATGCGAAATTTAATCAGTCCTGTCCCAGCAGACACAAGACGTTGAATCAATGTCGCTAAACCAACATTGATTCAACTATTGGGTCTGCTGGGGTAGGTCACACTGAAAAAATGCAAGATCAATATTGATATCTACCTATGATATAATGTTTTAGCGCATAGAAACATTGTGTATGTTTTGGTTGTCGTCAATCAGTGTTCTTTATTCACATATATTTACTATACTTACACATACATCGTAGATTTTTACATATATATATAGGTTGTTTTGTAGAAAAAACAGCTACCAATGATGTTTTAACCGTTTCAAGCCTGAATTTACCATGGTCATCTTCATGTACTACAAGCCGCGAATTGCTGTCGCAATTCTCGCCTTGTAGTGCATGAAGATGACTTGAAGTGGGTGGCAAATGAAAAAAATATATTGTTATTTTTTAAATAGTTCCAGACAAATTTCGTTCTAAATCCCCTGGGTTTCAGGAAATTAAGTCATTCTTCAGAGATGCAAAATGATGCTTGGATGCATCGTGGGGGTTCAGAGGGTTAAAGCAGTTGACGACCTTTATCAGTCTGGTTATATCTGGATCGCTCATATATATTAACTATCAATCGCTCAGCTGAACACTGGGTTTTCAAGGCGGTTATTTACATACAGATTAATCGATTTTAACACAGTCAGTTTTGTATTTGGTAACATGTTGTACGTTTGCGTTTACCAGCTTCTTAGAATTAGGTGAGAAGAGATATGCTTTGCAGAAATAATGGATAAACAGGATGAGATAGGATGTATACAAAAGGAGACTGGCCACCATATTATCTGTGGTCTGTTCACATGCCTCACCTGTTGATCTGAGTCTATATGCTAACACATTAACAGCCAGCCCAACCCCCATCTGTGATATTTGGAGGGTTGTCAATGCTATGGATACACAACGTGGAACGTGAACGCGTATGGATTTGAGTGCGTAGTACGTGTACATGAGAGAGTGTATGGCAATGTTCATGGTCATGAACCAGCGGCCCACCGAGATGGGGCTTGTTGATGAATACCACACATACACTAATGCAGTCACATGGTGGTACCAGTGTAAGAAGTGAAGCTGCTGCTTCCTTAAAACGATAAACATTGTATCTCCAAGCTCCACCACCTTAGATAGATTAAAGAAGAACACCCATAAAGCATTTGGTGCCATGTACAGCGTCTCAGAGACGCACATAGTAGCCGTGAAGCCTTTGTGACGCCAAATGTACATCATCTCCGCCATCATTCGACTGAAGCATATAATACTCATGACAGCCAACGAGGAATTCCACATACAAAGCCATTGGCGCAGGTGAAACTTCTTTCTTGACATCATACATCTTCTTCCAACGTAGACACACATGACGTAGACCAAGGAAATCCATATTGATACACTCCAGTTCTTCTTGTACCATTCCCGTTCTACTTGTCCATCGAATGTCAGCTCCACAGATAAAGGAAACGTTATGTTATAACCCTTCATGTAAGGCGCATGCTCATTGAAAGCACTCATTTTGTATTTTACAAGTTGTCCAGCTGTAACAGCTGTATCACATCAATGTACTTCTCGATCCTTTTTACTGCATGGAAGGTGTGTGTGTTCATTTTTATAGCAGTTCGTGCCCAGATAAAATCGCTTTCTAAAGTTACATGGCGCCACATGTTTCACAAGCTGTTCCCTGACACAGCAACACATCATATATGACCAGATCTTATAAGATGAGTCGTAGTCCGCATAGGAAGTCGTTGATTTAAATATTGGCATATATTAACATATATAATATACCTATATAATCTACGCAAAATTAACTTTCAAACGGCATATAACACAATTATCTAGTGTGGTTAGCTCCAAAAATATGACTCCGCAAACTCAGAGATGTGGAGGCTGAAATTGCGTCATCTTAAAAAGCGTCATTTCGAAAAGTTAATTTGTACACATTTTAACAACAACAAACAATGGCATTAAAATTACCTAAACAAATTATAATTTATTTCGTTCCCATTTATTCAATAATAAAACGTTTGTTTCCAAAATTTGGTGAACTTTAACTGCATGTGACAGAGATCGTCAGGATTTTAATATTGCATTAATATTTCGTACTTATTAGCGTCTGTTACAATGTAAATGAAAACAAATATCACTTATTGCATACATAAATGAACTAAAATTAAATGAGTAGGAGGCAAGATATATTTGAAATATGTTTTATACCATGTACTTTTATTTCTATGCCACACCATTTTACAGTATGAAAATAATCATATGAAAAGAGAAGCGTTTGCAAAAATTAGAAATAGTCTGGTTTGTAAAACTGTAACTTACGACTCATTTCCTGAGATCGGGTCACATATGCTATTGAAGCGAAATATCATTATTAATCAACCGTTTCAAGCCTGAATTTACCATTGTCATCTTCGTCCACTACAAGCCGCGAATTGCTGTCGCAATTCTCGACTTGTACTGGATGAAGATGATTTGATGAGGGTGGAAAATCAAAGAAAATTGTCATGTATTGGTAGACCAGTTACATGGGAATTTTCGTTCTAAAACCCTCAGTTGTAGGAAAATTAAGTCTGTTTTCAGGGATGTAAAATGATGCTTCAATGCATCGTGAGGGCTTAAAGGGTTATTAATTAAGAGTTAATGTACTTAATGATCATGATTGTAATCGTAAGATTGAATTTCCTGTCAGTTGATTGCCGTATCTATATGGTGTCATATGATTCACAGCTGTTCCTCCACATAGCAACACACCATATACTATTGGATCAACATTATATCAATAATTCTCAACCCTTTCAGCGCGAGGACCGACTTTAGATCTGCCGTCTAAAAAGTCCGATTCTGGCATCTAAAGGCGATCTCCGCACTGAAATACTTCAAAATGTATAATGGCCGTACACCCACAACGTAAGTGTTCAAATAAAGCCGAAAGTGTTAATTAATACATTTATGATGACTTCAAATTGAAAAAAACCTTTGGTTTCCATGTTTTATACTAGCATAATGTAGCATATTGGTAGCGTGTCTCGGCTGTGCGATAGCTTTTTGGGCTAACATCAACCGATGCATTTTTGTCTAATTGCAAGGCTTTTATTTTAGGAAGTATGTATACGTCGATGTATATATGGGCGGAAACACATACCATTAGGCCTATGTCAACCAATGTGTCTATTGGGGGACCACGTAATAATAGATTTTTTTTAAAGTCCTAAATTAAATTTTAGAATATAATGATATAAGCATCAAATTGCATAATTTTTTTATATCAACTTTATTGATATCAACCAATATTATGTACGGTTTTTACGCTTTTTTTTCATACTATTCAAAAAAGTAATTATTTTATGTTGAAAATATGTTATTCGTGGTTCCAAGGATCAATACGATAGAAGTAAATTGAACTAACTTTAGACCAATTTTTGTCTGAAACATACGACGTTTCGACTTGCTACTTCAAGCCTTGATCACATACTGGTGTCCCGACGGTGAAATAGCTCAGACATCGGCGGAATGATCTTGTCGTAGATGGGTGGTAGCTGGTAGCTTTGGTCCCAACAATGAACAGGGATCAAGGCAACAAAAATGTAGCATCCGCCATCTTGAAACCTAAGATGGAGTCGGCAAGGGAATTTTATAGTTGAATCATTCAACTCCTGCAATTTGATTTTTTGCTTGAAGACATTATTGGACATAGAACCGAAAATATTTATAATGTTTAATTTTCTGAAGCCGCCATTTTTAAACCTAAAATGGCCGAAACAAGGGGTGAAATTTAAATGGCTCCAAATCTTAAAATATTCCAGATGATATAGTCTACAAGTCTGCCACATTTGGTGCTTTATTCACTAAATGCACAATTATTTTGCTATGCCGCTGTACTATCTAGCTTAAAAGGACTGGCTCAGGCTAAAATCATCAAAAAATCGGTGATTTTATTTTGACTTATTAATATGACCATATGATGTAAACATGTCCATAGACTAGAACTGCAGAAGTTTTTTTTAATTTTTGTGCTGCGCATTTACCAGTTAGGCTAGATTTAGAGAGGAAATTCCTCATTTCTTATTTCGGACAACAATGTCAAAAATAAAAAATACGCGTATACACGTATAACCCATTTGTTACTCCATGGGTTAAATATAAGAAGATTGTATAGTTATTTAGCCTGAGTTGTTTTTCAGGATTTAAACAAAAAATAAACGTGAGGGTTTGGGGCCGGCCCCCAAGTTTTTTATTGGTATATTTAGGCCAATTTGGGTTGGTTTTTTAATAATTTGGCGAAAAATTAGGGGCCATGCCCCCCGCCCTGGATCCGCGACCGGCATGAGTGTTAAATGTATTAACACAATCCGTGTATCCCAAAAAATTACTTTTAACCATCAACAACACATATTTTGCAAAACACGTGCCTTGATGTATCACCACCAATTTTTCTGTTGAAAAAAAAACAGTTCAAGAGCATATCCTGGAGAGCTCTGTTGTCAAAATTGAACAATGCACTTTGACATAAAGACAGATGTTCATGGTTGTGCCCCGATGTCGATGGTGCCCCGGTCTCCCCTATACTGAGCAATGTAAAATCTGCATCGTAAGCAAACCTGTTGCAATTAATCTTTGTATAAAAAATTAGCATGAAGAAAATGGACGATAATTCGTGTAGGTCCTATTTGTCTATTAACATATATTTGATAACAATACCGCATGTATATATATCCTAATTGCTGCAAACAATACTATTTGCAAAGTGTCAGGAATGTATTTATATTGTATACGTTTATTATCACGATGCATAACTCCCCTGTTCGGTTTCATAGGCTCCTGGTGTAGACCATTCCGTTCCGTGGATGAGCGGTACATTGACCTGCGGACATTGACAGCAGGACATATTTAAAGAACGATTTTAATTGGTTGTCATTGTTGGGTTGACTAAGAGTTTTAATCTCTTTGCACGCCCCGTGACGGCGTAAATAGACACTTCCATATTTGCAGAAAATAAAAACGTATTGTATACTCAAACAATTAGTTTGATGTAAATAATATTAATATCATACTTCAAAGTTGAGAAATGTCCGCCGAGTTGGGACTTAAAAATATATTGTTAAAGCGACACAATCAGGCTAAATTCATAAAAAAATCGGTAATTTTATTTTGGCTTTTTAATATGACCATATGAGGTATACATGTCCATAGAATAGAACTGCAAACGGTTTTTTTAATTTTCGTAATGCGCACTTAGGCCTACCAGTTAAGTAAGATATAGAGACGAAATTCACGATTTCTTATTGCGGACATGCATGTCCAAAATAAGAAATACGAGAATTTCGTCTTCATATCTCGCTTAACTGGTAAATGCGCAGCACAAAAATTTTAAAACTTTTGCAGCTCTAGTCAATAGAAATGTTTAAATCATATGGTCATTTTAAGAAGCCAAAATAAAATCACCGATTTTTTTATGATTTCAGCCTGATTTCGTCGCTTTAAGTAAAACGCGCATCTCAGAGTGAATTTCTGAATTTAATAAGGTGGCATTTTTAAGTCAAGTATCATTTACTTAAGACTTTCTGTATGCCGCTTGAAGGCCGCTTGAAGGCTCTCATGCACTATAAAAATATAATTAATGACGAAAAAGATTTTGTACAATACTTTTCCTGTGTGATTTTCTTTTTGTGCATACCCTACTATAATTATGGCCTATTATGTAGTGCAAAATAAGCTAAACAATTATTCATTTATACTATTAAAAATATGTGATGGTGGGATCCCTGGTGTAGTGGTTAAAGCCACGGACCAGTAGCATGTCTGTGGTTAAAGCTGCCTGCTTTCAAAGTCAGAGATCGCTGGTCCGAACTCTACTCTGTCTTTCAAGTTTCAAAGAAACAAAATGTTTCTTCCCGCTCACTCGTGAAGATTCAATATTGTGGGAAACCTCCGTGACGGAGAGGTAGCGTGCTCGGCCTCAGACCGCCATGGCTCGTATTTCGAATGTGACTGGATGTGAATGCAAAGTAAGCATTTTCTGCCGGGACAAAATTTTAAAAAGAATTACACATAAGTTTAATTTTTCGTCGGCGACTCACGGAGGCCCACGGATGCCACAGGTACCTGCCGGTAGAGCCAAGCCACAACACGGACACGGTACAGCTCGGATCGAGCCCGAATGGCCTCTCCGGGTTATAACGGCGTGCTCTTGGATATGAAATGAAATGAATCGGGCTTTAGGCCACCTTTGTGCACATGTAGGCTAAACTGGGCCAAGAGAACCTCCTGAGGATGGTGAGATGATTGAGATGACACTCTCCTCCAGACACAGGATTCGAAATTCGAGCCCTGGCGGTCTGAGGCCGAGCACGCTACCTATCGATCACGGAGGCTCCCCACAATACTAACTTTCACACGTGGATGGGGAAGAAACATTTTTTTTCTTCCAAACCGCCGAGACCGGGAACCGAACCCCGCCCTCTTAGATATGAAAGGCTGTGATACATCCAAGGAGACGAATTACGTTCTAATAAATTGCTTCAGGGAAAAAGGAATATAAGCCCCACCAAGCGACTGAGATCATACATGATGATACACAATGAATATAGCTTACCATACGTGAACGCCACACGGTGACCAAGTGCAAACATGATTCAACGCAGCTTCGTCGCACTCGACAGAACATTATTCACATTGAAATAATTATCAGCAGGGAATGGAACATTTCTTCTTTGAAGTTTTTTACATATAATTTGATTTAAAACACCGTGTTGTATATCGGGATATGACTGAGACTTATTTTTAGTATCATGCTAATGGTTGAGTCACATCGACGTAGCATCTGGTGAATGGATTGGTACAGGACACAAGAGCCACCTGGTGAATCAAATGGTACTAGCAATATATTTTGCAGCCTACGCTATGCCAGAAGCAAAATTCGTATGTCTGTCTGTCTGTCTGTCTGTCTGTCTGTCTGTCTGATGTTCGCAACCCCCCCCCCCAGACATTCGCCCCCCCCCCACAGACTGAAAGGTCCACATTCTAAATTTAACCTTTTTTAGATGCCGGTAAACTTAATCTCTGCGCAGTAGCAGCGCGTACACCTGTACACTGCGTGACCTGCAGGTAGACTAAACTAGCGCTCGATGACTAACATAGGCTAGGCCCACAACTAGGGCAAAGTTCTATTGATCGTCATTGACTGCATCACCTCATATTATATTGAAGGCTACAGTCGCAGAATCAACATCATAAAGGAGATGGAGTTCAGTATAGGGCCATCCAGATGGTCCTATTTAAAACTATCCAACTGGTAGGCCTAGGCCTAAGTCAATTTTTTTTTGTTAATTATAGGCTTGTTTTTTTGTTAATTATAGGTCTGTAGACAGGTAGACATGGACATTGTGTATGATGGTAATAATAGTAGGCCTAATAGCGTGTGTCTTGTCGTCAATTGTGTTAATTTGACAACCTTCTTGTGACAGTTGATCACTCCCAGGGTGATTTGAAAACCTCGCCTTCCGCTCGGTTTTCAAATCACCCTGGTCGTGATCAACTCTCACAAGTCGGTTCTCAAAAGAACATAATTAGGCCTACCTCAAAACACACGCTATTGTTTAATTATTACCACATCATGGGATGTAGTGCTCTCATAACACTAATTTAGCCATGTGCTAATAACGTAACAGGGGTATCAAATGAAAATCAAACCTCTAAAAGCAGTTATCAAACGGGTGTCACGTGGGCCGCCGAGCTCTGATCAGGCCACTCAGCAGTAGCAGGGCGTACACCTGTACACTACGTGTACACACGCGTGACCTGCAGGTAGACTAAACTAGCGCTCAATGACTAACATAGGCTAGGCCCACGCCTACGGCAAAGTTCTATTTGTCGTCATTGACTGCATCACCTTATATTATATTGTAAGGCTACAGTCGCAAAATCAACATCATAAAGGAGATGGAGTTCAGTAGGGCCATCCAGATCACTGGGTACCGTCTCGTGGCCGAAGTGAATCGGCAGCACTCGGAGTGTGTGTGTATATATATAAAGACACACACACACTCCGAGTGCTGCCGATTCACTTCGGCCGCGAGACGGTACCCAGTGATCCAGATGGTCCTATTTATAGAATCTAACCATCCAACTGGTAGGTCTAGTCTACTAATTTCATCTTAATTGTTAATTATTTATAGGCTTAGGTCTACATGGACATTGTCTGTGCTGGTAATAATAGTAATAGCGTGTGTTTTGTCGGCAATTATGTTAATTTGAGAACCTTCTTGTGAGAGTTGATCACTCCACTCCCATATTAATTGCCTCCAAACACACGCTATTGTATAATTCAATAATAACAGCATCAATCGTCCCCTTGGATATAAAAGGGTGTATTTGCCACTTCACAAACTGGTAGATACACCTTTTATATTCAAGTGGACGCAATGATGAAGTAAAAAATGCCGGTCGTCAACCCCGTCAAAAGACAGTCATAGGGGCCCAGCATAATTTAACCGTTATTTCGCATGTCAATAGGGCCTATAGGCTTCCAGATCACGCCCAGAAACACGCCCTTTGTCTGCACTGCGCTTAGGCCTAACCCTTCTTTGCGCAAGTTCGCCATCCCCGGTATTTGCCATTCGTCAATAGTTTAGAAGTCCCTGCAATGTCACTTTTGTCATATGTTTTCCCCCGATCGTATTGCCAACATAATTTATCAGACATCGTGACTGTTAAATAAACACTCTTGGGTGATCAACAATTGCCGCCTCCAGGCCGACTGCGTTCACAAGTTCTGGAAAGCGTGACAGAGATAAAACACTGGGTAGGGGGGACCTACTAACTGGGTTATGCAACAGAGCATCAATAGGCCTAAGGTACAAACTTGAAAGTGACATGGTTATACGAGCAAACAAAAGCAGTTAGCCCAACGTTTATTTAATCTTTGGCATTCACATCGATCAACCACTGAACGCACGTCTGACTCTCTCTCTTGTAGCATCCACCCATTATTACCCATTATTACAATGAAATAATGACTCATCGAGTAGGAGATCCATTGCTGGTACAATGCTGGGCCAGCGTTGAAAAAACTAGTTGAACAACAATATTATTTTATGCAGAGATTTGGGCCCAGTGCAGACGCCCGATGTAAACTATACCACTATATGACTTGATCTCAAGTTCGATTCATGAATAATTGGAAGTCAAAACATAACATAGCGCACTATCAAGTAGGTTAACAATGCCATCGGGTTCCATGAGAGTGACGCACACTAGCATTTATCATCTTCATCTATCCAGTTGTCTGCTACCGGCAGAACGGTCAGACCTGATATAGTCCATGGGCCAGATAGGGTTACCGTGCACCCCCACCAGGACAGTCTGAGACCAAGTTTTTATTGTTCCTTGGACCTCCCCCGATATCAAAAGTCGATGCCATCAAAAAAAAGTTGGGATGGACTACCTGTTTTGGGCCATTTTCAAAATGGCCGCCATCGAAATCTGAAAATCACCTTTTGTGCCATAACTTGAGTTCTAAGGCAGTTAGAGTCACAAAATTGGTGTCTATGTATATGTTTTTGGGGGTGAGGATTCCAATTCTGCCAATAAAAAATGTTTCTGTCTTGTGGAAAATTTATAAACAGCTATTCAAACGTATTTTTCGTGCATTTTTGGTCATTTTTTGTGTTAGTCTATGGGACAGAGAGGGTTACTGTGCACCCTCCACCTATGAAAGTCTGAAACCAAGTTTTTTTTTTCTCATTAGACCTTCCCCAATATCAAAAGTCGATGCCATCAATTAAAAGTCGTATGGACTGCCTATTTAAGCCATTTCAAAATGGCCGCCATTGAAATTTGGAAATCACGTTTTGTGCCATAACTTGCGTTCTAAGGCAGTTAGGGTCACAAAATTAGTGTCTATACATATGTTTTTGGGGGCGAGGAGCTCAATTATGCCAATAAAAAATGTTTCTGTCTTGTGGAAAATTAATAAACAGCTATTCAAACGTATTTTTCGTGCATTTTCGGTCATTTTTTTGTGTTAGTCCATGGGCCAGAAAGGGTTACTGTGCACCCTCCACCCATGAAAGTCTGAGACCAAGTTTGTTTTGCTCATTAGACCTCTCCCAATATTAAAAGTCGATGCCATCAAATAAAAGTCGGATGGACTACCTATTTTAGGCCATTTCAAAATGGTCGCCATTGAAATTTGGAAATCACGTTTTGTGCCATAAATTGAGTTCTAAGGCAGTTAGAGTCACAAAATTGGTGCCTATACATATGTTTTTGGGGGCGAGGAATTCAATTATGGCAATAATTTTTTTTCTGTCTTGTAAATAATTTATAAATAGTTAGATAAACGTATTTTTCATGTATTTTTGGTCATTTTTGTGTATTTTAGTGCGAACTCAGAAAAAAACTAACCTTAAAATAAAACTTGTAAGTAGTGTTATTTTATTCCGTGAAAACAGTGTTGAAAATTGTAAATAAAAATTAAACTGTGCTTTTGACGAGCATGATAAATGAAAAAAACTTAGTGTAGAAAATATTAAAATAACAAAGTGGTGACTGTTCCATGAGCCGATTAGAAGTACATGTAATCTTCGTCTATATTATATCTGACCAGCAGCTGAGTAGAATATTTCCTTCCAATACTTTCACACAAGATCATATCGCCAATTTAAAACGGTAGATATTTCAATTCCAAGGGGAAGATTTTGTTATTGACAGTCATTCTTATGTATTGCACACTCATTTCACCAGTTTATCTAACACCCATTTAAAAACAGAGTTTCTATCATAATAGTTGCCATGTCATCAAAATCTTATAGTGGTGACAACAAAAATGGTGGTAAAGCGGTGGTAAAGTCCTTGTTCTACCAGAATATGAAATGCGTTTGCACTACCATAGAACATAAAATAAACATATCGTAAGCTACTGATTAGCTAAACCTAATCCTCATCACTGTCACTTTCAACTACTGCACTGTCATCAGACAACACTTCTTCCTCTGATGAGCCTGCTACATCGTCATCACTTTCTAATGCATCATCTTCCTCTGCTATGTCTATTGGGATAATTGGACCTTGACACAAGATGGGCACAAGTTTCCCATTGTTTTCAGTCTATACGTGACCATTAATTGCCAGAGGAATATTTGGCTTAGGAATATGGGCTAATTTCCAAATTCCAGTCTGATTTACTCGTCTAATATGCTGAGACAATGTCTTTCTACATGGTGTAAATTGGCTGAGGTCAATATTGCGCTCGAGATTAATGCACTTCTACTTCAAACTAGAGTAGTGAAGATCATGTACACTCTTATGACGACTTTTTCCATAGATGGTACATGTAAACTCTTCTAGGTCGATCACCATGTCATCAGAGATATGCCAAACATCAAGTTAATTTTCATCTTGAAATCTCACTGTCTTCTGACTCAGTTTTATTGGTTTAATTTTCCCCACGCGTGAAAGCGCAAAGAGACAGAAATGCAGTGCAGAGCTTCCATCATTGTTGGCTATTAGAGCAAGAGCATTAGGGTTGAACCTGGGATAAAATTGCAGAAAGCTGATTTTTTCAGGAATGATACATGGACATCTCCCCAGACGAATTCCGAAGATGCCCCAAAAATCGCCCTTGTGCATTTTTTTTAATTCAAGATGGCCGCCACCATGTAAGCCATTTTCGAAAAAAACAGGGGTATACCATAATTCCTCACTTTTGCAGTTCGAAAAAAATATTTAGGTGTCTCTACTTATGTTTGAGGACACAAAGAGTTTATCCAGATGATCTGAAATGATATCAGTACTTTTCTCAATACCAAAAATCTAAGATGGTCGCCATATTGATATACTGAGTATGTTGAGCGAGGGCGGGGGCCCTAGGGTAGTGGTTAGCACCGCTGCCTTTCACGCCAGAGTCCGGGGTTCGGTTCCCGGTCTCGGCGGTTTGAAAGAAACAAAATTGTTTCTTCCCCATCCACGTGTGAAAGTTAGTATTGTGGGGAGCCTCCGTGACCGAGAGGTAGCGTGCTCGGCCTCAGACCGCCAGGGCTCGAATTTCGAATCCTGTGTCTGGAGGACAGTGTCATCTCAATCATCTCACCATCCTCAGGAGGTTCTCCTGGCCCAGTTTAGCCTATATGTGCACAAAGGTGGCCTAAAGCCCGATTCATTTCATTTCATTTTTATGTTGAGCGATCTCTTAAAAAAACGAAAATATGAGGTAACTATCTCGTTGTTGAGCCTAAAATGTATTTTTTGTCTAAACCCATGGAGTCTAGCACTTATTTAGATCACCAATATTTTATTATATTGAATTTATCAACATAAATCCCACATACCTGCATACCGGTAGTTTAATGTTATGTAACACCATATAACGTCATTTTTCCAAAAAAAACAGGAATATACCACAATTCCCCACTTTTGCAGTTAAAAAAAAATATTTTGGTGCCTCTACACAAAAAGCTCATCAACAGGATCAGAAATGATATCATTCCTTTTCTTATCTCCACAAATCCAAGATGGCGACCATTATTTGAAGCGTCCCCCCCCCTCAGAAAATCACGTACATGCCATAATCATCATGTTGTTGAAACTTTTTTTTCAGGGCCATGGAATCTAGAATATATTTCCATCACCAATTTTTTTAATAGAATGTGCTTATCAACACAAAATCCAACATGGCTGCCATATTGGTAAGCTCTTTTAGCGCAGGTGCCACGATTAAGCGATGTCCAACTGCTTTTTCATATGGGAATATAGATATAGATTGATCAAATTTACAAAATATCATATGTCAGAAATCATTGATTAAAAATTCTAACAACTCTCATCTTTAAATATAAGGGTATTTTTCATTCATTTGAAGCTTGAGATAGCGTGAGAAATTCCAGTTTCAAACACAGCGACTAATTCCAATGTAGGTATTTTATATAGTAGGCCTATATAAAATGTTTTTCGATTTTGGTTAAGTATTAGTTGTGATTATTATTGTGAATGTACATAATAACAGAGCTAAGTACAATATTACACCAGATTGAACACGTTTAACGTCAGGATATGATAGTTTTATGTCAGGATATATGAATATGATATCAGGATATGACACTTTAATATCATGATATGTAATATAATGTCTAAACATTGGTGTTTAATATAGCAAAATCACGTTATGATGGCTCAATACAGGTTTATGAAGGCAGTATATAGTGGATAAACATCACTTCATGAGATGGTATTATAATGTCCAAATTTTGTCCTTTTATATCACACAAAAAGATTTGAATGTCAAGATATTCATTTTTTTATGATAGGATATGACATTATCAAATCAAGATATGGCGGGCTTGACGGCATTCTAATGTGACATTATAATGACTAAATATGACACTACAATATTTTAATGTGACCATAGAGTGTCAGGCTTTGTCACTTTGAAGTCTGGATATGGCATTTTAATGTCAGGATATTATATTGTCATGGCAAAGTATAACATTTCAATAACATTATATTGACAGACGCACGTTACCATATGGTAATACATAATCGACATAGAACATTCCAATATCAGGCTGGCACATGTCAGTTCAACATATATATCGCAATATAATTCAGTAAGTAAAGGCCTCTACATTGCTCAAATACCGGTACTCCAAAACTGCCAAAAACAAAAGCACTTCGGAAGATTCAATAAAATGGAAAGTAATTAGATAGCGTTAAGACACATGCTCTTTGAACAGCATGTGGCCTTGCCCTCTTTTACTTTCATTTCCTCTTACACTAAAATGTCATATTGTGATGTTAATATGCTATATCATGATATTTAATATCGTGACAATACACTAAAAGATCCTGTCACTTTAATACCATACCGTGATGCTTAACCACCATATCCTGCATTTATAAAGCTGTATCCAGACATCATAACGTCATTTTACTATAATAAAGAGCAATATTTGGACATTACAAAACCATATCATGACGTTAATGTTTCTTGTCCTCATATTATCGTGACATAAAGAGATCATATCCTGACGATAAACTGTGACATCAATTAATTTAATGTCATATACCGATATCTCATTACAACACCATACAATGCCATAACTTCATTACGAAATATATATATCCTAATATTCAAAATGTAATATCTTGATAATTAAATAATATATTTCATGATATTAACCCGTTTGTGACGAGGCCCGGAGATCTCCGTAATTTAGGGAGACCATTCAGATACGAGGCCCGGAGATCTCCGGGTTTGATTGCATGAGATAACTATGACGTCATAAAATAATCTCGTTTCAGAAAGAGCTCAGTAGCATAATAATCTCGTGTTCAACGGGTTAAACATATTGACATTCGCAGATCAAGGACAAAAGTAAGTATTTAATAGAGCATTGTTACAGGACGATTATCAAAGATGTCATGTACATGTAACGTGTGAGGCGCAAGTCCTTATCTTGTAATTGATTTTTGCTAGAAAGCCTCCCTTCAACGACACCTACTGCCCCAGCCAACACGGGGCATTAATCCAATTCTGTTTAATTTTTGTGCCAACGTCGAAGACGGTCAGCCCATATTAAAACAGCATTGGATGAATGCCTCGTGTTTAAACTCCATTATGATACAGAGCATATTTTGCTGTACAGGAGGGTGTGGAATCTACAGTCTGGGAACGGATTTTATATCATGGTCGTTTGTAACCAACGCAAACTGAAAGAGCAGTCGCCCCAGAAAGAATTCTAAAAAGAGTGAGTTGCGGGTGCAGAGTGGCTTGTTCAAAGGGGGGGGGGGGGATCTCACAAATCTAGACTACATTGTACAACGATGTGCTCTTTTTGTATTGGCCAAACATGTAGAAACTGTGACAGCTCGGATGATTGAAACGCAATAATTTCATTATTTACCTGAGATTAATTTGTTAACTTGACGAATCTCAATCTACATTTCTAGTGGGAAAGCAGTTCGAAAACACTCCAAAGCGTCACCCACCATGGTAGAATTAACTATAACTACCATGTGGGATTCATGTTGATAAACTCAATATAATAAAATATGGTCATTTAAAGAAGTTCCAGACTCCATGGGTTCGGCTAAAAAATACATTTTAGTTTCAACAACGAGATAGTTATCGCATATTTTCGGGTTTTTTAAGAGATCGCCTTACAAAATATTATGGCGGCCATCTTGAATTTGTGGTATTAGGAAAAGTACTGATATTATTTCTGATCATCTGCATAACCTCCTTGTACTTTAAAACATAGATAGAGACACGAAAATCATTGTTTTAACT
Organism: Flabesymbios commensalis; assembly: GCA_964017125.1. Classification (NCBI taxonomy): domain Eukaryota; kingdom Metazoa; phylum Annelida; class Polychaeta; order Terebellida; family Flabelligeridae; genus Flabesymbios; species Flabesymbios commensalis. Next base: position 41,160,009 of record OZ024909.1, on the reverse strand, counting down.
TCAAAAGTGGGGGATTGGGGTATAACCCTTTTTTTTTTAAATGGCGTTACCTGGTGTTATTTTGAATTAACTACTATGTGGGATTTATGTTGATAAATTCAATATAATAAAATAATGGTGATCTAAATAAGTGTTAGATTCCATGGGTTTGGCCAAAAAATACATTTCAGGTTCTACAACGAGATAGATATCTCATATTTTCGTGTTTTTTTAAGAGATCGCTTAACATAATCAGAACAATATGGCGGCCATCTTGGATTTTTGGTATTGAGAAAAGTGCTGATATCATTTCTGATCATCTGTATCAACTCTTTGTGCCTTAAAACATAAGTAGAGACACCAAAATATTTTTTTCCTAACTACAAAGGTGAAGAATTAGAGTATACCCCTGTTTTTCGAAAATGGCGTTACATGGTGGCGGCCATCTTGAATTAAAAAAAATGCACAAGGGAGATTTTTGGGGCATCTTCGGAATTAGTCTGGAGAGATGTCCAGGTATCATTCCTGAAAAAATCAGCTTTCTGCAATTTTACTCCAGGTTCCTGTGTTTTTTTCACTAATGCTCTTGCACTATATGTGAATTACAATCAGAAGCCTTCTTGTGTTGTCTGAGCCAGTATCAAACGAAATAGTGATGTCTAACTTGAAAGCATGGTGCAGCAATATGAAAAACACATCACTGTCAGAACTGCGAATGCGAACTGTATCATAGCCTTGCTCTTGTGCATAGAGACAGTATCAGTTTCTTTTTGATTTGAGAACAATGATGTAATCTCAGTTTTATTAACTGTTGTTCCATCTTCAGACGCAAGAAGGTAGCAGTTACCATGAGGGACAGTTATTAATTTTTTCTATTCAAGTTTTGGAGCAAATTTATGAGAGTACCAAACATCATTCATAACATCAACTAACTGTGATTTGTTCTCACTGTTCATCAGAAATGTCTTCCAATCAGCTGGCTTTTTTGCAATGGCCCACTTATGATCAATGTATCACTGGTACCAAACATCTGTCTCTCCATTTTCATAATCGAGCCTTCTGTGCTAAAGATAATGTCGCCACTCCTTGGTATGCTGTCAAATATTGCACGTGCAATGAGATAAGAGTTGCTGGTGTTGTTTGACATAACATGGAAGAAAGCATTGTCATCTTGTATGACCAGAGTACTGCTTAAATCACTTGGGACTGGTGCATCACTCACATCCTGGACAAGATACAACCAGCACATTCAAAGGCGTAGGGGAAATTAAACCATAAAACTGATTCAGAAGATTATGCGATTTCAAGATGTACTCTGTAAATTAGGAGATGGTTGGCATATCTCCGATGACTTGGTGACCGACCTAGAAGAGTTAAAGGGACTGGCCCAGGCTAAAATCATCAAAAAATCGGTGATTTTATTTCGGGTTCTTAATATGACCATATGATGTAAACATGTACATAGACTAGAACTGCAAATTTTTATAATTTTTGTGCTGCGCACTTACCAGTTAGACTAGATATAGAGACGAAATTCCCGCATTTCTTATTTTTGACATGGTTGTCAATAATTACAAATCAGGAATTTCGTCTCTATATCTAGCCTAACTGGTGAATGCGCAGCAGAAAAATTATAAAAATTTGCAGTTCTAGTCTATGTACATGCTTACATCATATGGTCATATTAAGAACCCGAAATAAAATCACCGATTTTTTGATGATTTTAGCCTGGGCCAGTCCCTTTAACATGTGACATATATCGCTACTCTATCTTGAAGCAGAAGCGAGCAATATTGACTTCAGCCAATTTCCACTATGTAGAAATACATTGTCTCAGAATATTAGACGAGCAAATTATCAGACTGGAATTTGGAAATTAGCCCATATTCCTCAGCCATATATTCATTTAGCAATTAATGGTCACGGATGGACTGAAAACAATGAGAAAATTGTGCCCGTCTGGTGTCAAGGTCCAATTATCCCAATAGATATAGCAAAGGAAGATGATACATTAGAAAGTGATGACGATGTAGCAAGTTCATCAGAGGGAGAAGTGTTGTCTGATGACAGTGCAGTAGCTGAAAGTGACAGTGATGAGGATTAGGTTTAAATAATCAGTAGCTGATTATATGTTTATTTTATGTTCTATGGTAGTGCAAATGTGTTTCATATTCTGATGGAGCAAGGACTTTACCACCATTTCTGCTGTCACCACCATAATAATTTGATAACACGGCAACTATTATGTTAGAAATTATGTTTTTAAATGTATGTTAGATAAACTGTTGAAATGAGTGTGCAATACATAAGAATGATTGTCAATAACTAATTTTTCCCCTTGGAATTGAAAGGGCGTGAATCTGCCGTTTTAAATTTTAAAGTGGCGATATGATCTTGTGTAGAAGTACTGTTTTTTTGCAATGAAGGAAATATTCTACTCAGCTGCTGGTCAGATCTAATATGGATGAAGATTACATGTAATTCTAATTGGTTTATAGAAGAGTGACCAAGTTATATTTTAAGGTTAGTTTTTTCTGTGTTCGCACTAAAATACACAAAAATGACCGGAAATACACGAAAAATACGTTTATTTACCTGTTTATGAATTATCTACAAGACAGAAATATTTTTTATTGGGATGATTGGATTCTTCATCCCCAAAAACATATGTATAGACACCAAGTTTGTGACTCTAACTGCATTAGAACTCAAGTTATGGCACAAAACGTGATTTCCAAATTTCAATGATATTAGGGGAGGTCTAATGAGCAAAAAAAACTTGGTCTCAGACTTTCATGGGTGGGGGGTGCACAGTAACCCTATCTGGCCCATGGACTAACACAAAAAATGACCGAGAATGCACAAAAAATACGTTTGAATAGCTGTTTATTAATTTTCCACAGGACAGAAATATTTTGTATTGGCATAATTGAATTCCTCGCCCCTAAAAACATATGTATAGACATCAATATTGTAGCTCTAACTGCCTTAGAACTCAAGTTATGGCACAAAACGTGATTTCCAAATTTCAATGGCGGCCATTTAGAAATGGCCTAAAATATGTGGTCCATCCGACTTTTATTTGATGGCATCGACTTTTAATATTGGGGGAGGTCTAATGAGCAAAAAAAACTTGGTCTCAGACTTTCAAAGGTGGAGGGTGCACAGTAACCCTTTCTGTCCCATGGACTAACACAAAAATGTTCAAAAATGCACGAAAAATACGTTTGAATAGCTGTTTATAAATTTTCCACAATACAGAAACATTTTTTATTGGCAGAATTGGATTCCTCACCCCCAAAAACATATACATAGACACCAATTGTGTGACTCTAACTGCCTTAGAACTCAAGTTATGGCACAAAAGGTGATTTCCAGATTTCGATGGCGGCCATTTTGAAAATGGCCCAAAACAGATAGTCCATCCCAACTTTTTTTTGATGGCATCGACTTTTGATATCGGGGGAGGTCCAAGGAACAATAAAAACTTGGTCTCAGACTGTCCTGGGGGGGGGGGGGTGCACGGTAACCCTATCTGGCCCATGGACTAATACGGCAAGATGGTATTTATAAGCTTCTGACATATAACCAGGATAACACTTGATTGTCCCTCTGTGGTGTGAGCGGAATGTCACACCTATTGTTACTAAACACTGACTGGCGCCTCCGGTATAGGCCTATTCCTTTGATCGCGGGAATAGGCATAGGGTCTACTATAAACGCCTACTTATAAATTGAATTAACAATTTAAATGCCAATCATATTTAGTGTCTTTTTCTCGTGCATAATTTTTTTATATTTTTTTGTATAGTGATCGTAATGAGACAACATTATATAGGGTGGATTGTATTGTTTTGTATTACTATAAACTGAATGCGTGAGAGCATTCAATATGTATCAGAATTAACGTTAATCAGCTGTCATATATCCACAGGCCTAAATCACTTCCCTCGCCATAATGCCACCCCGCCATAATCCAAAAAAATGGCAGATCCCCAATGTTGGCATTATATAGAGGTAGTACTGTATTTATAAACAAATATTTCACTTGAGATATCCATAGGCCTACTTCACATAATAATAAGTCCAATGTCGTGTAAGATTATGAAAGTTATGATGAGAGCTCTTAAATATAAACTTGCACAACTTTAGAATACATGGGTAAAACCAAAAATTGGGGTAATTTTACATAAAATTAGTGTCCCCAGGACTTAAAAGGTCCGCATTTTGATTTAAATATAATAATACTAAAAATAAATGGTGCAACTTCACGTTTAGGCATTACTACTTAATAATGTTTAGATTATTTGTAAAAAAAAATATATATATATGGTTTTATAAGAGCTCTATGTCATGGAAACGTGGAAAATGGCATGTCCCCAGAGAAAATTCCACTATTTAAAACTTCACTGGAGGATACAAAATCACAATATAATTCTAACAATTACATTTCATGGCTAGACATTGTTCACTTTAACTAATCCATGATCAAAATTCGACTTAAAATTGATATCGATATAAATAATATTGATGAATATACATGTCCCCACATTTGCATTCTACTCCGTTACCATTATTGTAGCATGCCCCATCAAGTGAATAATCATGAACTAAAATTATATCAAGTGTAGTTTGACACACTAAAGGACCTTACACGAGGTTTTCACCTTGAAAGAATTAATATTGTTGAGTGACAAGTTATTCGAAACAGGTATTACCAAAAAGTTAGAAAATATACTTTTGTTTTTACTACTCCGTTCCTAGCCTTGTGGGTATAAAAACGAGTTGGGTTTTATGATTGTATGCCTACAACAGTTGCTATGGGGACTATTTCCACCCGTATGATATATTTTTGAATTATTGCCCAGATCTTTTCATTAATCCCTAGAATACTTTTAATTTTACTACTCCGTTTCACTCTACTCCGTTACCAAGAAAAGGGAACGGAATATGTGAATTGTCAAATTTTATGGGTTTTACAGTCATAATGATTGATGATATAGTCTTTTGAAACATGGCTCATTGTCCCCATATTAATAGAGCACCCATTTGTGATCGATGTTATGATAAGAAAATATACAGTTTATATTTATGTCGAGCCAAACATTTGGTAACGGAGTTGAGTATTTTTTGGCTTGGTAACGGAGTTGAAATAAAGATTTTTGTTCATCCCATCAATTTTTTAAAAAAAATTTAGCAGTTTTGATGTACGATTGTTTAGTTTTATGCTTCAATAAGGATATCACGTTTAAAAGTGTGATGTCAAGCTAAACAAAGTAACAGAATTTTTTTTAAATGGTTTGGATGTGGTAACGGAGTAGTAAGTGGGATGCTGCAACTTTTTTAAAATGATTTTTTGAAGCAAAAAAAAAATTTCTAGCGCAGCCAGTGGCTTTTTCATGCTCTATTGGGATCAGTGCACCAAACCTATAAAGTAGTTTTCCTCCTCTTTGATGGTCACCTCACTGCCATTTTTGATGCTACAAAGTTACCCCAATTTTTGGTTTTACCCACCTACACATTAGAGCCTGACCAATACGTGAATACGCGGATGTAATTTATGATAGCTGTTTTATCACAGTTATTGGGAATGAAATGTGTGGGTTTAAGATTTGCAAATGTTTTCTCCGAAATTAAGCAAGCATGGGCAATTTTTACCCACTTGAAGTTGTGGGTCGCGGTAGCGAGACGCAACTCCAAGTGGGTGAAAATGTATATTAGATGACTTGGCAAGCAAAGGGTTAATAGTCAGTTGACCCTGACTGACAATCTATTCGGGTACGGCTCTCTAGTCCTACGGGCCATTGGTCCTACGGGTCATTGGTCCTACGTTCAGACCATTGGTCCTATGGGTCATTGGTCATACGGGCCATTGGTCCTACGGGCCATTGGTCCTACTGCTTGTGACAGAACCCTAATTTTTAGCTCATCCGGCCTTTAGGCCTAAGATGAGCTTATGCCATCGTGTTGCGTCTGTCGTCTGTTGTCTGTCGTCTGTCCACAATTCACAAGAAATGCTTCTCCTCTCTCAATTCTTCTCCGATTTCAATTCTATTTGGTTTGTTTGAAAGAGCTCGGGCCAGTGCATAGAACTTCCTCACGGTTTTCATAAATTTTGATTATTAATTACCTTATGACCTAATTAAGACCTAATTAGGGCACTCTGTCCACAATTCACAAGAAATGCTTCTCCTCCCTCAATTTTTATCCGATTTCAATTTTGTTTAGTTTATTTGATAGAGCTCGTGCATGTGCATAGAACTGCCTCGTGGATGCCAGAAATTTTAATTCGTAATCAACGTGCCTTAATTAAGGATGAGCTTCTGTGTCATTGACACTCTGGTATCTGGTCAGCCAGCTTTTGAAACAACTCTAATTTCACCTGGCTAGTTTGTTATAGGGGTCGATATATAATAATATTTAGTGGATTTGGAAAAATGTCAATCACATATTATAGAATATTTTGTAAAGACAAAAATATACCATAATCAAGCAAACACCAAGATTGAGAAAATGTACCTTTTCTTCGTGAACATATCAGATATTGTTCAATATATGTACAGGACATATATCATGTACCGTATGTATGTGATGCGGGGAAGATAGAAATAATTTGTGCAATTTGCGTTGACCCTTACATGACATATTACCTTGCACGTTTTCAAAATAAAACGTCATTGTTAATCAGCCATGGTAATAATTTTGTAAAATTAACCAAGATGTTAAGTTTATTGAGAACAGATATGTAATAAATGGGGCCTAGCTACAACGTGACTAATATAAACGAGGTTGTTGTGAACGACGTAATGTTGTGTCTGTTTTATTACGAGTAATCAAGTAATGTGTATTATTTATTTTGCTATGTGTGTCACACGAAAAACAACAATTTATTATTGACATTGTAAAAAGCTGAATGGTTTACCCAATAAATAATCTTAACATATCTGAAGGCATGTGGCCATCATCACGCCCCCCGTCGCGTATGTTGGATTGTTGAGTTTCGACGCTGGGCCAACATTAAGCCAACATTGGTTCAACGTTTCGAATTCTGACATTTTGCTTCCAGCTTTTCGATATGCATTTACACTAATTAGCCAGCACATTATGCTGAGCTAGCGTTGTTGTGATGTTGGACAGGCGTCGCAGACGGCGGATCGGCATCAAAACAGCATTAGGTCAGCCCATTATGATTTCTGGGTATTCTAATGTATCGCAACAATGATATGAAAATCTCTTTTGTTGTTCAAGAATATTCATGAACCGTTCATGAACACGTTAAATGGACGTACCCACCCTAAAATCATAAAAAATCGGTGATTTTATTTTGGCTTTTGAAAGGGACCCCTTGGGATGAGACATTTTCAATGTTTTCAATTTTGAAAATTTATTTATATGAAGCTGATCTTAACTGAAAATACAAAAAAGGCAAAAAGCAATTTTGAAGCACCGAAAAAGAGTGAAAGAGTTATATTTCCAGGTCATGTATTGCCATGTAAATAAAACAAGTCAGCAATATACAGCACTTTACACCACATATTCCCACGTCTTGGACGGTGAGATCAAAGCAATCGCCGCTAATTGGTGTCTTATAGTCAGGACATGGGGGGGGGCACACCTGCAGCACTGATGGTCTGCTCAACGCTGGGCCGACGGCATCAATTTGTGGCCCAATGCTGTGCTAGCATTCAACCATCTTTTAGGAGAACTCATTGTATGTTTGGGTTTTGTCCGGATTCTTTTAAATATTGTTAGAAAATGTTTCTAAAAATCTGAAATTCCTCAAAAAAATTAAAGATTGCTCTGTCGGATACACTAACAGTTACTTCATTACAACATTAAAAACGAAAATTGATGTCATCATACTGAGTCGCTTATGGCCAAATGATGTAAACATGTCCATAGACTAAAACAAAAGTTTTTTCTGCCGCGCATTCACCAGTTAAGCTAGATATAAAGACGAAATTCCCGTATTTTCTATTTTTGACATGGTTGTCAAAAATTAGAAATCAGGAATTTCGTCTCTATATCCAGCCTAACTGATAAATGCGCAACACAAAAATTTAAAAAAATTGCAGTTCTAGTCTATGGACATGTTTACATCATATGGTCATATTAAGAAGGCAAAATAAAATCACCGATTTTTTGATGATTTTAGCGTGGGCATGTCTCTTTAAGGAACGTTCTTTTTTGTTCACGAACATTAATGAATTATTCATCAATGTTCATGAGCAGTTCATGATCATCTCACCGGGGATGGGATGATGCCTTAGATTGTGGCTGATAATATGTTTAATAGAATAAACACAATGGTTTATTGTCTTTTCGCAAGGAAAATATACTCTGATTCTATATACTCTGATTCTATTTATGTGGTATTAGTTCTGACATAAAATATATGACGTATGGAAAATTAATTTCACCGCTCTTAGATGATTGCCCAGTAAATATGCCAGGAATTGTTTAATTTGCAAATATTATTTTATTTTGGGAGTTTTAGCTTGAAATAACTATGAAATAACCCTGATAATGAAGCACTTCTAAGACTCTAGATTTTAAGTTTCAATAATTTGCGCATAAGGATGATATAATAAATAATTGATTAGATCATTATACATCCTGGCTTCTGGGGGTTGTTTTTCAAGGGTAGGGATAGGTGAATGAATATAATGCTTGTAATTATTGTTTACGACGTCGGTTCAACATCAACCCAACACTGATTCAACTGACCAGACAAATTATCGCCTGCCGTAGGACTAATGGCCCGTAGGACCAATGGCCTGTAGGACCAATGGCCCGTAGGACCAATGGCCCGTAGAACCAACGACCTGTAACCATTTATTCACAGTATTTAGTCTGAGATCAGGAAGGCAGACACATATAAAATACCTGCATCACACGATATGTGGGCGCACAACATAATTTATGGGCGATAGTTTAATGGCTTTGTATTGCATTAATTGATTTTACAATTAAAATGAGATGATATAGGACAATGTGATGCAGAACGCATAGCATAATAATATTATTAGAAAGTGCATCATCTAGATCTTGAAATTATATTTTGGTAACTGAAGTCTTCGTTTGTTTATTTCATCCAATATAAGAATGGATAACATATATCAGAGACCAATTTCTTTATATCATCATGGTTTTTATCCAATCAATGATCGTGAAAACATGGTGTGGACACCACACGTGTCATTGGTGACACTTTTCAAACTGATAAGTACATTGCAATAAGTGCTAATTTGCATAATGTTATGCTAATTGATTATTTTGTTGAGTATGCATCATATATCATTACAATTTTTGCGCGAATTTCTATGATCACTGATTTCCAAAAAAAGTATATTTCAAAATGCATAATGCATAATATTGCTATTCTAATGGATTATCTTGGTATATAAATTATATAAAGGAATTTATTTTCTTGGAATTTCTGACTCTTATTGAAACCATGCGATGAATTCATTTTGTTTTCAAACGTGGCTTATTTCTTCAAACATCAGTTCCAGTTTATTATTTACTAATTTGCATATGTTATGCTAATGTATCACCCTGATCTTAATAAAATATATTTCATTACAATCGGTGACCACGAAAACCATAGTGTAAACACTATCAAAGTTGATTAATATCTGATATATTGCTCGTATTATCGTTAATTTGCAAATTTTATGCCAAAGGTCTCACATAACTAGTTAAAAGTAAAAGTTTCGTTCTGGACTCTTTTGATTTTATTTTTGCCAGATCCCGCTAGTTATTGTGATGAGGAAGGTAACAATATTATTCATAAAAAAATTATTATGTGGCTTTGTTTTTGATAATGGTTAATTTTATGTTTTTAATTCACCGAAAACACAAAAGAAGTAGCGTATTAAAGGGACTGGCCCAGGCTAAAATCATCAAAAAATCGGTGATTTTATTTTGGCTTGTTAATATGACCATATTATGATGTAAACATGTCCATGGACTAGAACTGCAAAAGTTTTTAAATTTTTTTGCTGCGCATTCATCAGTTAGGCTAGATATAGAGACGAAATTCCTGATTTCTAATTATTGACAACCATGCAAAAATAGGAAATACGGGAATTTCGTCTCTATATCCAGTCTAACTGATACATACGCAGCAAAAAAAATTTAAAAAAATTGCAGTTCTAGTCTATGGACATGTTTACATCATATGGTCATATTAAGAAGCCAAAATAAAATCATCGATTTTTTGATGATTTTAGCCTGAGCTTTAATATGAGGGACCGCATCACAAGCTCTCTCCCAACCAGGAGGGCCACTGAAAATTGCCTTAATCCACTTTTTAAGGTGATCACTGACTTCGGCTGTAAATTAAGAAAAATGAACCCTTAGATATTCCAACACGGAATATCTAAGGGTAAACCCCCATTATTATTATTTTTTCAATTCACAATTTAAACTTTTCGTTGAATTTGGATGGTCCCTGATGTAACGGTGACATCTAGCGTTTGGGCGATAATACATGTAAATCTATGAGATTGTAATTAGTTGTGTAAGACCTTAACCCTTACAACCGCCAAAATATTCAATTTGAATTTTCACCCACTTGAAGTTGTGTCTCGCTGACGCGATCCACAACTTCAAGTTAGTGAAAATTATTTAGATTTGACAAAGTGGGGGTCAACTCTTTTCAAATCTTGCTGGTTGATGTCACATTTCATCTTTTAACATATTTAAAATGTGGTACTTAATGCGCTAAGAAAAAATGAAAACCCGAATATAGCGGCACCGGCGGTTAAAGGGTTAACAATAGTACTCTGCAATCAAAAAAGTTCTGCCAGACAAATGAATTCAGGCATGTACGTGCAAAAGTATCTGTGATGTGTCTTTTGATTATTATTGTGCTATAAAGCATAACAACGACATTTCATGGTCTTTTTAGGTTATTTTCTGTCATATTTTATCCCATGTCCTTCTATTAACGCTTAGTGTTGCATTAATGCACTTATCGTGATCATTGTCAGTGTCAAAAAACTAAACCCATCATTCTGTTATTCGATAAAAGAAACATAGTCGTTGCTCGATGTTCATTTGATTAAAAACAATCATTGCATGATGAGCAGAATCAACCTATGCCGCATGTTAAACAACATTCAGAATGTCAAAATTATTCTAACATTAAAATGTTGATAAATATACACATGTATATCTTTCTTTAACCGCCATTGTAATTGAAAATGTGATAATTCTTCAGCCAATATTAGACATAAAAGGATAAAAGCTGTTATTCTGGCATTTTAGGCACGTTTTTTTTGTTTCCAAAGAAATAATTTGGTAACCAAGGTGATTCGGAATCAAAATATTGCAAACTTTTTAGATAAATATTTTTCAAGGCCAATTTTTTTTTTTCAAGATGAAGTTCATTGTTCATTTGAGAAGAGTGAGAACATATTTTTGCTTTTAATTCATGGAGGTGTATCCCACCGATTGTTCTCGAAAACGGCATGTTTGTCAGTATGACATTCTATAGGCCACTGTGGGCACATGTATTGAGCAAACCGCATAAAACAACTACAATTTGTTTAGAAAAGTCCTCCCTTCCATAACTGTTCATCACTGATTTTACTTTTGCCAGATCCCGCTAGTTATTGCGGTGAGGAAGGTAGGAATTATTCGTGAAAATTTATTACGTGGCTTTTTTCCTGACATTTGTTAATTTTGTGTTTGGATTTTTTGGAACTTTTGAAGGTAGTCACTGACTTCGACTGTAAATTAAAAATAATGAAGGCGGTAAACCCAATTTTAAATACTTGTTTTGAATTCACAACATATTAACTGTTCATGGATAGAACTGTGGTCTCTAGCATGTAGGCGATAATACATCAGTCAGTGGGATTGTGCTTATAGTTGCTTAGACCTAAATACATATTAAAATGTCATATAGTGGACATGCTAAGAGCATGCGCACTGCACTTTTTAGGGCAAGCATGAAAATTGGCATGGTTGTTCCTTAGATAAAAGTAAAACTTTTTATCGAAACAGACAAGCTGTCTCTATGTCTAATTAGCCCTAGTTAGCGTAATTTATGCTAATTATCTAATACAAATGTTTTTTTGTAGTTTTCACACAAATTCATCTAGAAACATGTGAGAAATATAGATTTGGGTTAATTTGACCGTGGGAAATATATTTTGTGTTTATCATTTTAATATTTAGGGGACATCTGGACTGTCTCATCTAATATTAGGTACCCATATATTAAGTTTTGAATAGACTATCCTAAACACTTTGATACATTGGTAGAACTACTTCCCTTATGTGGGAAACCTATTTCTTGACATAATGTTATAGGCTGGTTTGCTATATTTTGTCCTATCTGCTAACTTTTATAGATACAACTGTGCATTATATAATAATTGTAGGTCACCATTTGCAGTTGCTGATTCATTCATACTAGCAGTAACATGGTGACAAATGCAATACAGTCTTTTTTAAATTGTCTTTTTTTCTTTCTAATTTTGTTTTCATGACTTTTCGTAATACAGTATGGCTACCTCCTACCATCTTGATATGCCTATTCTATTAAAATGTTAAACTAAATGTTACATTTGCCTACTATTTTGGATGCATTAAATCCAGATGACACAAACTCATTGCTATGAAAGATGAAAGACATCATCTGGTGACGTAGAGCCTGTACATTACATCTAAATGAAAACGTGACAGGTGCTACTGACAAAATTGGTGATTCAGACATGAAGAGTGTTTTATCCAAATAGTCCAGGCATAATGTAGCCCGACCTTGAACAAATTGCAATACAAGGTTTTTTTTCTGTTTTGTATTCAGGGACATCTCCTTTATGACAGGAAAAAAGTCCTAAGGAATCCTCCCAGGCGAAATTTGTGAAAATCGTCATAGTTTGACCCTACCCCCGAACCTGTCTACAAATAGGGGGTAGGGTTACGCGAACGTCTGGCGTTGCTATTCTTGTTTACCAATCTACACATGCAATATACCATATAATAGGTAATTAAATTTCCGTTCTAATAATGTATTGCATGATGCAGGGTTTTCAAATACGTTGAAACATGTTTTTTTATTACAAAATAATCCAAATCGACAACAAAACAAGCTAGTTAACGTGGTCAATGGAAACGACTTAATAAAACATAATTATTGGCCATATCTATATTTAACTTATGTTTTCTGAACCCAGATGGATATTTGCTTAAAACGAGTGTTATTTGGATTTGTACATGGCATATATATTTTTAAATTAGAGAATATTGCAGCCTTTTTTGACAATGCGTGTATTTAGCCTGGGCTGAAATATAAAACATTGAAATTTGCTCGACATTCGAGTGCAAATTATTTTTGGGCTTGGTTTTTACATAATTTGGGTGTGCTGAATTCGAATATATCCGTTAACATTCTATCTTTGGTGCCATTCACCTTCAAATAAGCAAAACAAAAAATGGCCGCCAAAAAAACATCTGTTCTATATTTTTGTTACATATTATTGCACGATTTCTGGTTTCTGCATGTTTTAGAGTTGATAAATTTATGTCTCATGTTTTCGATCAAAATGACCTATATTTGACCTTCAAGTTCAAAATGGTTACCGCCAATACACAAATAAAAGCTGTTTTCATGCACGTGAACTAGTTTATCATAGACAACATTTGTTTAATGGAAAACTAAAAAATAAACTACGTAATACGGCAGATTAGGTTGCAAAGCATTCAAAACTGTATTTAATCACAATATATTCTACCATGCTTTGATTTGCTTATTATTTAAAATGACATAATTATGTTTATAGTAGATATGTAAAATGGCGTCCATCTTGAATTTTACGATGAACTATCGGTCAGACGATGACGATGAATACCAGAAATGTTTTTTTCGGGCCCCAAGTCATACAAAATATAAAAAAATGAGCAAGTTCGAGGCACAAATAATAAAAAGATGTTTTATTTACATTTTGATAGTCATTTTGTTTCTTGTTCATATGAAGGTGAATTTCGCGGCAATTTTGGATTTTTTCATTCAAATTCAATCGTCAGTAACTTTTATTTCTGGTCTACTATGTTAACACAAATAAATCATAACATCGTCAACATTTTTAGCGGTATACTTATAGTAACAGTAAATATATAAAAACGACGTATTTGAAGGTCAAATAAAGGGTATTTCTTTCCAAAGACACTAGAAAAAAATATATAATAAAAACGTTGCAGAAATCATCAATTGTGCGTTCTTGTGCGAAAAAAACGAGGGTTTCTTCACATTTTGGCAGCCATTTTGTGTTTTGCTAATTTGAAGATGGGGGTCACCAAATATAGAATGTCATCCGACAGATTCTAATTCAGAACACACAAATTAGGTAAAAACAAGTGGATAAAAAATTATACACAAAAATTCCGAGAAAAAAATCATGTTTCAGATTTCAGCCCATGCTAAATACAAATATTTTCATGTGGGGCTTCAATTAAGAAAATTATAGGACATTTATAAATATAAATAGCACTCATTTTTAAGCATACACACATATGGGTTCAGAAAATATAGGCCAGATATGGATATGTCCAATAATTACATTTTCTTAAGTCGTTTTCTTTCACCATGTTGAATCGTTTGTTTTGTTGTTTATTTTGATTATTTATAATAAAAAATGTGTTTGAGCTTTTATGGGAAGACAACTACTTACTCCACTGCACTGCAATGTGTGATATATCATAAGAACGGGAATTTAATTATCTGTTTTATGGTATATCGCAAGTGCAGATTGGTCAACCAAAACATCAACGACAGACGTTTGCGTAACCCTACCCCCTAATGTTAGACAGGTTTGGGGGTAGGGTCCAACTATGACGCTTTTCACAAATTTGGCCTGGTAGGATTCCTTAGAACTTTTTTCTGTCATAGGGGACATCTCCCTGAAACCAAAACAGGAACAAAACTTTGTATTGCAAATTGTTTAAGGTTCACCCCTTTTTTCTCGTAAAATGCCTGGACTAAAAGGGGGTATGACGGCAAGTAATGCTGAATATCACATATCGTATTTGAATGAGCACTACCAAAAGCCTTTTAGGATGATGCATCTGACTGTGACTTCTCTGAGGGACATGCCATCAAGGTATTTAATCAAAGAACATGCCTTCAATAAGGTGATAGACTACGTGGAGGGTGACATGGGGTCTGGTGCTGTTTTGAACATAGCTGATCTGACACTTATGTGCAATAAATGACAGGAATCCCTTGGTCACACATACCACATGACTAGGGAAAGACGATATCCGCAGAATCCTTGATATCACAGATGTCAGATTTCAACACGACGTTGGCAGCAGATATACCAGAAAGAAATAAAGTTGAAGATCTCAAGAAAAAGAAAAATAACCGAAAAGCAGATGTGAAGATCTAAGCACAAGCTGCTAAGATACTGCGACAGGAAACTCTTTATAAGAGACACGTGCTATGTGGCTCATTTACCAGTGATTCAGAATCAGATAAATACAGTAGCTAGTCATCATACAGTAGATTCTGAAACCCTTCCTTCACACATGCTGCTAGATGGTCCGGGCACTGGCCCAGCACCCTCCGAAAGTATCGTTAATAATAGTTTTTTTTTCCATTGCTCAAATCATTCTGCATAAGGAAAGAAAGAAGATGATGTGGCCAAACACACACAAGAGAGAGAAACTCCGCTACCACTAAAATTATCCATGAAAGTTCATGTGAGAACAGACAATAAGTCATTGGTGAATATGCTGTCTGAGTGTGGACTAAACATCTCGCATCACTTTATTGGAGCAAATTGTTCAGATAGTACCCGCGCAAGCCATTAGAGAAACCACAAGAGTAATCGATAACATAGATTACGACCCCTCGTCAACCGGATTATGTGTTGCACGGCACTACTAGCATCAGTAAGCTACAACACTTGATCAGGACAATACATAATGTATTTGATAAAAAATGAGAAAGAATACAGCTAAGCACATCCCTCGACACACCGCATGGGTTTGGTCGCAGGAGAAACAACCTGCACCTCCCAAGTCCTGTCTACATCACCAGCCATGCCATGTCACACAAACTGCCTATAACGTTCCGAATGGGCTGCACAAGAGAGGACTGTAAGTCACTATGTCACTCTGTTTCATCAAAGCGTGCATTTCTAATTATGGATGTAAAGGAAATGCTTACATGTGTACCCGAGTTGAATTAACCCTCTTTTTGCTACTGCAAAGTCTTATATAAGACAGTTTAGTTGTTTTCATTTTGTCAATTATAGTAAAACATCCACAATATACTTTCCAATGGCATAATATTTTTTTGATTTTATATATTGCAGTAACAACATTGAATGGCCATCCTAGGCTGAAAAATATATCTCCCACTTAAAATATAATCTATGTGAGACACATGTATGAAGCGCCACTGTTTCCAAATATGCAATCTTTAAAACATTGAAGATAGTGGCAATTCAGCCGCCATCTTGGATTTTTAGGTTGCGATGGTCACTAAATCGTGAAGTAACATTAGAAATGTATCTCCTGTCCTTAAATTAGTTGAAATGATAATATTATTTGTGTTTCCGTGTGAGCTGATGCAAAACTTATAAATGATATATTTTACAGTAAAATAACATAATTTATGGTAGTTCTGCTAATTTTGAAGGTCAAGTGGCGACGGAATGTTTAACTAATATCATAAATCGAATCCCCAGTGTCAAATTATCCCAAATCCAACTCTGCTCATGTTTCTGAGTGAATTAGTATAAAAGTATGATATCGCAGTTTTTCAGCAATTAGCAGAATAAATGTTAATGAGGGCTAATTATATATGGATACAGCTTGTCTCTTTGGATACAAAGTTTTGTTTGGACCTAAGGATCATTCATACCAAATGGCATGCTTGCCCTAAAAAGTGCAGTAGTTGGCCATTTTAGAACCCTTAGCATGTCTACTAATAGGGCCTACAACGGTTTATTATGGCCCTCTTGTAAGCTAGATTTATCATTTTGTGCTGAACTGAGCTGAAAATAATAGCATGTTTTTGTATGCAGGATTTTTTTTCAACAAGATGGCGGCCATCTTGAAAAAATAAACAGCCCACACGGGGATTTTGCTAAGGATTCGTCCGTTTTTCATTTAGATTGTATTTCTCTATCATTTCTGAAAACATCAGCTCTATGCAATTTTGTTTCACGTTTCTATGCATTTTTTCCAATGCTCCTGCAATATCAGTATAATTCAAAAACAATTTAATATTTATAGGCTTTTTCAAGATTCTTCAAGACTGAATGTAGCAGCTTCTCAAGCCAAACAATTAAAAATATAAATGACTCCCGAATATCACTGGCCCCAGTGCAGAAATCAGTAACGATGTATTTTTAGACAAGAGGCTATTCTGAGATAGATAATCCAATGACTGAGATCTGGTGCAATCTGCTGAATATCACCTCTGCTGGAGAATAATAATCACTCCTCTGAAATAGTTGATGGACTTTCTCATGGCATTGTGAGAGCACTGCAGTGTATATCTCCATTTATATGACCTATATATCAGGCATTTGATTGGTCGCCATGTGAGTCAAACCAAAGTGGGCTATCTGCCGGAGGCAATTGTGACTTCTGATCGGCTGGGCCGAATGAAAGGTAACTGGATGTCACCCACGGGATACATTCAACTAAGATATCTCCCCTCCAGGATAGAGTTCAATGTGTAGCGATGGTTGTACAGATAGGCAAGTAGCACTCAGATTTAGTCAAGAATAATCAGACTGACGTAGTGTGGACTAATTATTGCAGGCCTAACGTTACATAATACACAGTTTATTGTTTTAGAATTGTAGAATTGTTGACTGAATAATTCAGATTATCTTCGTGTTGATAACAGAACCATATCACTGAGACTAGAAGCACATAAAAGTAATCGTGCGGAATGATTGACATATCGTGGTCTTATTGCTTTGTGCCAGTGAGCCTGGCTGCCAATTACTTCAGACCTTGAACTTCCCGGTGCACTACACCTCTGAAAAAAAGGCTTTACATATATTTCATTGTGTTGACCACACCACTGAAATGTCAGGACAATATCACTACAATTCTAGCAAAGAAGATATGTTATTGTCAAGGTTTCGCTGGTTAATTATAAAGCTGCATAATCGTTCAAGCTATTTTTCTTGTTGGCTGAATTGAAAGAGGAGTGATTGGTTTTTTAGAATGAAATGTCATGACAGATTCATCTACCATTTTAAATTAACCCTTACAAACGCTGAATTACATTTGTTTAAACCATGGAGATTAAAGGGTTACTTTCAATTTGAAGTCATCAGAAATGCTTAAGTTAGCTCTTTCTGGTTTATTTGAATACCTATGTTGTGGGTCTACGAGCAATATAAATATTTTAATGCTTTCAGTGCGGCGATCGGCTTTATACTTCAGCATCTGACGTCTACAGCTAGACATCAGATTCTGACGTATAAAGATGGTCCCCGCGCTGAAAGGGTTGAGCTATTCTGGGGTATGCCCCAAGAAAAAACATTCAAAACTTCTTGGTAGATTATGTTTTTCTGGAGAATAATGAGAAACACAAACTTGATAATAATGAAAAATATAATTTTATTCACGAAACAAATTTATTCAAATTATTGCACATGTTGCATAAAATAGTGTAAAACGTTTTTAACTCATTTTTTTGACAACCCATCTAGCCCTTAACGCTATGATATAGCTCTAAATGTAATATTAAGTTCACTAGTGCTATGTAGCAAATTATTATCATCATGTAGGCATTTACCTCTCTGCCTATATATATATATATATGCATTAGTTCTAAATTTACTGCTAAAAATTTTACAAAATTCATCCAGCTGAATTTCAAATCGTGACTGAATGAATGTGGCAGAAATGCTAAACTGGGTCAGGAAAACCTCCTGAGGATAGTAAGTGAATCAGCTGACGGGGGACACAGGGTTCGGTATTCGAACCCTGGAGGTCTGAGGCTGAGTAGGCTTACGCTATTTCTCGATCAAGTGGACTCCTCCATAATATTGCATCTTTATGAGTTGTCGGGGAAGTAACATTGAGTTTTATTTTAAACTTTAATACTCAGACACACAGACAGATATGTCATTGACATAAATACATTAGACTTATTTTCCATAGTAATACATGTATATTATGTACAATATAAAACGTAATGGTTAGTTTGGTAAATTCACATACAGAATTAAAACCCTAATTGGAATTGCTATAATAAAAAACTGATTTTTTTTAAATGTAAATGATGGCTACCTAGAATAAAAATTAAGTAGCATTACCAATATATGAAGACAGATGCTTCCCGCACTAAAACCGGAAATAAAATAGCTACTATGTATAATACACAAAAATTATATGTACTAGCACAAAATACACTATGGAAAGCGTGAAAACCTAAATATACATGCAAATTAATAATCATGTTCTTGAAGTATGTATTAAAACATTATAATCACACGTGTCACCAGCAGAAACGAGAATGGGGAAATTCACGAGCAGCCATATTTTCGTCCCCTTGGAGTTCGAAGGTGCTAAACTTCCACTTTGTGAAGTGGCAGTTCAGCACCTTCCAACTCCACTGTGGCCATTCCATACCACGAGACCCACAGTGAATGACCCTGGGAATAAACATACTAAAAGGCTTAAAATCTTCAAGCACAGTATTACTAAGTTAGTATGTTTGATGACTTTCGTTTATTGATCTGAAACTTTCCTATGATATTTGATGGTTCGAGCTATAGTCCTATATCAGTCAATGTGGTTTGCGAAAACAAAATTAATAAAACACTCTTTTAACACGTGCTGAAAACATGTATAAAGCCATAAATGAAGATAAATATTTTGGAATAACTCAACAAAGCTTGTTAATCACAATTTTATATTGTGAAAACGAATTCTATTGCAAAAAATTGTACAGGTGTAACACTGAAGCCATAAGATAATGCACTTCTTATTTTATTTCAAGATCACGGATAGTGTGTATACAACAATCATTATCAGATTAAAACATAATTATATTATTTGGTGTTCGACAAGTCTTGGACTGTTACTTTTTATTACCTCTTTCAATGGCATACCTTTATTTGTATCAAATACTGAAGAAGTTATATCGCACCCCTTGGATATGAAAGGGTGTATCCACCACTTCACAGAGTGGCATTATTATACACCATTTCATGTCCGAGGGCACGAAATATTCTGATAAAAGGAGCCCTATATAGGATGACATGTCAATTTGAAAATGTATTTTTGTAGGAAGTAGTCTACATATATCTAGCGGATCATGATTTAAAAATTTAATTTGTGAATATATTTTTATCAACTTTTCTAAGAATCCAGAGAAAACCCAAAACAAACTATGTGTACACCTAACAGAGGGCTGGATCTCAGCACAGCATTGGGCCATATATTGATGCTGTAATCCTAGTCAGTGTTGTTTCAACATGTTTCTGGGATACACACAATTTTGTTCACAGTGATTTTGAATGTTTCGGGGTTTTTTTACATTTCTGATGATAATCATTACACTACGTAGCACATACATTTAATTTTCAAAATTGACATGTGAGCCTGTAGAGCTGCTTTAGCTTTAATAACTATGTGTAATAATATACAATTTGGTGAATTCAATCTCTGCTGAGTGTCACATACGACACTACAGGGCGACGTGTAAAGTGGGGGAAAGCACCACAGATCATTCAGATTCATTCAGATTCATAAAGACTTAGTAGTGCATGCGGTATTAAATCCGCGACATTTTACTCTAGATAATCCAGCAGCACATTGCTGGTGCATCTGATGCCTTGCGAAGGCAAATAACAGTAGGTGCTCACTTTAAAAGTGAGCAGTTACTGTTATTTGTCTTTGCTTGCACTGCAGTGCCGATCTGCTAACCCTGGTCCCAGTGCTTGAGTGACACTTTTCAAACATTGCTCTTGCAGGCGGCAGAAGCAGTTCTCTTGAGGCCGTGAAGTACGGATGCCGCCCGTCCGCCAGCGGATGTTTCAGTGCCGTGAGAGCCGGCGGGGGTCAATTTGAGCAGAACCACATGAGGGAATATGACACTGACAGATTTGATGTAGAGCCTGTTAGACCACTTATGGTCTGGAGTAGCCTAGCCTTGGAACAGATCCGCGTCTTTGACCAACAGGGCCTACTCATCTGGTAAAGGCGCATGTAGCCTACTTGTACCAGGTGATAGTTTAGTCGTGTATTGATCAGATGGCCTAGCTGCATTCGTGTAAGTTTACCGTAATAAGTGCCAGGACGCTATTAATTTTCAGTATTGGATAAAAGTCGAGGCAAACATAATCAAGTAAAACAGTATCATTTAAATAAGATCCGTAACATTATTTTCACTGTAAAACACTCCTCCCGCCTGTACTGCGATAGAAGAAAACCAGATCTCTGCTCTTTCCGAATGACTACAATAAATTTACTGTGATTTTTTTCAGTTGTTTTTTTTCAACTCCGAAGCTTTCTAAGTATTAAAACACCGCTCTGCGCTACAACTAATGAGCTAACAAGAACCAAAAAACGACGACAGTAGTGCATTGTGCCAATATTTAGCAAAGTCTTAGGTGTGAAATTGCGTCATTTTGAGAAAGTGGTCTTCGAAGTTTAAAAAAACAATTTCTATTATTTTTGAAAAGAACACACAATTGGATTAGAATTAAAGAAATACAATAAATATTCCTTTCGACCACATTTTTTCCATAATAAACGTATAGTTCTAACAGTTTGTAAACTTTATAAGTAGATGCCAGAAATCACTATTATCAGGATGTTTACACTGTTAATATTTCTTATTAGCCATTTATTCAGGATTACAAACAGATTTTCGGCCACAAAGTTGGTCAACTGTGAATGAATAATGAGAGATGAATGAAATGGATCAGCTATTAATAATCATATTTCTGAATGGAGCAGTTCGGAGCAGTACATATGGCATGGTAATTTATCTGGAAAATCTACCGGTGTTTGCTATGAAAGTATGAAGGGCAAAGAAAAATTTTGTTCTGTCATTAGAATTTCCATAAATTGTCATATACATGATTTTTTTCTTATTTTGAAAAAAAATTTGGAAGTAAAAGTGCCTGTATCTCACGTAAAGAGGTAATTTTAATGTTTTCGTACTGTAGTCTAGCATTCTAAAAGTAGTGTTTCGGTTCGGTGTTCCGGTTTGGGCGACTCATCTTTATCTTAGACTTAGTTTCCATTAGATCATAAGTAAACCTTTGCTGGTTGAGTGCACTTTCTAATCGAATTCAAGTGTGATGCCTACACTCAGGTCCAGTGCAAATATGTTTGTATTGCGGACTTTATGGGGTTTAAAAAAAAAAAATTGGGCATTAAAGAGATTCATAGTTGGATTTTCTCAAACATTAGTATTTAAATTATTCCAAGCAAGGTTCGTACTTGGAAGAAAACCGCTCCTATACCTGGATGTTTGGCACCTTATGCGTTTTAAATTGTTTATATTTCTAGTAGCATATGTATGGTGGCTAGGTTGAGGTAGGAAAAAATATGTTGGTGTCATCTTTTTCTATTATTTTATACATCAAATATAATTTGTGTGTTTTCGTCTATGTTCCAATGTGTCCCATCCTAGTTCTCTGTATAATTTTATTGTCTCTGTTAACTTATACAATTTTAAACAGATCACAGCACATCTTCTTTGTAATTTATCTAAGAGGTTCAACTTGATTATTGTACTAGTGTTGTATATTATAATTGTCATATTCGATGATTGGTCTGATAAGAGATTCATCATTTTTTTCTAGCTTTTCGTGGTAGTAAAAATGACCTTTTCTGTAAAAGACTAACGCATACGTTTGCAGAGTTGTAAATATAATGAATATTGGTTTTCCCACGACATCTTCTATTTCTATATTTGAAAACATCATACACTTGCATTGCTGAACTCCACATGCCATATTTTAGACCACTTCCTCAAGTTTTCGTGATTTCTGTTTAGTATTTCTTCCATATCTTGTAGATTTTTCAATTGGCATATTAAAGCGACACAATCAGGCTAAAATCATAAAACCAGAGTGTCAATGACACAGAAGCTCATCCTTAATTAGGGCAAGTTGATAACGAATTAAAATGTCTGAAATCCATGAGGCAGTTCTGTGCACATGCACGAGCTCTTTCAATTGAGGGAGGCGAAGCATTTCTTGTGAATTGTGGACAGAGTGTCCTAATTAGGTCTTAATTAGGTCATATGTAAATTAATAATTTAAAATGTCTCAAATCCGTGAGGAAGTTTAATGCACAGGCTCAAGCTCTTTGCAACAAACCAAACAGAGTTGAAATCTGATAAGAATTGAGGGAGGAGAAGCATTTCTTGTGAATGGTGGACAGACGACAGACAAAAAAATGAAATGAATCGGGCTTTAGGCCACCTTTGTGCACATATAGGCTAAACTGGGCCAGGAGAACCTCCTGAGGATGGTGAGATGATTGAGATGACACTGTCCTCCAGACACAGGATTCGAAAGTCGAGCCCTGGCGGTCTGAGGCCGAGTACGCTACCTCTCGGTCACGGAGGCTCCCCACAATACTGACTTTCACACGTGGATGGGGAAGAAACATTTTAATTTCTTTCAAACCGCCGAGACCGGGAACCGAACCCCGAACTCTGGCGTGAAAGGCAGCGGTGCTAACCACTACCCTAGGGCCCCCGCCCCAGACGACAGACAACAGACGACAGACGCAGCACGATGGCATAAGCTCATCTAGGCCTAAAGGCCGGATGAGCTAAAATCGGTAATTTTATTTTGGCTTCTTAATATGACCATTATGATGTAAACATGTCCATAGACTAGAACTTCAAAAGGATATCTCGCTTAACTGGTAAATACGTAGTACAAAAATTAAAAAACCCTTGCAGTTCTAGTCTTGGACATGTTTACATTAAATGGTCATATTAAGAAGCCAAAATGAAATCACTGATTTTTTTATGATTTTAGCCTGATTATGTCGCTTAAAGGTGATATCATCGGCAAAACATATAAATCAGAATTTCTAAATCTAAAAAGTTATCATCATTTATATATATTAAAAAGATCAAGGGTCCTAAAACAGACCCTTGCGACACTCCAGCATTTGGATATGCCCAACCTGACATTTTGCTATTTTTTTTTGTTTTCTATTTAAAATTTTGCAACAGTGTATTTAAATTTCCATTTATACACATTTTTTTTATTTTAAAAAGAAGGCCAATATGCCAGACGCTATCAAATGCCTTACTTATGTCAAGAAAGACGGCAAATGTGTGCTTATGATTCTCCATTCCTTGATAGAGGTCATTCGTTAGTTCTAACAATCCCTAGGTAGCACTACTTTCTTAAAACTAGAACTTCGAGTGTTCGGGATCTTATTATCGAAAAAATTGTATTCGTTTGGTAATAATTTTTCCATTGTTTTGATATGTTTGACAGAAGTGAAATTGGCCGGTATTATTTTTATTTGGACTTTCTCCTTTTTGGGATCAGATAAAAATGGGCTTCTTTCCTTTTCGTCAGAAACATTCCTGGTGAAAAGCACATAATAAATAATTCTAACAGAGGATGACATAAGGTGGAAGCACAATGTTTTAAAATGTCATTTGATATCTTATTGGGGTCAGATGTTTAAAATATTCATCACTTCTTGATGCATACTTCTTGATGCATACTAAATCACTAATTGTATTTGTTCTGAATCGAAGTCTGAAAGTTACGTGGCAGGAGCACATTGTGTGCTATCGCGCCACGGTTTGCATGAGTAATTAAAAGAGAAAAATTAGTCTGACTTCTTCAATCTAGCCTTAAAGGCTGTGAAGGTCGGCGCCAATTTTACATCAGATGGTAGTTTATTCCAATCCGGTATAGCTCTACTGAAGAAGGAATTTGCAAACGGTCTCTTTTTGGTTTGAATGGTTCTGAAATTTTGTGAGCTGCCCCTTGTTCTATTGTCAGGTCTACACAGCATATCAATCGAGAGGGCTACCTCTCTATTAATTGCTTTGTAGAGCATGCAAAGCCTAGCTGTTTTAAGGCGTTCTTGCAAGCTATCCCAACCTAGGCTGTCAATCAGTTGGGTCGAGGTGAGTCCACATTCCCTCCTGTAATTACTGGTGACAAAGCGTGCCGCCCTGCGCTGGATCTTTTCGAGGCGCTCGATTTCCCTCCGCAGGAACGGGTCCCAGACAACAGATGCATATTCCAGGCCAGATCGGACCAATGTCAGGTATGCCAGTTCCTTAAGGCGTGATGGAGAGCCCTTGAGGTTTCTTTGTATGAAACCAAGCATTCGACTGCCCTTTTTGGTAATGTTCCCTACATGAGCGTCAAAATGTCAGATCTTCAGAAAGTGTGACGCCCAGATATGGGTTGGTACTAACATATTGCAAAATATGGTCATTCAGGGTGTAGAAAAAAAGGGATTCCCCCCTTTTCGGTGGAAATCATTTAGCACTTTTTGGCATTAAATTTCATACCCCATTCCTCAGCCCAATTTTCAAGTAATTTAGGATCATTCTGTAGCCGCAAGGAGTCATTTAAAGTTTTAATTTCATTGTATAAAAGGCAGTCATCAGCAAACAGGCGACATTGTGATTTAACAAGGTCGGGCAGGTCATTGATAAAGACAAAGAACAGTATTGGACCCAAGACCGATCCCTGAGTCTACAGAAATTGTATCTGAACTATAGCCATCAATCACGACCTTTTTGGTTTCTATTGTTGAGGAAAGATGAAATCCATTTATGGATGTTTCCTCTTATACCATAATGATCTAGTTTAGACATCAGTCTGCGATGAGAGACCATGTCGAATGCCTTGGAGAAATCCAGGATGGCTATATCCATACGGTTCCCCACATCAGCTGATGCCAACAGATTATTTACGGTAGTAATCAACTGGGTTTCGCAAGAGTGACCCTTTCTAAAACCATGCTGCTTGTCTGTAATTATTTTTTTGTCATTAAATGGCCTTGACATGTGTCTTACCAATATATGCTCCATGAGCTTACAACAAACACATGTCAAGGAGACCGGTCGATAGTTTGAGGCCGGGCCCCTATCACCTTTTTTAAAAATTGGGCTAACGTTGGCAGAGAGCCAATCGTCCGGTAAATTTCCAGCTTGCAATGATTGAGTGAAGAGGGCTGCAAGAACAGAAGCAGACTCTTTCGCTGTCTGTTTTAGAAATATATTGGGGATCTGGTCGGGCCCACTAGCTTTGTTGATATTGAGCGTGGATAGTTGTTTTTCAACACCCTTAGTTGTAATTTTCAGGTCACCAATTGTAGGGGCAGTGGTATCACCCAATTTTGGTACAGGAATTTTGTGGTCTTCTTTGACAAATACAGATTGAAATTGTTTGTTTAGAAGGTTTGCCTTTTGGGTAGGGTCACTATGTAGTTTACCTTCCGCCTTGATAGGGGCCACCCCATTATTGTCACTCCTCAAGGACTTAATGTATGACCAAAATTGTTTTGTATTATTCTTTTCTAAAGCATCAGATAATCTACTATTTACGTGATGTCGATGTGATCTCTTCAAGTGGTGATTTGTGGATTTTTTGACATTCCGGTATTTCTGCCAATCATTTGTGTTACCGGTGAGTTTTGCTCTGTTATATAATTTTTGCTTAAGTCTAACCAAAGATTTAGCTTTTTATCAAACCAAGGTAAATTATACCGGGTAGATAGCTGTTTAAATGGTACATATTTTGATAACATTGCCTGAACATGATTTTTAAATAAAGTCCAATTTGTATTGACTGATCTTAGTGTATGGTTTTTGGATCTGATCCCAGTTTGCCTTAGAAAAAATGTTAATTTTTCTAGGTTTGGTCTTGAATAGATAGGACGGATGTCAGTGGCAATCACTTCCATGCCTTCATGATCTGACATGCCTGGGACCACACTCTTTACTAGAGAAGGGTTGGTGGTAAGATATATATCTAGGGCTCTACCCCGACGTGTAGCTTGTTGTTGGACATTTGCTAGTGAACAATTATTTGCAAGATCTAGAAGCTTTTGATTAGGAGCACGGTCGTAAGCATCTGGTTTTACTGTGCTAGAGTCCCAATCAACATCACCACAGTTAAAATCCCCAGCAATTACTAAATTTTGTCCTGGTTGAGTGATTTTTTCAATAGAATTTTCGAGGTCGCACAAAGGGTTCACACCACTACTAGGTGGTCGGTAAAAACTACATATATGGAGTGGCTTCTCACCTGGAAGCTCAACTCTCGCCCAGACCTGCTCAGAGTCTGTGTCAATGTCGACTTTGTTGACAACATAGCCATCTCTAATTGCCATCAGGACCCCCCCCCCCTCCCCCTCTGTGTGACGTTCTGTCCTTGTGGTATGTGTTTGCAACGTATTGTGAAAGTAGGACTTCAGATGTGAAAATGTTGTTCGTAATTTTAGTCTCACAGCCAATAATCACATCAGGCTGAAGATAATCAAAGGCTGATTGCATTGCCGCTTTTTTGTCCCCGAGTCCGTTTATGTCCTTCTTGTTGTTAGAGGGGTGAACAATGCACTGCGTGATTTTGATCGGGTAGGGGTAGCGTTGATTTTTTACAAAAGAAAATATTTTTCTTGTGCATCACAAAATAGTTCATCGTCATAAACTAAACTTGGCATGTTTTGATCTCGCTCATGGGCATAATTTTTCTTAATAATTTTCTAAAACGTTTTATTATTTTGAAGTTTTTCAGCCATACTCTCATTATATTTAGTTTCGGCTTCCTTCCACGCCAGGTATATTTCCCGTCAATCATTTTTATGATTTTCAATATCTACCAGGTTTTGGTTCCTTTCTTTTATTTGATCGCCTACATTTATTTACCAAACGTAATAGTCTTCGAAAGACCTTTGTCATATATATTAACTACTTTACAAATCAATCACTAAATAGGCACTAAATTACACCGATCTTAGAGGCATTTCCATAGAACAGAACCTGTGAAAATTTGCTAGAAAATCTAAAATATTGTCATTTTTTTCAATTTTGCACTTTGAAATACTGTAACGGTGATTATGACATGAAAGTTAACCAATCTATAATAGTCAATAATACATTTCAGCAAAAAAAGGCCATTTTAAAATTAGCCAGTGCTAAATTACCCAAAAAAAGCACGCATTGATAACCTAATTCAGACTTAAGGGATGTATCTGAACCAAGTGGTACCGCTCATGGAAACATTCGTACAGTAATATTAACATGTTGTCAAAGTATTTGCAAAAAAAAATTTGCTACATATAAATAATATCCAAAATAGTTCCTCAAGGTGGGATACTGCCCAAAAAAGACATGATTATTTTACCATTTTATCTTCATAGATACATGACTTGATTGATAGAAAAACCCAAGTCTACCAATATTTCATTTAAATTGCCAAATATTGTGATAAAGTGAGATAGACGTGGAAGTCACATTTTAGCAAATATTTTAAATAAAAATTGGGTAGGTTTATAAAAGTGTCAAATTATCAGCCCGCCTCCATTTCCGGCAATGTCATCAACCATTTTCTTGAATATGGCTTTTTCTGGTGTCTACTGCTGTACTATACAGTTTATGCACATTGCTCGTAGTTCCGTATTCTAGGCCTACTTTAAAAGTGGTTCCGAGGGGACAGCATAGAGAAGTTGCGATATTTAATCAGATACCAAAATAAACACGTCATGTTCAATCAGTAAATTCAACAACTACTAGAAATGTATTTTATCGTTTTATTATAACCTTAGAGCACGTTTTGTACAAGATGACAGACCTATATTGAATAACATGAACACATCATTTCTCTTTGTCAAAAATACAAAAGACGGGAGTTCGTTTACTCTTGCTAGCCCCCGCTTGTTTCAGTTACTAGCATCTTCCCGTAATTTCTGCAAATTAATTGGTCACAAATGACGCCCTCTGAAGATCAAACGGTCATATATGACACGCAATTGATACATACGACCTTTTGTTCTCCAGGCGACGACACGTGTGAGATTCATCTGCCTCAGCATAACCCTCAGTTTGGGTTTTTGTGACCTTAGGCCGGCAGAAAAAACATAAACCAACTTCCAAAAATGTACAACACAAAGCAATGATTGTATGTATGTTTGTGGGCTAATGTAACCACAGTACAAATGGCATGTAAACAATTCAGAGAGTGAAGTTATAAGCTGGTGGAGTCCCATACGTCCTGTACAACATGGCGGCTATACATTCTGGGAATGTCCGACCTGGGAAAGAAGCTGTCTGGCTATGTCGCTCAATCAGACTTCGACCCGGGTCATCTTTTCCGCGTACCAAGCCTTGGTTTTTGCCAGTCTGTCCCATTTCGAGCATAACAGCTGCGTCTACACCAGCAAACACAAAACATCTGGGTGTATCTGCCACTTTACAAAGTGGCAGATACACCCTTTCATATCTAAGGGGACGATTTGTACAATGTTGGACCAGGGTCGAAGACGTTGGGCCGACGTTGCACAAATGTTTTGTGTTTGTTGGGACTGGTAGGCTATGCACAGTGAGTGGTGCGCTACAATCCTGGTACTGATGTAACAGGAGAGGTAGAATGTCACTGCTAATCCACATGAAGACCCAGCAAACACGAGACATTCACCCAATGCTGGGTTAATGTTGGGCCAGCGTCGTAGACGGTGGACCAACACTAACCCAGCATTATGTGCAGTCTCGTGTATTCTCATCCTACACCCTCCACAGCAACAACATTTTTAGTCAGGAATCGCAGCACTGCAATTCCTGGATGAAATTTAAATAAATTTATTCATTAAAACATAAATAAAATCACTGAAAATCTCTCCACTGACAGCGAGAGAGAAATGCTAATAAAAACCTAGGGCAGACCGGCAAGCACTAATTACACAGGGTAAAACTGGTGTTAACACGTTAATACCCTGTGTAACTGGTATCACTGTAACACAGGGTGTAACTTGTGTTAATACCCTATATTACAGGTATAACTGGTGTTAATACCCCGTAACACAGGGCATAACTGGTGTTAATACCCTATTTTACATGGTATAACTGTTGTTACTACCCCATCCTGCACATATTAAGACAACAGGCCAGGCCAGGCTCCTTCACTCTCCTCTATTCTGATGGTGTGTGGCCATTTGCAACACAATAATATTTGACAGCAGGCGGTGGGTGCGGCGAACATCAGAACATTTCATGTCCTCTGTCTCCCCGCTAACAAACATAGTCAACTACAATTTATACTCCTTTTCTCTCCAAGCGGAAAATGTTTTCAACAGAAGCAGAATGAAATGTCAAATGGCGTCCCTTGCCCCTTACTCGTCAGCCGTCGCCACTACACATCATGTTCATCATTGCGCCTAGTAATCGAAAGGTTATCCCTGCCTGTGGCAGGGATCACCTTTTGATTGCGAGGCGATATAAATATATATTTTTACAAGAAACTCTTTAAATTTGTTTTAATATCATGAATATCACGACATGTGTTTCGGAGAAGAGAGTACGGGAGCCGCAGTATAACACATATAATTAGTTATATAGTTTATATCGGTTTAACCTCATTTCATTTGTCCCGCTAAACCCTACGAAGCGAGCCCCTCTCGAGGTAGTCACATCCCAGAAAACACGCAGACCACGATATACCAGCAAACACAATACGTAAAACCAATGCCGATTTAATGTTGGGCCGACGTTTAATGTTGGGCCGACGTCGAAGACGGCGGGCCAACATGAAATCGGCATTGGTTAGACGTGTAGTCTTTGCTGGGGACAGGCTAAAGAGTGGCCGGCATAAAACCAGAAACGTGGGGATATGCCAGGCGGTGCCAGGAAGAATTTATACACTCGTCAAACAGGCCGGTACGCTGCCGTGCAAAACCAAAAGGCAGTATATCTGCTTACTTGTAAAGTAATCAGATACTGCTTTTTAGCTTTGCGGAGCAATATAAACCATCTGACATGTTTGTCAACACTCCTAACCAATGTTTACCTGACGTGTTCGCCAGCATCACAAATAAACGTATGACATTACCACATACCACTCAGTCTGCTTTCCATACTACGCATCGTCCCTTTGTGCTTCAAGGGTCGTGATCCGTTCAGATAATACGACCCTAGGATCACCAAGGAGTCCAGCAAACATTTGTACAACATTTATACAACGTCGGCCCAACGTCTACGACGTTGGTCCAACATTGTACAAATGTTCTACAAATGTTTTGTGTTTGCTGGGAGGACTGTACTCGCCATGGATCTAGGATGTGGCTGCATCGAGTGGACTCTTGTCTCTAGACGTACAACGTGGGGTATTCCTGCAGAGGAACCAGGCTGAATAGGACACAGGATAATATTAATATCTCTCATTTCAAAAGCTGGGCTTAATCAACATGCAATCAGGCCTGGGGCCTTTTTAATCATTGTGCTGGACAAACATAATTTGCGTGGCTTTGAGCCATGAATGAATGATGATAATGCAGAGAATGCTTTGAACATTCCATAGTATATGACTACCCTAGAACAGGCATGTCGTCGGCCTGTCTGTCTGCCCGCCACTCTGCCGCCATGTATGGTGATCCGGCCTGCAGGGCGGCCGCATCTCCTGGCCTGGCGGCGTCCCGGGGGTGCGGGGACAGCCAGGCAGGCCGGCCGCTCTCACTCTCACACAGCAGCCTAGCCCCGCCAGGCGGGCCAGCGGCGCATCCATGCATGGCCGGGCGCAGCCTAAAACACACACTAAATATGCTTGTTAATATCTATATCGCTCACCTTTCCTTCTAATATACTCTCTCGTCCATTCTGTCATAATGTACAAATTACCCAGCAGACACCCGGTGCCGTTTCAATGTTGGGCCACGCTGGCCCAACATTGAAACGGCATCGGGAGAATGCCCCGTGCTTGCCGGGTAGCTAGGAGTGCATGCGAATGAAGCAGGGGCGCTGCATTATGCAGCTTTGATTGCCGCGGCTAGACGGCGAGGACGATAATACATAGCACAGGCGGGGCGGGCGAGCCAACAACCACCACAACACCGTGTCCGCGCGTCGTCCACGCACAGAAATCACGCAACGCATACGTGACGCGGTGACGTCACCGAGGGGCAGCCGTTGAAAGCGACATCAAATCTCACAGACGGGATGCCGCTGTCAATGCTTGAAGTCTGCCGTGCAAGGCCAAAAGGCAATAACTGCTTATTTAATAATGGTGCGTACTGCCACGTATTATACAGATACAGAATAAACTGATCCGAGCTCAGAGGCGCGACAAAGTACGCAATTAATGCCTTTTGGCTTCACATGGCAAGTGGTGACGCCACATGTGATTGAAGCATTGGCAATGACTGACAGCAATGGCGAGTTGAGATGAGAAGAAATGAGCACGACGACGACGACGACGACAACGACGACATTATTTTGTTCTATAATATAGATGATGAATGAATGAGACCATGCACACGCAACATGAAGTATCACTATGCACACTTGAAGCACTCGTTGCGGTCACACACACATGCTATAAATGCAGGCACGCACTCCCCCCTCTACACAGTAACAATTGACAAAAGGCGTGGTAATTATCACAAAGTAATTCGTCCCCCTGGCTATGAAAGGGTGTATCTGCCACTTCACAAAGTGGCAAATACACCCTATCATATCCGAGGGGACGGTATCATCCGCCCCACCCCCTATAAAGCCGTGGTGAGACTTGTCTACCTGGCCAGTCCGCCGACACTGCGTCTACCTAAGATTGACTGTATTAACAAGAAGAGAGAGATACACCGTTGTTGCAAGAAAAATAGCCACATATGACGAGATCAAACGGCCAATTAAATGTACGTATAATATGCTGAAACACTTTATCTACGTGGGCATGGAGTGCTGGCGAGCGAGGGAGAAAGCGCTGCTTCTGACAAGAGTTATTGCTCAGTTCGTCATAGAGGCTGCACATGATACAATATCAATGATTCAAATACAATATAAGACATGAGCTACAGGTATGCTAGCTGACTGACTGACTGATTGACTGACGCATAGTGACGCGCGTGGCTGACCATGAGTGAACAGAACAAGAAGGACAGGGTCCGTATTCTCGGACAAGGTACGATGTATCGTAGGCTTCAGATTGGTCGAGATGGCCATCTCGACCAATCCGAAGCCTACGATATATCGTAACTGGTACGAGAATACGGGCCCAGGCAGATGAGCGAGTTACGACCGCCAAATAAAAAAAACTCACACAAGACAATGCATTCAACCAGTCATTCACTGAATGCATTCAGCCAGGTACTGACTGAATGCATTCAGCCAGGTACTGACTGAATGCATTCAGTCTACCACTGATGCCATGCATGGCTCAACCAATGCATGCAGTCACTGGTTAGTGTTTTCTTGGCAGGGTCGCCGAGAGTCAATTGGGATTCTGTTGATTTAACAGTACTGGGTATAGATAGGATCGCTACCATGCACCGGCCCTGAATCTACTCGCTGTGCTGGTTTAAGATGACTATCGTAACTATATCCAAGTAGGCCTACAAGTGAACCCTCTCATTGCTACGTACCACGCCCAATCACACCTCCCACAAATTAACCTGGCAATTAAAGATTGAAAACTCACTGACAAAATTTCCAGTGAATATCAAGCCTCGATTTGCTGTTGGTGACAATTTAAATGCCAGGATGGAAGGGGGTCTAGATATTCCTATCTCCTAGAGATTAAAATGACATATTCCCACTTTAAGAAATTGCAGGGGATAAGATATTATCATTTTGTGTAACAACATTTTTAAGCCAAATTGACATTACATTTGTTGACAAAAGTAGTTGCCAGCCATGTCGGATATATATATGTGACAGTCGGTATTTGGTCCACCATTGGTACAGATTATCAGACCGATATGGTGTGTCTCTTTAATCCAAACCGAGCACCCTAGCACTGAGAGGGTCACAAAGTCATCTTCAGTATATAATAAAAGGTGTACTACGCAAACGTTGCTTATAGTGCGACGCGGCGTTTTGATTTAGACCCAACAAGCACGAAACGTCCAGCTAATATTGTTGTAATGTTGGCCAGCGTCGGCCCAGTATTATAGCCACATTGGGTGGCTGTGTGGTTCTTTGCGGGCCTGCGGGTGACTGGGCTGGCTGGCGTGCCGTGACGTGAGCTACCGCTGTTAAAGGTAGCCAGAAGCCGGACAGGGCAGATTGCGGGTGTCAGACGGCGGGTGGCATCGCACCCCACGTCCACGCTGCCGTGATGACCGGCCCGGGAGGGCCCCTAACAGACGCTGGCACGTGTGTGCTTCTCTCTAGACGGCCAGCGGAATAAATTACAACAGTGTGGACAGCTGTAACTGGTACCTGCGGAGAACCTGGCTCTGCCAGCCAACCACTAACATATGCCCCACCACTAACAAACAACGCCAGGCATTAAGAAATACCTGCCCAACGCTGCATCACATTGGCACGGCATTCAAAAGACGTATTGCGGCTGTTGACCCAGACGACTTGAAGCAGTCCCTTAACCCTTTCACCACTGAAGCCCGTTTTTATGTGCTGAATGCCATAGCATTCAGCACATAAAAACGGGCTTCAGTGGTGAAAGGGTTAAACCGCAAAATTAAATAATTTATTTTTTACCCACTGGAAGTAGTGGGTACCGCGACCCACTACTTGCAGTGGGTGAAAATTACTCATATCTGTTTAATTTGACACGACTTTGCAAATCTTGAAACACACTTCGTTCCCAATGTCTACAATTTAAACGGCTGATAAAACCAATTGAAAACGATTATAGTGACGCTTAACGGTTTAAGGGATACTATTGATGGAGTGACCAGCAAGACATCGACCCAATGTTGGACCAATGTTGGTCCACCGTCTACGACGCTGGCCCAACATTGGTCCAACATCGGGTCGATGTCTCGTGTTCTCGATGGTTTCACGGTAATGCAGCTGACTCGGATTGAAATGCAAAAACAATGGAGAGCATAGCAGAAATTGAAAGTTTCACAAAACATTCGAATACAACTTGTAATCCAATGAACTGGCAACAGCGTGCCCAGAGTGCGTAATAGAGACGCTGACCACGCTGGACCAACCTAATGGTGAGCGTCTCTCAGTTTCTGGCTACATGATCTACTTCTAAAGTCAGTGAACTTATATCACAATCGTTTGGCTGTCGCGTATCGGAGAGTTTCAAGTAGCACATCATGTACAGCTTCCCCAGTGCTCAATCTATAATATCATATAATTCAAATGAATTAGAAATTCAGCCGAGGCCCAAATAACTCATGAGTAAATTTCAAATAAATAAATTTCAAATAAATTAAAACACATAGATAACATCAACCATGCATGCTTCGCATATATTATAGACAGAGAATTCATTTTCGTGTTTTTCCGAAAACATCGCACTACTTTAGTGAAAATATTTTGGGACCTATGTGCCAGTCACATCCCAGCGAACAAAACATCGGCCCAATGCTTATTTAATGTTAGTCTACCGTCTATGACACTGGCCCAACATTCAATCATCATTTCATCAATGTCCCGCACTTGATGGCATAATAGCTAAGAGGTCACACACGATTTGTATTTCCAGGTGGGGTGGACTAGTAAGTATTACAGACTCGAGGTATCTAATAATTTAAGGGGGGGTGTAGTGATTTGGATTCACCTTAACCACTGACAAAATGCAGTATCTGCATTTTGGCTTTGCAGAGCAGAAAACTTGAAACTGGGATTAACCTGTCGCATCTGTCACTGGACTAGGTGATTAATACAACCTTGTGATCCAGGAGGGGGGGGGGGGGGGGGGGGTGGGGCGGCGGCAAAAGTAATCCATTATGAAATATCTAAAATATTAATCTCCCAACAAATATTATGACATTGAACATAAAGTGGTTCAATGTTGAACAACAGTCATCAACGCTACCAAAGTGCAACCTAAAAACTGACATCTCTATTTAAGAATAATCAGGCGACAAATTCTAGCTTGGTCCATGTCCAGGTATTTGAAAAATTTGATTCTAATAAAACTAACCTACTACGGAGGTAAGATCCAAGAGAAGATATATTAGCAATTTTGCCCAATAGGGGAATAAATTTCCCTCAATGAACGAATCAGAGATAATCACTCAGAAAACAAAAAAACAACCATTAGAGACAATACATGTG
The DNA here is from genome assembly GCA_964017125.1 of Flabesymbios commensalis. Lineage (NCBI taxonomy): Eukaryota > Metazoa > Annelida > Polychaeta > Terebellida > Flabelligeridae > Flabesymbios > Flabesymbios commensalis. The sequence goes on along the minus strand of OZ024909.1, from coordinate 41,123,840 downwards.
GTTCATCAACAATGTACCACATTGCTGGCAGACAAACTTGTGTCTTTTTTTTTTACAAAAAGCAGAACACATACGGGAAATGATTAATGTGAAGGATTTTTTTTTGTTTGCGAAAATAAATGCCACAAAGATATATATATAATTAGTATAATTATTTAATAATTAATAAATTGTGAACAAAAATCTGAATATGCCGATTCTATTTTGTTGACGATTGTTCACAATAGAACAAATTTTAGAATATACTGGCTTACAATCATCAACTTAGCAGACATAAACAGATTCATTTTGTTGCCCACATTCAAGAGCAGTTGGGAGAAAAAATCTAAAGGGGAGCCAAACTTAAGGAGGGGTCTTTTTATTTTCTATAACTATGCACAAGATTGATTTCACTACACCAGTGGCCAACTGACAATAGGTACCGTATTCAAATGATTGCCATTACAATGTCACCAAATAAACAAGCAGTGGTTTGGAAGCTGTGCAGTGGTTGCCCGCTACCTGACAGCCACCTGGTGAATGCGGCAGCCGACAACAGATCGACGGTCACTGCAAATATCTAGTTACTGTATTAAATAGGTTCACATGTGTCGATCCACAACCACGATTTTTTTTATCCTATTAAATGTTGACAGCGGTCAGTGCGTACAGTACACAAAACATTGCCCAGCAAACACAAAACATTTTTATAAAATTTGTACAATGTTGGACCGACGTCGAAAACGCTGTAAAAATTGTATACAAATGTTTTGTGTTTGCTGGGTGGTCCGATGGTGGGCCATACGAGACGTTAAAACAATAATGCTTAAATGTTTAAACAGCGTCGGGCCAACATTAAAGCTTCATTGTTTCGACATCTCGTGTTTGCTGGGATACATGATTCCAGCAAACATGTTCACCCAATGTTCTTCTAATGCTGGGCATCAGATGGCCATAAAGAGCCGCTATCTTCTGTTGTTGTGTTAGCTCAGTTAACACATGTGAGCTTAGGAAATCATGGGAACACTAGGGTATCTAACAGCGAGAGTGAAATATTGATGAATAATGTAACTTTATAAATATTTATAAATGTAACAAAAAATTGGATGATTACAATGTCACCAAATAAACGCCTACGTAAACTGGAAGAAAGCCTTTAGAATTGTAACGATAGCATTAGCATCACTAAAACTACCATTATCACTTCGACGCTGTCCCAACATTAAAATAGCATTGTTTCAACGTCTCGTGTTTGCTGGGTACTGCACTGTCGCTGTTACATACCCTGCTAGAACGACGTGGTGAAGTCCCAACAGAAAAAACACATTACGGCCACTGGCAAGGGAGATCCACTGGAGCTCCGCGCCCTCGCCCTCGCCCAATGCCAATGTACAAAATGAGATATATAGAAAAAGAGGACTAGAAAATTTCAGCCACATGATTAATTATGTAACGACACCATTGCAATATTAATATCACCACAGAAATGCTAGCAAGTATGTATGCCCATGAAAAAATACGCGGTTATTATTATAATCATTACTCTATGTAGACAAAATTGCCGGGTTCACCTTAAAAAGCAGCATATCTCCAAGCAATATACAGTCGTACCGCAAAGACTGAATGTAACAAGACACTAGCTAACACTAGATAATGGCCGGGTGCTGGCCACACAGGTTGGTCCAGCGTATTAGGCGTTGGCCTAACAATCAGCCACAGTTGGATTTAAAAAAATTGTGTCGCCTGGGCGGCAAACTCAAAGTGACTGTGATGCATTTGCAGAAAGTATACAAGCATATTGTGGTGTCACCTTTCTGAAAATGCCAGTAATAGGTGAACTAGCATGACTTGACTTCCCAGCAAACACAAAACATTTGTATAACATTTGTACAATGTTGGAGGACGTTGTGCAAATGTTATACACATGTTTTGTGTTTACTGGGTTAGCTGCTGCTGGTCATTTGTCAGAGAAAGTGGCAGGGGTGTTGGGGCTCTCTTTTAGTTTTATATTTGTTCGCTTTTAAGTGTAGCTGACTAAAATGATAGTCTGGATATAACATTTTTTATTTGTAATAATAATATAATCCAGCAAAAGCACCAATCAAGAGAGCTGTGGCCATCAGCAATGCATTTACACCGGGTGCAGTGGAAGCATTCTTCATAGTTATAGGCAGACCGCTGTGCTTGGCATATTTGCGAGTGTACCAGTTAGCACAAAGTCCACCACATCCAAAACCCATATACCACCTACGTTACACCCCCCCCCCCCCCGGTTAACGCTGAGTTATTGTCAGAGCTCTCCATGTCAATACACTGCTAGACCAGGGTTACCAATCGTTTAACGCTGATTTGCCATCAGCGTGACTGCAATACAATGTGAAGCCAGGGTTAACCAATCGTTTAACGCACTGCAATACAATGTGAAGCCAGGCTTAACCGATCGTTTAACGCTGATTTGCCATCAGCGTGACTGCAATACAATGTGAAGCCAAGGTTACCCAATCGTTTAACGCTGATTTGACATCAGCGTGACTGCAATACAATGTGAAGCCAGGGTTAACCAATCGTTTAACGTTGATTTGACATCAGCGTGACTGCAATACAATGTGAAGCCAGGGTTAACCGATTGCTTACACGTCCCTGTGATGCAATGTCGTCTCAACGTTAACCAGGCGATGTACAATGCTAGGTTACCACTTGGTTTCCGCCCAGCAAACACGAGACGCTGCCTTCATGTTGGCCCACGGTCTGCGACGTTGGCTCAACATGAAGCCAGCATTGCCTCAACGTCTGGTGTTTGCTGGGAGTTGGTTTCACGTGACATCGCTGACGAGCAGACTAAGTGTGGACCTCACAGTCAACAGTGGTCCATCGTCAGTGTTTTTACAACTGGCACGTGTTGCTAAGCAAACATGGCAAATGGTATTCATACAATAATAATAATAATAATTATAATAATAATAATTAATAATAATAATTAATAATAATAATAATATAATAATAATATAATAATAACAAGAGCGCACTCGACAATAGCCCGCCGCCATTATTGAACTTGTCCGAGAACTGGTTATTAGCAACATGCAGTACAAATTTGAGCAGGATACATGAAAAACTTTTGGAGTTATCGCGCCCACAAGGTCAAATTATTGATGTAAAATGCGGAAAATCGCAATAAATCGCCCATTTTGAATTTTTTCCAGCCATTATAGAACTTGTCCGAGAAATGGTCATTAGTAACATGCATAACAAATTGCAGGATACATGAAAACCTTTTCAAGTTATCGTGCCCACAAGCAAATGTTAACACTGACGCCGCCAAACTTTGATTGCAATAGCCCACCTTTATAAATTAAAAGGCGGGCTAATAATTGACTTTCAGTTTTGGACATTTTTCTGCTGGGCACGGCGACATCTCAGAGATGTTGCCCGACTAACACATGGTTCATATCAGTAATCATGGCTGCAGAATACAACATGGAAACCAAGTGAACGAGAAAGGTGGGTGGCTTGAGCAAGGCATGCTACATGCTGGCGTAGTGTTCAGCAAACACAAAGCGTCCAACCATTGTTGTTTCAATGTTAGCTCGCCGTCTTCGACGTCGACCCAACATTAAAACAACATTGGGTGAACGCCTCGTGTTTGCTGGGACGTGCAGTGTGGCACCCCACCACTCAATTCTCCCTCATCCTTATGATCAATACTCGACAAGTCAGGGGAGCTAAACGCAAATCTGGTTATACCACAATGCAAAACCACCCTCTAGAACAATCACTGCTAGCTGTATATATATTTATTTATATATATGTGTGTGTATGTATATATATATAGTATGGAAATCTGTCATATCATCACTGCTCCAAAGTCCTACAGTTGTGCGGCTTCCAGAAGCAACCACCTGGCGGAAACAGACATGTGACCCAACGCTGTTTTAATGTTGGCACAAAATTAAAACAGCGTTTGGCCGCTTGTAGGTGTGCGCCGGGGAAAAGAACTTAGAATCCAGGCGTGATCATCACATGTTGTTGGAGTGGTTTTGCTGTGTGTAAGGTGGCGGGGGTGCTATCATGGAGGAGGTGGTGGTATCAGCGCCCGGTGAACACGGTGAACGTCTGCCGTTGGCGTTCACGTTCGCGTTGGCCGGTGGTGGCTGACCGGCGCTTGTCGTCGTCCCGGCGGGGCACTCCTCCGCTGACCAGCCCGAGTGTCCATGAACTGCTCCGTACATACCTAATGAAAGACTAGCGTGCTGACTGTGACTGGGTGGCCTGCTGGCCTGCTCACTACTGCCCCCCACACTCACGGGCGAGTAGTTAAAGTTCAAGTTGCTTTTTCTGTTGTTGTTGTCCGTGGTGGCTGGGGGTGCGGACATGGGTGGCTCAGTCCTGTGCGCTGCCTTGCCCGACAGCCCGGTACCGTGCTTGTTCAGCACCATATCAGACTGGGAGTGAAAGGGCGGCCCAGAGTCAGAGGGCGGGCAAATGGTCATGTTGGGAGGAGGGCAGATGGATATGGAGCCCTTGTAGCGTTGAGAAGAAGTGAGCTGTCGTTGGCTTTGTGTATATCCTTCCTCTCCGTCACGTGTTAGCGGGATGAACGGGGGCAGATTGAGGCGGAAGTCCTTATTCACACTCTGCACACGAATCTGATGCTCTCTCTGACGGTCCACCTCCCGCTGAGCACGCGCATCAAGCTGACCCGCAGAGTACATCACCTAAAACATACAACAAGTACAGGTATTAGTTGTCGGAAGGCCCGGCAGCCCGGCTATAGGGCTAGCTAACTAAACAAACAGTACAGCAATCAGGAAAAACACAGAAAGAATCTGCTCAAACGATCCCAGTAATCCGGCAAACACGGGACATTGAGACGATGTTGGGTTAATGTTGAGCCACCGTCTTCAACGCTGACCCACCATTAACCCGCCATAAACCCAACATTGTATCAATATACCGTACATACACGAAATGCTCGTTTAATACCCAGCAAACACGGGACGTTGACCCAATGTTTATTTAATGTTGGGCCAGCGTCGGAGACCGTGGACCAGCATTAAATAAACATTGGGTCAACGTCCCGTGTTTACTGGGTAGTTGCACAACATGACCCTCTAATAATGAAAGCCCATATTATGTTGTCATTCTATAAAGATGCATGTAATTAGAAATGATGCTTATACCTAATCAGATAGATAATTAGCTGTTCGAGATTGCAAAGCACAAATAACAGTGAATCTATCAACTAGAATAGTACATGTAATAATCGCCAATTCATGACAACGCAATATGGACGCTGCACTGATAAAACAATCATTGTTTGATACAGCATACAGCACAAGCTTACAATACATCTATCATACAACCGTGTACGCTGACGATTAGAAGAGTGTAGCACCTAGCTCGATTAAAAATTCAAAACCTGTCGCATTGCGTGGAACGGATGCGCTCCTCCAAGAATATATTGGTTTTGAATCATTTTACAGCAAAATGACATCAAATACAAGCGTGTTTAAAGTCATTGGTATAACCCACGCAGTTACATGTAGGCCTACCCAGCTTTGTCCACCCTATATTGGCATAATGTTGGACCACCTCCGTAGTCGGTGGACCAACATTAAATCATCACAGGATGAACGCATCCTGTTTGCTGAATGCGAGCTTTATTCAACACACGATACATTTATGTCAATTATTATTGAACACACACGGATATCTAACACTCGATATCACCCAACGATATCAGTACTTCTCGAATGCCAGAGGAAAAGGAAAACTAAAGAACAGCAGACGCAAAGCTACTCAGTGAACACAACGGGTTGTCCCACTGTAGTTATAATGTTGGCCTAGCGTCGCAGACGATGGGCCAACATTTTAACAACAGTGAGACAACCCCTTGTGTTTGAGGCTAATTTCCCGAAAAGGCCTACTTATATCCTGACCTAAACTGTCTCCACTATCCAAGTACTCTATCCAATTCAATATAAACTTATTCCTTGATAGACTACAGCACTCCCAGTAGACACAGAAAGTTGTTTAATGATGGTTTAAAGTCTACAACGCCGGACCAGCAATAAACCAACACCGGGTGAACGTCAGATGTTTGCATGTCTACGGGTGCTGCTATATATAACCTATATGTTATCAGCCGCCGTGCCTAAGTACGATCATAACATTGCTGTATATTAGCGTAGATAAATAGGGCCTAGTATTGTTCGTTATTTCGCCTGCACACCCGACACGTTGCTGTCCAGGCGGTATCCAAGTAACGTCAGCTGTAAGCATAGTCAAGTTCACTTGGTATCAAAGGGTGGTATTTATCACTTTGTGAAGTCCCAGACAAGACCCTTTTAACACCAAGGTGACGATTTAATAATACAGCGCTGACTTCACGGCAAAATGTCAACTCTCCCAATCAATTATACTAGTACTGATGATAATGGGAAATGTATTAATCAACAGTCTTGGCATTAATCTCTCGAAGCATATTTTAAAGTGATATGTTGGCAAGAATATGTATTCGTATACATAGTACGGTTGACACTGGTGATTACATCGATTCAAAAAATTGTCAAACGTAGGTTGATAATTGGCAAACCCTTCAACCAATGTCGATCCAGCGATCGGCATAACCTGAGTGGTGGGTGACGTATAGCTTTTTTCTGTAGTCACACACACACGCGTGTACTACTGAAGGGCAACATAAAATCCTGTCTAGACAGCACATGTATAGACAGTACCAGTGTCGCGAATAACAAGTAGCTCTCGAGGGGAACACGTAGTTATCGTACATATAAATCGTCCCGACAAATACGCAGTGAAAACATATAAAGTGCTCCTGTTTATCGCTGTCTGAAGATTCACCTCCTTATCACGTATTAACCCTTACACAGCAGAAATATTTTTGTATAAACCACGGAGTCCAAAGGGTTTTTTCAATTTGAAATAATCATAAATGTTTTAAGTAGCTCTTTCCGCTTCATTTGAATACCTATGTCATGGGTCTACGGTCATTAGAAATACTTCATACTTTCAGTCTACAGACCCCGCACAATCCCCGCACTGAAACGGTTGAAGTCACGTCACTTCTTTTAAAAAAAAATCATCTCACCACCCAGTGAACACGTCTTAAGCCGCGAACATTGGGGAGCGTCAAATGTATATATAGTGTTTTCTGCGTATACAGAGCTAACACGAGGCGTTCGCCCGGTATTGTTTTAATGTTGGGCCAGCGTCGTAGACGGTGGCCCAACATTAAAACAATACCGGGTGAACGCCTCGTGTGAGCTGGGTCGTAGCAGATTACATCAGATTATATCTTCTCACTTGAAACCGTTGATCTGCTGCCAATGACGCATATAATTACACATCTTATCTCACATAAAATTAATTTTGACTCAAATTAATTCAATCCCAAATGCCACTCACCAATTTGAAAATCGTGCTGAGCTTCAATTTGATTACCTATACTTCTATAAAGCAGGATAATTTGAATTCAAAAGATATACGTTTCTGTAATAATCCGTGATAATCAGTGTTTTTATATGGTAATAATCGGTGTTTATCACTAAAGTGCTACGAGTTTACTACTTGCTTATATGGTTAAGATACGATACAGGATATAGTGCCACACACACTAGCAGAAACGTACTGTAAATGCTGATGATGATAAAGCAAGAAATCGTCCATGTTTTAGTAAACGCTAGCTTCAACATGGCGTTCGGGGGACATGTCTGGGCCATGACGTCAAAGTTGAAAGCGTAATAATTGCTAAATATCATATTTGAAGCTGACGAAATGTCCTTAAACAATACCATCCTGGTAAGTAATAAATGACAAAATTTGTTGTCGAAACATGGGTAAAACACACATGTGTCATGCAAGTAAACAGGCCGAGTAAAAGTCGAAGACAACTGACTATTTAATTGTCTAAGCTAATATTGCTGGCCCAGCAAAAAACCATTAGAAAGGGTTAAGAGTATGTTTTCTGGGATATCAGTCCATCATATCAGGAGCGCGATCTGCAGCCTTTGGTAGAATATCTCGTCAATAGTAGAAAATCTGATCGATTGACAGCGCCTGTGGCGATCCCCTGAAGTCAACTTTTATTATATAAATATACATTTCCAGGTTATTGAACTGAGTCTGCGCCGAGTTCTTGATGTGAAGGACTGTTATATAATAATGATGATAAATGACTACATGTACCTGGTGGTTAGAGAGATGTGCCACACAATACCTTATGTAACCTGTCAGTAAGTAGTGGGTATTTGACTAAAACGAGTATCAGGCAGGTTCTCATAGGGATGAGTATATGAGTATCAGGCAGGTACTTGTCACAATGAGTATCAGGCAGGTTCTCCTCACAATGAGTATCGGGCAGGTACTCGTCACGGTGAGTATCAGGCAGGTACTCGTCACAATGAGTACGAGTATCAGGCAGGTACTCGTCAAGGTGAGTATGAGAGTATCAGGCAGGTACTCGTCACGTCGGTCAGGGTATGCAGATTTCTATGATGAGGTACACTGCGCATCACGCGGTATCTATACTAGATTGTAAACCCAAAACGTAGTATCTACTTGTGAAGTAAACAGATACTGCCTTTTGGCTTTGCACGGCAGTATAATAATACATGTGGTACTGCCCGCTAGAAAAGGTCAACCACTAGCGCTATGCAGTGTGATGATAAATCAGGTGTACCCCGGCCCCCACCCAGCCCGGGACCCAGCCCCGGCTCCGGCCAGACAACCTGGTTTTTTATCCCTCAGGGTGGCAGACCGGGTTGGCTGGCTGTCTACCGTACAGCGCTGAATACATAGGCGCTGCTGCCAATATTTGCTCAGCGCCTCAAACTTGTTCAAAACACATAGCACTAGTACACGGCAGGACACGCGATTCGTGTTTTTGACTAGTCCGCCTGTACCAGGACTGTCTATATTCCTGGCGCGACAGGGCGAGTAAATAAACAACAGGCGTTGCGTGGCAAAAAACGTCCTTTACTGTTCATGAAACCTGATTTTGGGCCAATAGCAGCCGCCGTCGACGTCACATACACAGTACCGATAGCCCGAGGTCTAGATGTGCCAGGCGAGACAGTCAAAAACAGCAGTATGTATACTGGCAGCCAGACAGACGGGGGGGGGGGGACGCAATGTAAACCAGCAACATTTCCCAATGATAATTCAACTTTGAATGATATATAGCATTCAACAACGGCAGATATTCAGGAATTGAGCATTTCGGCCAGCTATCTGTCAGGAATAATTACCAATTTGCGTGCTGATTAATTTAGCAGACATTGAAAAAAACAGAGCTATAAAAGCTGCTGCATGAGTACAGTTTTTATGTTAGTACCTAGAGCCCCCTACCCCACAAATAGCAACACTCTATACACCCATAAAAAACAAGCTGCTTCTCTCTGCAAAACAACCACCGCACAAAAGTCAACTGCAACCTGACTGCGGCAGTCTGGGTTTTTTGTTCATGGGCGTGTACTTCCAACGCAGGCGCCCCTCCCCCCCCCCCCCTCCCTACATACACACACCGAATGTAATAAATAACAATATATATGTAAGATTTATACAATAACAACATCAAGATCTTACAGAAACAACTTTCTTAAATTGATGTATTATAATATACTAGATGCAGACATTGATTTATACGGAGTGGTCGACCATTACAATTATATTTAACTACTGATTCTCAACCATTGGCATTGCTAGCTCGCAAATATACACAATGACAAGTCTGACATTAAACCGATGCTGGGTAAATAATGGGCCAACGTCAAAGACAGTGGACCAGCATTAAACCAGCATTGGGTGAGTGTCTCGTGGTTCCTGAGATTCTAAAGAACTCAGTAAATTGTTAGAATAGAATAGATCCGTAAATCTTAGATCACAATGATTCAGTAACTTGTTAGATAACCGTTAGATTAAAAAGATGGTGAACATGTTTGGAAGATGTTAGTCAAAATGAAATTATCAAAATGGTCGACAATTCACTCTTTGAAACGCAGCACAAATTTCAAATATACAAAGTACCATCCTCTACCACTGTACTTCAAAGTCAGTACTTACTGCCGAATCACCAACGGATTTACGGATTTCGAACAACGCCCAAAATTAAAATTTGAGGTTCTGAGCGATCATATTGTTTCATAGGCTCAGATGTTTTTGAAACTGTCGTAAGACACCGAATAATGTACAACAACCGTACGTCAGTTACAAAGAAGAGCGAGGGTTGACCTAGCCCATCTTCCCTACAGCAAGGCTAGACTCCGCAGTCAAGCCTTGCTGTAGGGAAGATGACCTAGCCAAGCTGTTTACTGTGGCAGGAAGACAACCTGCCGATGAAAAAACATGAGCTAAAAACTAAGGCGATGACGTCAGCAGGCTGAGACGCACTGCTGCATTTTGTCAGTCATCATATTCAATGATTTAGGGAAAAATATACACGCAACAAGGAAGTCAGTCATAATAAATAGAAATTGCTTGTCCGCCGTTGGCAGGAGAATTAACCCCTTCTGTGCGGGGACCGACTTTAGACGTCAGAATCTCACGTCTAAAGACGGTTCCCACACTGAAAAGAATTAACAAAGTAATGGCCGTAGACCCATAACCAACTAAGACATTTATGATGATTTCAAATTGAAAAACTCCATGGTTTATACAAAAATATTTCAGTGTTGTAATGACGTTCTTGGTTAAACAAGTTCTTGGTTAAGCCAAGGAGAGAGGTCTTTTTAACCTCCTAGGTTAAACAAAGCCCTGCTTTAGAACAACAGACTTGCAGACCACCCCGGCCTTCAGTGAAAGTCCGGGTCTGCAGAATGTACATTCCTCTAAACGCAATCATCGGTGGCCCGGTATTGTAAACGTTGCCCCAACACTGAGCCACCCTAGGAGCATTGATTGGGATCTGGCACGTTGCCAGGCAGGGGCTCCAGACAGGGGATGTCCATGGATCAATCGTCAGGGAGCGGTCACCGAGTGCGCGGGATTCACGCAGACACGATACACTCACCCGATGACGGTACAATGTTGGGCCAGCGTCGCACGCTGGCCCAGCATTGTACCAACATTGGGTCAGTGTATCGTGCGTGGATGGCAAAACCAGTTAGATCTTCCTGGTAAAACGCATTATCAGCGCCCCGCCGACACCACCACCGCCGCCGCCTACAAAATTCATCATCCTCTGTCACTTTATTGTGAAGTTAACACAATTAAACACCTAGTTTATCTCTATGTCTTGCCCCACACAACGAGTGTGATTATCATCGAGATCTGTGAATTGTGTGGTGACTCAGAATGACTGCATGCAAATATAAAAAAAATATCACCCAGCGTTGAAATAGTTATGTATAAGCGATGGAAACGAAAGGGTTTGATTAGATTTGAAATCATCATCTTCGTTAACTCTTTCGGTTCCGCTTCATTTTAGAATACATATGTTATGGTTCTACGGTCATTATAAATATTTTACTCTTTCAGTACGGATTCAGATTTCTAAAGTCGATAACTTCAGAAATCTGAATCCGTCAGATTCTGATGTCTAAAATCGGTCCCGCATCAGTTCTGGGTTATATATACAAATTGGCCAATAATAAACAGATTAGGTAGAAAAGTTTTGTAATACTTTAATTTCATTTCTCAACAATAATACGAAGAGCTGACATTAGTATCAAAAATAAATTGATATAATATTATAAAGTTCTTGGGATGAATGATTGGAAACAAAATATTTAATTGCATCAAAGCAATAATAAACGGAGCTGAGTGCAGATATGTCATGTCAGATTCCTTTGGCTTCCCAGCAAACACGATACATTAAACCAATGTCGATTTAATGTTGGACCGCCGTCTCTGACGTCGGCCCAACAATAAATCGGCATCGGTTTAACGTATCCTGTTTGATGGCTTCTGGTTGTTTCTCGACCACCAGCGGCACAGGCTGCATGCTGCAATATTCCCTGACAGTGATTCCCTTGCCAACAATCAACATAACACATTACGCACGGCAAACCCATTACACACCCCTCTAGACATTACTATTCAACACGTAGTGAAAAAACACTCTGCAATCTCCATTGCAGTGGCCAACAACCCACATTTAGCCAGTGTTGGCTGAGCATTGGGCCTACGCCGTAGGTGTTGAGCCAGCATTAAGTCACACATTGTCTTTCTGTCGCTGAGAGATGAGGTGAGGCAGTGCGCTGACTGCGGTTTTAACCACTCGTCTGTTCTGCTGTATCGATCGACTCGGGATCCGCGCCGCTGTGTGTGGTAGGCCTAGTAGTAAGAAGATTAATTCATTATTAACCCTCACGACGCTAAGTCTTTAATAGTCGTTTTCAATCTGTTTTTATTAGCAGGATGAATCACAGTCAGTTACTGGAAATGAAATGTGTGTTCAATCGTCAAGATTTGCAAATGTTTGGTCTCAAATTAAACGAATATGAGTAATTTGCAACCACTTCAAGGTGGCTGAATTTTTTTTTAATTTAGCGGTTTTAAGGGTTAACCCTTTAACCACAAAGTTATCTTATTTAAATTTCCACCCACCTGAAGTTGTGTCTCGCTACCGCGACCCACAACTTCAAGTGGGTGAAAATTAGCCATATCTGTTAATTTGCGACCAAACATTTACAAATCTGGTTATTTAAACACTCATTTCATTTTCGTTAACTGTAAAAAAAAAAAAAATTAAAAAACGTTTAGAATTGAGCTCAGCGCTTAAAGGGTTAAACCTCCGCGGGCTAGCAGCAGTGGTCCTACATGCTATGACATTCTTGTGCATCCAAGTCGCACATCATGGATCATGTGACCAACTGTACTTCATGCTCAGCAAACAAGTGAGTTTCAGCCAATGTCTCAAAATTGAGCTAACGTCACAGCCGATGAAACATTGGGTCAATGGGTCTCTACGAATGGTCAGTAGCGATCACATGAGGTGGAAATCGAATCTATGGAATAATGGATTGAAATTTGACAATAATATGCCGCGTGACATGTTCCGTACAGGTTGTGTGAGTGAGACAAAGTCATATCTACGACGCTGGCCCAACAATAACCCAGCACTGGCTCAACGTCTCGTGTTTGCTGCGATGTTATCATGTTTATGGGTTATATTACAAGATTTAGTAGTTAGCAGTGTAGAACCAAGGATTTGTTGCAGAAAGTGCATGGCTTAGGTTTTACCGCTATGGTAATTTAAAAGTATCCACTTACTAAATCCTCCGATCTCTTACAACGTAATACTATGGTAGTACTACACTCGAGGTACTACCTACTGCTGTGTAGAATAGATACTATTGAATTGGTAGTAAAACAGAGGATGTACCCTCACGTGATATCCACCCAATGTTGTTTCAATGTTGGGTCAGCGTCGAAGACGGTGGACCAAAAATGAAACAACATTGGGTGAATGCCTCGTGTTTTCTGGGTTACTGTCTATAAGGTCACACCCCTTCATCCAACCACAGAGTTAATAAAGACTCCAACGCTGTAATAGTTTTGTATAAACATGATAACCACAGGGACCAAAGGGTTTTTCAATTTGAAATCATTAATTGTTTAGGTTAGCTCTTTCCCACTTCATTTAAATACATATGTTACAAATAATACAAAATCTATGGACGTCAGTGATAGATTCTGACATCTAAAGATGGTCCCCGCACTGAAAGGGTTAATATTCATTTTAAAGTCATTTCATGGAAGGTGATTTCTTAAATATGAGCAGGATGTCATCTCTTCACGTTAGTGTCACAATCCTCATTCTCACCACCAATGATAAAGATGTACGTTATGATTATTCTTAGCCATCCCCCCCCCCCCTCTCCCGCATAGCGACCTTTCAACGTGGTAGTATATCAATATTTCATTACCAATGAAAAAGACATCAAAAGCGGCTCGTCGATTGCATGGCTCTTTGAGTGACGATTTATGGTGTTAGGTAGAGACTTTCAAGTACATTAATATTGAGTATGTACTATAACGAGGTTTGAATGCTTATAAAATATTATTTAATATTTGTCTACCACAATTCCAGTGATTCTTGACATTGGTCGCATTCACAGCCACATCATTATCCTCGCTAAGGAACGTCCACTATATATGTAAATTGAATGTTAAGTATCCAAATGGCTTTAGGTTGCGAAGGGATAAAATTCTAGCTCGCACTGTCAGCACAATTTATCCTTTTTTCCCGCAAAGTGAACTTATTTAAATTTTCATCCAATTACTTGTTTAATTTGAAACACAACATTTCACACTCATTCTATGACCAATAACAGTAATTTCATCTGCTAATAAAAATAAAATAAAAACTACTATAGTCGTGCTAGCGCTTATAAATGGTTGAGGGGAGAATTTACAATATACACGAAAGATCATTATAAAATATGTAGACAGGTTAGTTGTAGGCCTTACAATTTTTAACCCCTAGAGCACTGATGTCGACTACAGTAGACATGCTGTGTTTTATTAGCACTTGTATAACCAGTACTCAAATGTATAATATGCCCTCAAACTTGAAACACTGATATATGCTAGGACTTAACAAATCGCATAAATTTTTAGTCACTTGAAGTTGTGTATCGCGGTAGCGAGACACAACTTACAGTGTTCTAAGGGTTAAGAATTTAAAATGTACACAACTACATATTTCCTAATGATATTGTGCACAATGGCGGCGATATACTGGTCTGTGTGACGACGACACGAGGGTGAACAACCTGGTGAAAGCGCAGGGACTTGAAACCACTATATAAATTGTTGATTCAGCAAAAACATGTTCCCAATGTTGGTTCAATATCTGCCCATCGTCTACGACGTCGGAACAACATCAAACCAGCATTGGTCCAACATTATGTGTTTGCTGGCTGATGCATTTGTCATGGGGCGGCCGGGCAGTGCATATGTCTAGACGACACTACAACTATAAATAAGTAATCAATGACAGACGGTGTATTGATGCCAGCACGCCCCCCCCCCCCCCCTCCCGGGAGGCGCGCCCCGCACTGCGGGGGCGATTACTGCACGGCAGCAATACAGGGGCCGCATCCTAGTAAACAGCCGGTGTTGGGCTAATGTTGGGCCGTCGTCGTAGACGGCGGGCCAACATTAGCTCAACACCGGCTCAATGCCTCATTACGAGGAATCATCAACCCTTCTCGTACTGGGGGGCGGGGGCGTTTAAATGAGCAACTTTCTCGTGCGTGCCGGAGTGTGATCCACATTAAATGTCACGTATGATGTACATGGACAACTCACTGGTGGGACAATGTCAGAAACGCTGGCCCAGCATCGCTGCGGAGATGGGCCGATGCCGTTTGTTAGGGTGTTAGTTGGGTATACTAGGGTTGGTTAACTGGTCTCAGCAGTCATTAATGGTACATACATTATACTTCCAGACAAGGCGATGATATCAACCCCAGACAATAAACGCACGCTTTTACACGTTAGTTACATCAAAATGAAGCATCACTCCACCCATTAACCCCTAAACCGCTGAGAACGACTTTAGTCGTTTATAATTTATTTTCGTGGCCGCTCAAATCACTGTTAGTGGTAATGAAAGGAGTGTTTAAACACACCAAAGTTTGCAAATACTTGGCCTCAAATTATATTTTCACCCACTTGATGCTGTGAGTCGCGATAGATTCTGACGTCTACCAGTTGTCTACAGAGGGTCTCGCACTGGAATAATTAAAAAATAGACTCATAACATATGTATTCAAACGAAGCAGAAGGAGCTAACTATAATAAACACATGTATGATGATTTTAAATTGAAGAAAACTCTTTGGTCCCCATAGTTTATATAAAAAAATATTTCAGCGTTGTAAGGGTTAACCCTTAAAGCGCGGAATTTTATGAGAACCTTGAGACAAAGGGTTTTTTTAATTTGAAATCATCATAAATGGCTTAGTCAGCTCTTTCTGATTCATTTGAATACCTATGTTATTTGTCTACGGACAGCAGAAATATTTTTACCCTCACAGTGTGGGGATCGACTTTAGTCGTCAGAATCTGACGTCTACAGACGTCAGATTCTGACGACTAAAGTCGATCCCCGCGTTGTAATGGTTAATATGGTGAGTGAACTAGATATCACGGAGATGACATTTTCTGGAAAATCAGAAAAGTCAATAAAACACCTATCTGAATCTCACTATCTATTATAATAATCTATGTTTCAGATGAGTAGTCACTGCATTGCGTGGTGAGGTAAGAGGAATGCTCAATACATTCGCGGTTGGCAATCTGATAAGGATTGTAATATTGATTTGCCTCACAGGTTATTGTCTAGACAGATTTTAGAGCCTGGGGGGTTACATATATATGTATCATGAATACACGGGGTCGGACAGTGACAGGAAGCAACCGTACTTTAGCTTTTACACTTAAATCGACAGACACCGAGAATTAAACCTTATTCTAACGAATCTTAAATTTAAAGAGATAATGCCTATTTTATTATTTTCCATCCACTCTGAAGTGTGTACGCTGCGACGTTATATGCCTACTAACAGTCATGCCTTCAAATGAGAGCGTCTTTGTAAGTATTAAAATAATCAGTAATAGCTAATGTACTAACTACTATATCAGTATATAGTAAGTTAATGTACTAACTAGTATAGCTGATCTACTGTATAGGCCCTATGCATGTATTAGCTAATGTACTAATTGTTATATAGCTGATGTACTATACAGGTATCCCAGCTAACACGATACGTTTAACAATTTCCAATTTAATGTTGGGCCGACGTCGGAGACGGTGGGGCAACATTAAATCGGCATTGGGATATCACGAGCGCAATAAAAGCATCGTTTGTCTATTTTATAGCTTTGCCTTTCCATAGTGAGAACTCAACGCAAACACGGGACTATGACCCAACGTTGGCCAACGTCTTCGACGGCGGCCCAACATCAAAACAACATTGGGTCAACATTGCGTGCTTGCTGGGCTGGTGACAGTGATCGTATATAAAAACGAGACATTTACCCCATGTCGGTTTAATAGTGAGCCGGCGTTGTAGACGATGGATCAACATTAAAGGTAAACCATGCAGCATTCGGTATAAATCTCGTGCTTGCTGGCATATACATGTACCCAGTAAACATTTGCATACCATTTGTACAATGTTGGACCAACGTCGAAGACGTTGGGCCGACGTTGTACAAATGCTATACAAATGTTTGCTAGTATAGGTGTAGGAGACAAGGTCAGGGTTACATCGACGCAACAGCGTGAAGTGTGCAATTAGGCTTGCAATTTAACCCTATTTATCTGATAGTTTAAATATAATTCAACCATGATTACCATGTAGGTGCTAGCTTACATCAACTCTCAATACTGCAATATAGGCAATACCCACGCCATTTTCCATAATTGCACTTACATACTTAGATCAAGAACTTTGCTTATATCAAGGGATATCAATACAGATGAAGATTCCTTGTTTGTATAAAGGAGGTTAACCACAACTATAAGCCACCGCGTTTTAAATATATATTTCAGACAGGCTGACTAGACAAAGTCCTCAGACTCGCCCATTAATCAGTCATGTGGCTGTAAAAGGCAACGTGTTGGCCACTTAAAAATTGAAAGAAGTACTTATGAAGAGCTGCATTCCGGTCAGTGTAATCTCCTGACTCGGAATGTACCGTGCCACTCCTCAGACGGAGTGAAAACATCAATCTCTATATATCTCCTTGTATCTCATTGTATCTTAAGTCTCTGAAGAAAAGTACATATTATTTTTTGAAATAGAATACACGTAGCCAAAGGCTTACTTTGAATTATTTCAAACCATCCATTCCAACATTATGAATTAATAAATTTTATCTGAACCGTTTTCAAAGTCATCCGGCGCGGTTTGTATGTTGAACACATTGGGTAAGTTTCAAAACAAGAAAATAAAAGCAAGCTTACAAGAAAAAGTTGTTTATGTCCGAGCGGCGGCCATTTTAAATATGAGCTGTGTCATTTTAGTACTCATGAAAACACTAGTTAGCAAACGCCACCCTCCACAACGTGTTACGGAACATAGTGGAGGGCGAGATCGTTCTAACTAGAAAACACCGTCTTGTAAGTTGAATGAACCGCGCTCACAATGAAGCGCGGACAGACAGACGAACCCGAGCAAACACAAACCGATGTTGGTTTAAAGTTCGCCCACCGTTTACGACGCTGGACCAACATTAAAACAACATTGGCTCAAAGTCTTGTGTTTACTGGGACGTCATGGGGACAACAATAGCATTCAGCCGAATTGGCAAAGCTAAAAAACGGTTTCCCTTCGACCACTCAGGATAAAAGTAACGCATTTTAAGGTGGCAGATTACGATACAGTAACACCCCTTTATTCCGAGCTTGACGTCTTAATGTGATACACCCAGACAGTGCTAGTAAAGGATTTATTATTCAGACCGTGACTCCTGTCTATTATCACATCATTAGTATGTACACATACTATAATATCTACTACAGCGTGGGCGGTTACATTCAGCCAGGTACATGTACATGGAGATTTACATATTATTAGTGAATCAGCAGACTACATTAATGTCTCACAGTTTACCAGCCCGTCATTCACTAATCTTCACACAAGGAACACGCGCATTCACAATTTTGAGCACGGTTTCCTTGATTTGAGTAGCACATCAACATGATCAAAGAGTAGAATTACACATCGTTGCCTCGGAAATGCAAACCCAAAAGGCAGCATCTGCTCAGGGGGCCACAATACTATCTCCAGGGGGTGAAATAAATAATTTTGGGCGGACTTTGCGTGAATTAAATAATTTACTTCAAGAACTGTTCTATAAACAAGATGAACATGGGTGTAATAAAATTTAAAATTTTCAGGGCGCTGCCGAGCCGGGTTGCAATAAATAATTTGTAAGCGACAAAAACCCCAGCCCCCACCTCCCTGGAGATAGGATGGTGGCCCCCTTATGTTATAAAAAAGAAGATAATGCGTTTTGACTTTGCAGAACAGTGTCCCAGTAAACACGAGGCATTGACCCGATGTTGTTCTAACGTCGGCCCAGCATTAAAACAACATTGGGTCAATGACTCGTTTTAGCTGGGGTACGACACTAATTTAGGTGCAATTTGAATACCGTACCACAGACAGCACGCATACAGTCCTAACCACTGTCCTAACCACTGTCACGCGAGAACAGTCACATTATATCATGACAGGCTGAGGACTGAATGATACAATGACTCAGCAACTAGCGACATTGTAATGTTGGTTCAATGCTGGGCCGACGTCGTAGACGGCGGGCCAACATTGAACCAACATTGATTCAATGTTTCGTGATTGCTGGGAACATACAACCGTTTACGCTCGGTTCAAATGCGTTTCATATTGCTAAAGTATATCGTCACAGACGTTACCACTTTATAACGTGACAGACGTTTTGATACCGCGGTGACCATGTGACAGTTAACCGACAATACATAGAAGAGCCTTATCAATAACTGAGCCTGTGTAATGGTTCAACTCTCAGCTTAGACATCCCTGTATATAGCCAGATATACGGTAAACCCCATCCCAGCATTTCCTCACGTTCATTTTAGTCTCTATTTTTGTCTTATCTCTCAATACATACACCGGAATAAACAGATTGATCAAGAAGAATCGAGTGATTGATGAAGGCAAATTAGTATAGTAAAATAGTAAATTCTGCCACCAATATACACGGGACATAACATGCGGACTCCAGGGCCTGTTACAGCATGGATTACGGCAGATTCTGGCCTTCCTCCTGCTGTTTTTTATGGATTAGCCTGGGAGTCTGGCTGGATATAACTCGTTTTTTTTCTGTGGACCAGACACGCCTGGCTCCGTGTCCGGGGGTGTGACGGTTTAACGGCCACGCCGCACACACCCCGCCGCTGTACTGCCCAGCAAAGACAAACAGCAGTAACTGCTCACTTGAAAAGTGATCAGTTACTGCTGTTTGTCGTTGTTGAGGAGACGGCGTTAAATACAGCACACCCTACGTAACCGGTAACCTTTCTCTCGTCGCAGTCTGGTAACCCAGCAAAACACGAGACATTGAACCAATGTTGGGTCAATGTGGGACCGAGGTCGTAGACGGCGGCCAGCATTGAAGCAACATTGGTTCAATGTTTCGTCGCAGTCTGGTAAGCAGCGTACCCTCATTTTCTTAAGTTTGCTAAATTTACCAGGAAACACGAGGCATTTATCCAATGTTGTTTCAATGTTGGGCCAGCATTGAAACAACATTGGGCGAATGCACTTAAACTCAACAAGGAATGTGAAGCTCTGGTAAATATACAAAGTCGATACATAATACACGTTAATTCAAAACATACAAAACCGAACAGTTGCAAAACACCCCAAAGAATCAAGAGCACACAGGTCTTCATAACTTTAAACAAGGTTCCAGTGCAACAATTTTCTCAAAATTGAATATTTTCTCACCTATCACGGCTATACGTGCTATGAAAACAAGCTAAGAAAACGAGAGGGTTTTAAAAGTGGATTATTGACACCTAGCAAGGCCAGACAAGACAGAAGACAGATAGACACGCTATTTATTGTGTGCAGTCTGGGCAAACACAGACATACAAACCCATCGAGTGTGTACGTGCAACACACAAAGCGATCAACCAGTGTTGCCACGGTGCTGGGCCAGCGTCGCAGACGGTGGGCCAGTATCATTTAAAATTGGATTCACAGCTTTTGTTTGATGTGCGACTCCAACTACGACAGCAGTCTCGTTCTTTGACACACATGTTGTCAACAGCCCATTAACTTCTACCCACACATAATGATTTTGTCATTACTATACTTAAGACGAAATCTTTATATTAGAGACATGGGGGCTGCCAAATAAATAACCCATTCAAACACCAACCCGCCAAGTTATCTTATTCAAATTTTCACCCACTTGAAGCTGTGTTTCGCTAACGCGAGCCACAACTTCAAGTGGGTGAAAATTATTTATTGCCTAATTTGAGACCAAATATTTTCAAATCTTTATGTTTGAACACTCATTTCATTCCGACTAACAGTAAGACGAGTCGTATTCAGCGCTACACACTTTCAGTGATGGGACCAACTTTAACGTCAAAAGCTGATGTCTGTCTATGGACGTCAGATTCTGACGGAGTAAAATATTTCTTATGGTCGTAGATCCATAATATATTAAGTATTCAAATGAAGCACAAAGAGCTAACTAAGACATTTATTATATGATGATTTCAAATTAATTGAAAATAACCGGTTACCAGGTCTTTTGGCACACCAAAAAATATTTCAGCGCTTCAAGAGTTGAAGGGTTAACAGACAAATTGAAGAATTTATTTGAAAAGCTACCCTGAGATGTCTTCAGGTAATGCAAGGATACTAGTATCCTTGGGTAATGTATGCTGCTTACTGGAAGGTTAAACATAACCCTTATAAATCTGGATACAATAAACTTCAATCAGATGATATCATCATGCATCATGTTTATGGTGGATGCTATATAACCATATGTATGGCCATGACATAACAAAGACAAATGTGAGGCGTTCAGCAGATGTTGGTTTAATGCTGAGACGACATTACAAACAAGAGACCAGCAACGGTTCAATGTATCCTGTTTGCTGAGAATACAATACCCACTGGGCACACGACGTTGTTGCAACGTTGAATCAACGTCGATGACGTTGATCAACAACGTCGTGTGCGATATAGTTCGAAAGTCAAAAGCTTAACAGCAGCTACTGCTTTTCAGCTGTTGACTGCTCAGGTGTGATAAACCTCGGTCACTTGGTGATCTACCTCAGTACCCTGGTGATGTACCTCAGTACCCTGGTGATCTACCTCAGTACCCTGGTGATGTATCTCAGTACCCTGGTGATCTACCTCAGTACCCTGACGATCTACCTCAGTACCCTGGTGATCTACCTCAGTACCCTGACGATCTACCTCAGTACCCTGACGATCTACCTCAGTACCCTGATAATGTATCTCAGTACCATGGTGATCCACCTCAATACCCTGGTGATCTACCTCAGTGCCCTGGTGATCTACCTCAGTACCCTGGTGATCTACCTCAGTACCCTGGTGATCTACCTCAGTACCCTGGTGATCTACCTCAGTACGCTGTACCCTGGTGATCTACCTCAGTACCCTGGTGATCTACCTCAGTACCCTGGTGATCTACCTCAGTGCCTTCGTGATCCACCTCAGTACCCTGGTGATCTACCTCAGTACCCGGGTGATGTACCTCAGTACCCTGGTGATGTACCTCAGTACCCTGGTAATCTACCTCAGTACGCTGTACCCTGGTGATCTACCTCAGTACCCTGGTGATCTACCTCAGTACCTTGGTGATCTACCTCAGTGCCCTCGTGATCTATCTCAGTACCCTGGTGATCCACCTCAATACCCTGGTGATCTACCTCAGTGCCCTGACGATCTACCTCAGTGCCCTGGTGATCTACCTCAGTACCCTGGTGAACTACCTCAGTACCCTGGTGATCTACCTCAGTACCCTGGTGATCTACCTCAGTGCCCTCGTGATCTACCTCAGTAACCTGGTGATCTACCTCAGTACCCGGGTGATCTACCTCAGTACCCTGATGATGTATCTCAGTACCCTGGTGATCTACCTCAGTACGCTGTACCCTGGTGATCTACCTCAGTACCCTGGTGATCTACCTCAGTACCCTGGTGATCTAACTCAGTGCCCTCGTGATTTACCTCAGTACCCTGGTGATCTACCTCAGTACCCTGGTGATCTACCTCAGTACCCTGGTGATCTACCTCAGTACCCTGGTGATCTACCTCAGTACGCTGTACCCTAGTGATCTACCTCAGTACCCTGGTGATCTACCTCAGTACCCTGCTGCTGGTGATCTACCTCAGTACCCCGGTGATCTACCTCAGTGGCCTGACAGTGTGTGATGGGAAGCTACCACATTACGTCAGCTATGTGCTGAAGTCATGTAACATAACTCAATTCACGGTGGACCGTGTGCCAGCCAGCCAAGTAAACAACCCCATCCATTATTAGCCGCTGTACTGCTACACTGCTGTGAAAAGCCAAAAGGCGTATCTGTTTACTTCGTAAGTAAGCAGACACTGCATTTTGGCTTTGCAGAGCAGTCTACTGTTGTACTTATGTACCTGAACACATAGAATCAATATCTTGTGCTGATACCAGATTACATCATCTATCAATACCCTCTTACTTTAGATATCTGGTGTGCTTATCACCCCCCCCCCCCCTTACATCTGAGCAGTAAACCCCAAGACGATAGTGTGAGACAGAGCACTAAATGCGAGACGAGCTCTAACCCAGAAAACACGACATGTCAAATAACTAATGCTGGACTAATGTTTCACCACTGTCTGCGACACTGGCCCAACATTGATTCAATTTGTCAACGTCGCGTGTCGTTTCTGTCCAGGCTACGTGTTTAACCCTTACAGCGCGGGGATCGACTTTAGTGTCAGAATCTGACGTCTGTAGACGTCAGATTCTGACGACTAAAGTCTATCCCCGCGCTGTAAGAGTAAAAATATTTCTAATGGCTGTAGACCCATAACATAGGTATTCAAAGGAATCAGAAAGAGCTAACTAAGACAATCATGATGATTTCAAATTGAAAATAATCATTTGGCCTCAATGGTTTTCATAAAAACATTAAGCGCTTTAGGGATAAAGATTAAAATAATTTTCAAAGTATATGATTCTGACAAACACAAAGATCCCTATATAATTTATTGTAAAGACTAATTGGGGCTCTGCATCTGATGTTTCGGGAAACACAAAATGTAGTTGGCAGAGTACGTGATTTCATCTGATATGTAACCAGCAACATGAAACATTGAGCCGGTGTTGGGCTATTTTTTATTTAACATGGACACCAACAAATATTGATTCCACATGTCTGGTTTTAAATTTTCGATACAGGATCCGTCTAGAATATCGTATCTATAAAAAGAAGATACGTGCGGTCATTGACTAGTACCGTTACTGACGTCATGTCCATAAAACTAGGTAAACTAGGCTGGTTATAGTCGGTAAGATATCCAAACTGTGATCCAAGTATGGTATTCTGCCCTCGGTGATTAGGTGATAAGGCGATCCCGCCAGGTAACAGCCTGTATCACTGTACTGAAGTAAAAAGCCAAAAGGTAATTAAACAGATACTGCCTTTGTACGAAAACTGCCTATTAGCCCTTAGAACACTGATGTCGACTACAGTACAGTACTAAGTAGTACAGACATTCTGTGTTTTATTGTCACCTGTATAATTAGTTGGTAAAAGTAAAATATGATTTAAAATCTTGAAACACTGATATATGTTCGGACTTATATGATACCACAATTCATACAAATTTTCGGTCACTTGAAGCTGCGGATCGCGGTAGCGAGACGCAACTTTAATGGACTGAAAATTTACATTGAATAGCCTAGTGCTCTAAAGGTTAGCTTACATATACTATACTGTAATATACTTTTTTCATGATCCAAAACGGATAAGCCTGGAAGATGGCAAATACGCGAAGCTATTATACAATTAACTAGGTATATGTATGATAAAAAAACGATATCACACTGTATTCGTTGATAAAATCAGTACAAGAAACCTGAGAAAGGGCGTCATACGTATATAGAGTATCTGGGTAGGTTCAGATAATAGATACAGTCTACCATGCTATCAATGGATAGCAACAGTATCATCTGACAACATATGTTAAGTGTCCACAAGAACAATGGACAAAGCAGCGATACAAGAAAAACTAGGGTGTCGTGACAGTGCCAAAGTCCGAAGACCGGATTTACTCATTGCCGACACAGAGGACTCACTGGAAAATATAATCAACAAACTAAAATTGGGTTGATGGTGATTTGAGAATGGAAACAACATGGATTTATGTTCAGTCATTGTGTAGAAATATATATTAGTATCTAATAATTCCTCGTCCAAACAAAAGTTGAAGTAAAATATTTCCTGAACCCCCCTTTTTCACCCTCCCACCACCCCACACACACACACCGGAATGTTGTTAACAAACGAGGAGGTTCTTCAGTTATCAGTTATGTGATCCTGATATGATAGTGTGACAGGCTGCCTACCATACTGGGTATAGCAGACGGATATCATGTAAGTCTGTCTGTCTGGCTGGCATACATGTACAATGTCTGTCTGGCGCTAAGCTGGCAATCCTATCTGTGGACAAGTCTAATCACACGGACACATCGATACGCAGGCGGCCACTGCACACAGTCTGTCCCCCCTCCCCTCTTATCAGACACTGTCCCTGGTCGCGCATATTCTAATGTGTCTGCTGTATGTAGGTCATAACCCCGGGTCACCAGACTAATCACCCCTTAGTCAGTAGAGAACTAACCCATGGTTCGCCCAACTAGACACTCATCTCACTGGCTGCATCCAAAATAACAACCTCTATTTACATACAATGATACATGTATATGGTCAGAGATCTAGTAATGCATTCAGTCAAATCAAATCTAAATGGTCAGATGAATGTATGCAATGGAAAAAACACGTCAAACCCAGAACACAAATGGATAAAAGGACTACACAACGCCCACAAATAAGCAAAAGTCTATTCCTAAAAAAAATGCGTGTCTCCTTTAGATCTGGTCTGGCGAAAGCTACAACTACCTATATATCCATTGTTTAACCTTAAAAACGCTGAAATATTTTTATATAAACCAAGGAGAGTTTTTTCAATGCGAAATCATCATAAATGCCAATACTTAGTTAGCTCTGTCAGCTTTATTTGAACACTTTTTTGCTTTCAGAGCGGGGATCGACTTTGTCAGATTCTGACATCTAAAGTCGGTCCCCGTACTGAAAGTGTTACCTACTCAACATGGTGACGATGGCTGAATAATGGGGCCTGAGTTTGACATCGACCCAATATCAGTAGTGTATCGAGTTAGTATACTTACGTGATTATTGGGACTAGCACTTCTGACGGGATAATCCAGAAAGGGGGTGGAGTTAGGTGAACGGCCCGGGGGTACACTAGATGAGCCCTGGTGTGGCTGTAAATGCTGACTACAGTGTGACTGATGGTGATGATGATGATGACAGCCAGCACACCCTCCACCACCCACAGCCTCCGCCACTATATCACATTGTTTATCCTTGGCGTGATGATAACGCGGGTCACGGTGGTGATGATGATGGTGTGGTGACTTGGATCCACACGTCTTCTCGTGCATCCTGCCACTGGTACTGCTACATGACGACCCAGACCCAGACCCCGCCTCCTCCGTCACTGGCGGGGTACACGTGCGGTCCCTATGCAGACACTTTTTAATAAGGGTGACTACTTTTCCTGCCCCCATACCCCACAGTGAGCAGGCTGTGGCAGGGCTGGGCCTTGCCCCGGCACCACTGTCCTGCTGTGGTGACAGGTGAGCGCCAGCCACGTGCTGCTGAGCCTGGTGTGACTGGTCAGTCTCAGCCTGGTCAGTCTGTTGTAGACAGGACAGGGCAGTGGGCATAGCCCCTGTGTTCACATGGTCTGTCCTCAGATCCTGTCAGAGTATACACGGCGCGGCTAGGTGTGTGTCATTACCATCCTGATGAGCTGCCGTGCGGTCTGTCTGTCTCTACTACAAGTATATGTCTGGATCGACTCACTCACTCCTCACTCGTATTGCTGCTTCTCTTGCACACAGCTGATCCGACTTCGAAGCCGGTCTGTGGCGCACTGAACAAACGGAGGAGGAGACGGTCTGATCAATGGTGTCTACACGGCAGGCGGGCAGGCAGGCGGGCGGGCGGGCGGGGGAGGGTGTAGAGGAGGGGTACAGTCTGGACCCGGCCGCCAGCCGGCTGGTGGTGGAGGGGGCAGGGATGGCGTACTGTCTGCCGCGCTCTGCAAAGCTAAAAGGCAGTATCTGCTCACTCATAGAGTGAGCAGATACTGCCTTTTGGGCTTTGCACGGCAGCGCTGTGGCTGCATGACTGGCTGCACTCAGACGCCTAGCCAACCCTAGCCGCTTTCACCTTCAACTCAGACAAACTCAGACACATCCAGCATGTGCTGCCCCCAAACGGCGTCTTCTACACTACACGCATTATTATGTAACAGAAAGACACAATCTCCACTAAGAGTGTAGAGAAACAACAAACACGGCCACGACATATGGATCTGATAAGGTGAGAAGAAACCTCCTAGACAAACAGTCACTTGCAGACAGATAGATATATTGAACTCAGCACCAGCTACAGTACTGTTAGTACGGACTTAGTACTAAGTTCTTTATTCTAGTAACAGTAAGTACCTAATGTAAACATTCGTCAGCGGCCATGCACAAATAGCCAGCATGCACACACTAGATGTTGAAATCCTGTTTAGATTACTGATATGTAGTTCTCATCCTGATTTTTGCGATGTTCTGTTGGTTTGTTCCAATCGCACACATAGGTAATGTTTTATCATTGATTTCAGGGAATTTTCCAAAAAATTGTCATGTCGTGACGGAAAAACAGCCTATATCTAAAGATGGCAGAAACATTACAGGCTGGCGTAAGAGTTTAAATTTTGTCTAGAAAATTTAGTTAGCAAAAACCACCCTCCACAACGTGTAATGAGTTAGCAAGCATTCCATATCCGAACCGTTAGATGCGAGTTTCTCCAGCGGCACGCGATCGATTTAACTCCCATTAACGCACCGAAATACATTTTAATTGAGATTACCTAACTCATTGAGCATTTATTAACTCGCTAACAGCTGATTTTGAAACATAATATCAGCTATTTATCGGGTGAGAGCATTTTTAAAACATATTTCGGCCATTTAAACCATTTGTGATGATTTGAGTATATTACTTTTCAGATACATGCTGCGTTCTTATCCGGAACATAATGGGGGGGGGGGGGGCGAGATCTTTCTAACTAAGAAAATCATCTTTGTTCACATCTTGATCTAAAGGACCATTCAAGCAGTCTCATTGAACATAACACATATATCAGTCGACCGAAACGACTTAAATGGAATTATTTTGAATAGCAAGCATTCCATATCTGAACCGTTAGATGCAGTTCCTCCGGCGGCACGCGATCGACTTAACCCCTATTAACCTTTTCACTACCATACATGACGGAAATTTCCGTCGTCATTCGTCAATGAACGTAATCATAAAATGACACAAATTTTCGTCAAATATATACTACATTTATGTATTTTTCGTCATTTGAAGCTGGAAATTGCGTTAGCAATTCCAGCTTCAAATGACAAAAAATAGAACTCCTACACCAGTATATCTGGATCCTGGCATGCACTCCGACCTGGAAGTCAAAGGGTTAACGCACCGAAATACATCAAGAGCTCTTCAGGGTTTTTTTTTTATTTTCTATATTGACAGCATACACAGGTTACAAGCAATATAGTGTTTGACATCTCAAGTGGGATGAATGGATTTAATCTCAATTCCGCGATGGTCCGCTTTGTGAGGCAGTCCGAAAACGGGTCTCTACTGTACTATTAATTAAAATATATTCAGTGTTTTCCTCCACTTGCCCGATAAGGGTTTCTGGGCATGCCTATCAGATTACCCCCCAGACGGCCAGACTTGGGTTTCGCTTTGCAATCACTGCACAGATTTTGTGAAATCTCCGCTGATTATGCACTTTGGACCACTCATATGAAATTGGAGTGGTATCAATACTGTCATTCTTAGTAGTTTGCGAAATATATCTGTCCGGTCATGAACAGAAAGTTAAACTTATTGATTTTGCATTCAGTGCATCACGTGGTGTCCCCCAGGGATCCGTCATCTTTCCATTGTTGTTTACTCTTTCACTACCCACATACGTAGCTCAATATATTTATTAGTTCAGAGCTAAACAAATATTGCCCTAACAACTGAACTTAATATATTAAGTTAGTACCTCGATATAACAGTTTATAACCTAATATATGGAGATTCAACTCAATACAAGTAAGTCAATATTGAGTTCATATTGAACTAGAAAATTTAGCTGACAACTACGTGGGGTAATCGGCTGAGACTGTAACTGCAGACGGATAAAGATTATATTAGTCTCGTCACTGTTTTGCCAAACCCTCGTCACTGTTTTGCCAAACCCTTGATCTTGAATGAACGAAATTTCAAGCGCTCTTCAGGGTTTTCTCATTTTCTATATTGAAAGCATACACAGGTTACAGGCAATATAGTGTTTGACATCTCAAGTGGGATGAATGGATTTACTCTCAATTATTTTTTACTCTGGGGAATAACCGAACCAGGATAGTGTAGCTGAGAAAATGTCAAGGCGTTTCAGCATTAAATTGCAAAGCGAAACCCAAGTCCCTGGCCGTCTGGGAGTTAATCTGATAGGCACAGGCGCTGATCCAGAGGGGGGGGCGCACGCCCCCCCCCCCCGTTTTTGCGCCAAATTCTTTAAAAAGTCCCCTAAATTGGCCTAAATATGCCTAAAAACTCGCCTCCGAGCCACCTGCGCCCCCTCCTTTTTCAAATACTGGATCCGCCCCTGAGGCATGCCCAGAACCGCTTATCGGGCAAGTGGAGGAAAACACTCAATATAATATCAATTAATAGTACAGTGGAGACACGTTCTCGGACTGCCTCACAAAGCGGACCATCGCGGAATACGGACCACTTTTGGCCAGTCCCGATTTTTTTCAAATTTTCAAATTCCAACCAGCGATCCGGGACACGGACCACCCTTTTTCCAGTCCCAAATCATAGGAGGACTAACAAAGAGGGACCAGGCCCAAAGTAAAAAAAATCATTCACAGCTGCATAAACCAAGGGGACCAGCTAAAGGGACCAGCTGTACCTGGATCAACCGATGGGATTTGAAATCTGGTGAAACAAAAATGGGACTACTTTCGGTCCGTCCCACGGGTGGTCCGATTTCTGGGTCGATAGCCCAAGTGATTTTATTTTATTTCAAAAGTAACCGACCGAAAACGTTCAGGTATCACATCACACATTTAATAGCTCTCTCGCAGGGAATCATGCTGTAGAAACTGTTTAGACATACAAATGTATTATATAGGATGATACCTCGGAAAATTTCTCTCAACACCGATTGGAGCTCGTCTTCAAAATAACATGGCTGCACCGACAAACCAGTACAGTGGGTCTGAAAAATTGTTTTTTACAAAAGGGATATTAGATCGTCATTTAGCTGCTAAGACTACAAATATTATTCTTTGAATCACGCTGATCATAATGGTATATCTTATAATATAAGTGGTTATATTTTGGTCAAATTTGTGTACACACCTTATAAGTGTAAGAGCTGTGCTGAGTACATACCGGCAGAAGTCTTTATCGCACAGACACCGTCTTATACCCATTGGATTCGAAACCTCCACGAACAAATATATCTGACCAGTGGAGAAATAGATCTGTGTGTTATTGTTAAAAAAAGTTCACCCGCTGAACACCTGCCTATCCAGCTAACATCACGGGGTAGCTGAATAGACATGTTTAACGGGTGTAGCCTGTAGTACAACCATCCTAGTCGTTGGATGACGCATGCATTTGTTTGTTGAGAAGCACGATATCGCTCCACGATAAAAAACAATACACCCGGGTGATCAATATCAGCTGTGCTGTCTGGAAAAAAGCAATCACCCAACAAACAAGAGACATTCACCCAAGGTTGGTTCAGTGTTGGACCACCGTCGTAGACGGTGGGCCAACATTGAACCAGCCTTGGGTGATGTCTCGTGTTTGCTTGGCATAATAGTGGATACATATTGTGTCTAGAGGCGGCAAGTATACAGTCAGTAGCGCGAGCAAAGTGCATGCAAAAGCACACGGGGCAAAATACAACTCCAAGCAAGTATCTACAACCTCTTATATATAAACGGGCATATCTGACATTATCTGTGATATCGGATATAAAAATAATAATTTCAAAAAATCTGCACCACACGAATCTGCATCACTGCGCCACTTCACACCACACCACCACACGAACCTAAAAAGGTACACGAATTCACACCATGCATATCTGGCAATACAGCGAAATGGGACTGAAACATGCTACTGTAAAAATGACAGGAGGGAATCAATCTGTCGCGCAGATTTGCCTCTGTGGAAATGGGGCGCCTATTGACCTACACTTCTTTGCCGTGTACATGTAGACTCACTTACTGTCTGCTGCCCCAGGGCGTGTATGTCACTAAGTAATGTCTTATGTATCATCTAGTAGAGGTGAATGAAAAGACGAATCGGTTGCACAAACATTTATTCAAATAGCCAATCAATGTTGTATAACCAGCAAACACGAATCTTCAAACCAATGTTGTTTTCATGTTGCGCCGGCGTCGAACACGATGGGCCAACGCTAAAATAGCATTGGTTCGATGTTTCGTGCTTGCTGGGTAGTTAGCACAACGTAACTCCAAATTAATCAACGTTTCGTTAGTGATGCGTCATACAAACCCCTGTCGCACTGTCACGATTTTAGTCTATACATACATATCGAGAGATCTCGCCTCATGTCGCCAGTGTTCGTCGAACAGCTACGAAAATGTTAAGGTGTTTAAATATCATGCTAGTTTTCGTCTCGTACATTATAGCAAATAGAAATAGGGATGACGCGCACAAACTCGGAACACACAATAATATGGTAGACATCTCGTCACCTGTCCGCATTAGGCCACGAGTGTATCATCTCTTGAACTCGTGAATAGACACCATAATAACAAGACTACATAAGTCCAGGAGCTCCCGCGACGAATTAGAATTTGATTTAAGCAATTTTGTGTAGGGTTTGTAATGTAGTCCTAGGCTAGGTCTAAAATCAAGACGCAAGACAACTAGGTCTAAGAAGCTCAGTCTAAGAGTAAGATAAGAACTAGACAGTCTGTCAGAGATTGCAAACCTCCATTTAAATTAATGATCCTAATCAGTATCCCAGTAATGGTCTACCTATCTGGCACGGTTTACCTGATATCAGGCCAATCAAGGTAACTAATAGCTGATTTACGGTCATTTTGAATTCGATATAAACTAGTTAAAAACTTAGGGTGCATCCTCCCCCGAAACCTTAAATTTTGTTTTATAGTAATGGACTAACATCTAGCACGGTTTACCAAATATCGGCCATGTGAAAGTGAATAATGGCCTAAAGGCGGCCATTTTGAATTTGATCAAGTCGAAATTTTCCAAGATGCATCCTCAGCTGAAATCTCACATTTCATTCTATAGTAATGGTCTAGCCATCTAGCACGGTTTACCAAATATCGCCCCTGTGAAAGTGAATAATGGCCGATAGGAGGCCATTTTGAATTTGATCAAGTCAAAATTTTTCAAGATGCATCCTCTCCTGAAATCTCACAATTTGTTTTATAGTAATGGTCTAGCCATCTAGTACGGTTACCAAATAACAGCTATGTGAAAGTGAATAATGGCCGATAGGCGGCCATTTTTAATTTGATTCAGTCAATTTTTTTCAAGATGCATCCTCTCTTGTAATCTCACATTTTGTTTTATAGTAATGGTCCAGCTATCTAACACGGTTTACCAAATATCAGCAATGTGAAAGTAAATAGTGGCCGATAGGCGGCCATTTTGAATTCGATTGAGTCGAAAGTTTTTAAAAGGCATACTCTCCCGAAACGTCACATTTTGTTTTATAGTAATGGTCTAGCTATCTAGCACGGTTTACCTGATATCAGGCCTATCGAGGTAAATAATGCTGATTGTCGGCCATTTTGAATTCGTAAGTTAAAAATTTTCAGGGTGCATCCTCCCCAGAAAACTCACACTTTGTTTTATAGTAATCAGGTAATGGTCTAGCCATCTAGCACGGTTTACCAAATATCAGCCATGTGAAAATGAATAATGGCCGAAAAGGCGGCCATTTTAAATTTGATCAAGTCAAATTTTTTCAAGATGCATCCTCATCTGAAATCTCACATTTTGTTTTACAGTAATGGTCTAGCCATCTAGCTCGGTTGACCAAATAACGGCCATGTGAAAGTGAATAATGGCCGATAAGCGGCCATTTTGAATTTTATCGAGGCAAATTTTTTCAAGATGCATCCTCTCCTGAAATCACACATTTTGTTTTATAGTAATGGTCTAGCCATCTAGCACGGTTTACCAAATAACGGCCATGTGAATGTGAATAATGGCCGATTGGCGGCCATTTTGAACTTGGACGAGTTGAATTTTTTCAAAATGCATCCTCTCCTGAAGCCTTACAATTTGTTTTATAGTAATGGTGTAGATATCTTGAGCGGTTTTCATGATATTCCACAATATCAGGCCTGTCGAGGTGAATAATGGCTGATAGGCGGCCATTTTGAATTTTATCAACTTCAAATTTTTCAAGATGCATCCTCTCCTGAAACCTTAAAATTTATTTGATATTAATGGTGTAGCTATCTTGAGCGGTTTTCATGATATTCCGCAATATCAGGCCTGTCGAGGTGAATAATGGCCGATAGGCGGCCATTTTTAATTTTATCGACTTGAAATTTTTCAAGATGCATCCTCTCCTGAAACCTCACAATTTGTTTTATAGTAATGGTGTAGCTATCTTGAGCGGTTTTCATGATATTCCGCAAAATCTTTCAGTCGGATTTACCGATGTTATAAATTAGGTCAAAGTGCTGGGTCAACTTCAAGGTCAAGGTCCAAAAACCTGAAAAGGCACAACTAGGGATCTTAGAGAACATGTATGTGCAATATGACTGTCATCGGCCCAGTACTTTTCGAGATCTGCTCCGGAAACGAAGTGCGCGTCAAAACGTCTAAATAGGTCATAGTTCTGAACCAGAAGTAGGTCAAAGTTCAAATACCCCAAAAGGCACAACTAGACCCCCTAGGGGTGTTGTGTGTAAAATTTGAAGACAATCGGACAAGTACTTTCAGAGATATGCTCCGGAAACGAATTGTTTACGGACGGCCCAACGGCCCAACGGCCCAACGGCCCAACGGCCCAACGCCGTCACATCATCATTTTCTCCTCTGCAACCTTGCGTATTGAATTCAGATTAAAAATATTTTAACCCGTCCATTAGCCACCTGGAAGTAACCCACATACCAAAAATTGTTATCCTAGCTTATTTTCTCACAAAGTTATAGGCAAAAGAAGAGGCCAAAAAAAACGGAGGTAGAATCCATAGCTCCCTTCGCTCACCTACGGTGACGGCGGGAGCTAATTATACACACTCTAAACAATATAGGTTCTTTAGAAAAAACCCTTCAGTACTATCACCATGCAGGGTTCCCCTGGGGTTGCATGGTGATTGTACTGAAGGGTTCTTTTTAAAGATTCTATGATTGTTTAGAGACTGAATGCAGAGGTGCGATATCATACATAAAAAAAATGCGTATCTTCCATCTATGGCGTTTATTGAAGCAGGTCTAGACCAAGCAAGAAAGTTCCTACATACAAAATTATAAGGGATTCAGACTAGCGTTCGTTCATAACAGCTGGAAAATAAGATTGCCCAATATTTTCTTGAAAATCAATTAACTGACGCCAAAAAGTTTTTATTTCGCAGTCAGGCTCGCAACTGTCTACATGTATACAAAATTAGGAGTGATTTGGACTATGGCAGTTATCATGGTTATTAATATAAGTGTTTATAAGGAATTGAAAAATATAAAATAGAAACCATTTTCTTGTAAATCACAAAACTGCGACCAAAATATTAATATTTCGTGACCAGGTAGGTAAGTGTGCCTGCATACAAAATCATGAGTGATTCGAAGTAACTGTTTTTTTGACAACACGATCACGTTCAAGAAGTCGAAAAAAATAACAAGAGCACTCGACAATAGCCCGTCATCATTGTTGAACTTGTAATTTAACAACCTAAAATGCGAGAAATCGGCCATTTAGAGTGATAAATCGGCCAATATTGAACTTGACCGAGAACTGGCTATTGTTCATGCAGAACAATCTGAGCACGATACATGAAAAACTTTAGAAATAATCGCGATCGCAAGGAAATGATAAAGCCGACGAGGACGACGCCGAGCTAGAATTTCAATAGCCCACCTTTACTTAAAAAAGGCGGGCTAAAAAATGAGCGCTATTTAAAAAAAAACCCACTGAACTGTAACAAACTTTTTTCTCTTTCGAGGTCGGACAAAAGACATAGCGGTTCTAGATATCTCTCTCGAGATATAGCCTGCATACTTATCAGATATACAGAAGTAACATTATTATGAAAAAGAAGTTTAGGTAACACGTGCTAAATTATTTAACTAACAAGAAGCCAGCTGGCCACCATAATCCCCCGCCCCACCCGCATATGAAATGTCCATGGTGCATCCTTCTTGTATTTTTTCAGGACATATACCTCCCTGAAACCGCACATTTTGTTTCATAGTTGACATTTTTCAGGGCATGATATCCATACTTCAAACCGCACATTTATACCCCCTAAGGTAAAGGTGTCTGTGTGTGTGCAATATTAAAGAAATCCCCACCGATAGGTTTTCGAGATCTGCTACGAGGAAATGATATCGTTACACATAGAACATCCTAGTTCAGTATGCAAGCTTATGAAGGCGTGGACCGAAATCCCCACATAATCCATGCGCAGAAAATCTTAAAAAAGAGCCCCCAACTGTGTAAAAAGCGAGCATACCACGCCGAGCAGCAGCGGGGTTGAAGTCGGGCAACCGGCCCCTGGCTGACAAGCTGCGCCGGGTGCGAGTTCCAACCCATCCTGGCAGACAGCGGTAGGGTACCCGGCAAACCCAGCAAAAAACGGGACGTTCAGCCAATGATGGAACAATGTTGGTCCACCGTCTGCGACGCTGGCCCAACATTGTACCATAATTGGACGAACGTCTCGTGTTTGCTGGGAAATAGATTGGGGTTTCCATATAAACCGGTCATGATCAGTACCGTTTCACTATGGGCCTAGAGGGCTCGGGTCAAATAGACATCTTCACATCAGAAGTGCTTTATGACGCAAAAAATAATGAGATTGAGCAACACTGCTGTGCAAAGCCAAAAGGCAGTAACTGCTTACTTTTTAAGTAAGCAGTTACTGCCTTCTGGCTTTGCAATGAGGAATGATACCCGCGTTCTCACTATATGCATCGCCATTGGGTTGTCACATCCTTGTATTCTGCATACAAATATATACAATCTTCCATAATTCCAAAATGAACCCTCCAAATCTCCTACGGGATAGGTTTTTATTCCTAACTGAAATATACGGTTTTTTTCTACACTTTCAAACAAGGTATGTGTTGACGCCAGAAGCTATAATATGTTATTTTCTGACAACACACATTGCCGCAGTGGGGGGGGGGGGGGGGAGGGTGACAAGGAGGCATAAACTCTCGGAAAAACAGACCTTTTTTATAGACACAAAATAAAAATGCAGTACAGGTTTAGACGTCAAAAAAGTACTCAAATGAAGTATCCGGCGAATTTGGCGAATCGAAGTGCGCGTCAAAACGTCTAAATAGGTCATAGTTCTGAACCAGAAGTAGGTCAAAGTTCAAATACCCCAAAAGGCACAACTAGACCCCCTAGGGGTGTTGTGTGTAAAATTTGAAGACAATCGGACAAGTACTTTCAGAGATATGCTCCGGAAACGAATTGTTTACGGACGGCCCAACGGCCCAACGGCCCAACGGCCCAACGGCCCAACGCCGTCACATCATCATTTTCTCCTCTGCAACCTTGCGTATTGAATTCAGATTAAAAATATTTTAACCCGTCCATTAGCCACCTGGAAGTAACCCACATACCAAAAATTGTTATCCTAGCTTATTTTCTCACAAAGTTATAGGCAAAAGAAGAGGCCAAAAAAAACGGAGGTAGAATCCATAGCTCCCTTCGCTCACCTACGGTGACGGCGGGAGCTAATTATACACACTCTAAACAATATAGGTTCTTTAGAAAAAACCCTTCAGTACTATCACCATGCAGGGTTCCCCTGGGGTTGCATGGTGATTGTACTGAAGGGTTCTTTTTAAAGATTCTATGATTGTTTAGAGACTGAATGCAGAGGTGCGATATCATACATAAAAAAAATGCGTATCTTCCATCTATGGCGTTTATTGAAGCAGGTCTAGACCAAGCAAGAAAGTTCCTACATACAAAATTATAAGGGATTCAGACTAGCGTTCGTTCATAACAGCTGGAAAATAAGATTGCCCAATATTTTCTTGAAAATCAATTAACTGACGCCAAAAAGTTTTTATTTCGCAGTCAGGCTCGCAACTGTCTACATGTATACAAAATTAGGAGTGATTTGGACTATGGCAGTTATCATGGTTATTAATATAAGTGTTTATAAGGAATTGAAAAATATAAAATAGAAACCATTTTCTTGTAAATCACAAAACTGCGACCAAAATATTAATATTTCGTGACCAGGTAGGTAAGTGTGCCTGCATACAAAATCATGAGTGATTCGAAGTAACTGTTTTTTTGACAACACGATCACGTTCAAGAAGTCGAAAAAAATAACAAGAGCACTCGACAATAGCCCGTCATCATTGTTGAACTTGTAATTTAACAACCTAAAATGCGAGAAATCGGCCATTTAGAGTGATAAATCGGCCAATATTGAACTTGACCGAGAACTGGCTATTGTTCATGCAGAACAATCTGAGCACGATACATGAAAAACTTTAGAAATAATCGCGATCGCAAGGAAATGATAAAGCCGACGAGGACGACGCCGAGCTAGAATTTCAATAGCCCACCTTTACTTAAAAAAGGCGGGCTAAAAAATGAGCGCTATTTAAAAAAAAACCCACTGAACTGTAACAAACTTTTTTCTCTTTCGAGGTCGGACAAAAGACATAGCGGTTCTAGATATCTCTCTCGAGATATAGCCTGCATACTTATCAGATATACAGAAGTAACATTATTATGAAAAAGAAGTTTAGGTAACACGTGCTAAATTATTTAACTAACAAGAAGCCAGCTGGCCACCATAATCCCCCGCCCCACCCGCATATGAAATGTCCATGGTGCATCCTTCTTGTATTTTTTCAGGACATATACCTCCCTGAAACCGCACATTTTGTTTCATAGTTGACATTTTTCAGGGCATGATATCCATACTTCAAACCGCACATTTATACCCCCTAAGGTAAAGGTGTCTGTGTGTGTGCAATATTAAAGAAATCCCCACCGATAGGTTTTCGAGATCTGCTACGAGGAAATGATATCGTTACACATAGAACATCCTAGTTCAGTATGCAAGCTTATGAAGGCGTGGACCGAAATCCCCACATAATCCATGCGCAGAAAATCTTAAAAAAGAGCCCCCAACTGTGTAAAAAGCGAGCATACCACGCCGAGCAGCAGCGGGGTTGAAGTCGGGCAACCGGCCCCTGGCTGACAAGCTGCGCCGGGTGCGAGTTCCAACCCATCCTGGCAGACAGCGGTAGGGTACCCGGCAAACCCAGCAAAAAACGGGACGTTCAGCCAATGATGGAACAATGTTGGTCCACCGTCTGCGACGCTGGCCCAACATTGTACCATAATTGGACGAACGTCTCGTGTTTGCTGGGAAATAGATTGGGGTTTCCATATAAACCGGTCATGATCAGTACCGTTTCACTATGGGCCTAGAGGGCTCGGGTCAAATAGACATCTTCACATCAGAAGTGCTTTATGACGCAAAAAATAATGAGATTGAGCAACACTGCTGTGCAAAGCCAAAAGGCAGTAACTGCTTACTTTTTAAGTAAGCAGTTACTGCCTTCTGGCTTTGCAATGAGGAATGATACCCGCGTTCTCACTATATGCATCGCCATTGGGTTGTCACATCCTTGTATTCTGCATACAAATATATACAATCTTCCATAATTCCAAAATGAACCCTCCAAATCTCCTACGGGATAGGTTTTTATTCCTAACTGAAATATACGGTTTTTTTCTACACTTTCAAACAAGGTATGTGTTGACGCCAGAAGCTATAATATGTTATTTTCTGACAACACACATTGCCGCAGTGGGGGGGGGGGGGGGGGAGGGTGACAAGGAGGCATAAACTCTCGGAAAAACAGACCTTTTTTATAGACACAAAATAAAAATGCAGTACAGGTTTAGACGTCAAAAAAGTACTCAAATGAAGTATCCGGCGAATTTGGCGAATGCCACCCAGTGTAAAGCTCAGGAAAACACATCCGGTCTGGCAGAGCGTTTCTGCTAAACATCCAACGCTGCTCCCTGTTGGGCCAACGTCTTCGGCGTTGGTCCAACAGCGAGCCAGCATTGGCCA
Organism: Flabesymbios commensalis; assembly: GCA_964017125.1. NCBI lineage: Eukaryota > Metazoa > Annelida > Polychaeta > Terebellida > Flabelligeridae > Flabesymbios > Flabesymbios commensalis. Next base: position 41,084,625 of record OZ024909.1, on the reverse strand, counting down.
GAGAGCACTGAGCGCGAAAAAAATCGTTATGCTCCGCGTACTGAAAAAGTGAAGCTAGTCAGCAGAAGCAGCCAGAAGCCGGAGATAAATTCCTGCAGTAGAAAAATACCTCCCTCCCAGAAGGCCAGTACTGGATGCAGCAGAGCTAGTCACAACACCCCATCTCAGTACTGCATGCCTCGCACTGAACAGCTGATGCGGCGGGATGCTGCTGGTGCCGCAATCCCAGCAAACACGAGACGTTGACCCAATGGTGGGCTGATGTTGGCCCAGCGTCTACGACGCTGGGCCAACATCAGCCCAGCATTGGGTCAACGTCTCGTGTTTGTCTGGAATCCCATCTCAAACTGATCCAGACGCGGCACTATTAGAGCATTAATACAATAAGGCTGACGTAGTATTGGAAATCCAGCCACGTAGATGGGTTACATCTCACAATGTATCATAATTATAACCAGGTACGATCTAATCAGCATTTTTACGTTGTTTCCAATTGATTACCACATTGATTAATATTATTCCGATATAAATATTCTCTACGATAATAGTCATATCTAATAATCCATAGGGATAAACAGATTTAAAAAAAAAATAGCAGCACAGAGGAGCGGGTCTCAAATCAATACCGTATACGGTATTGATTTTAGACCAGACAATAAGAGTGCGAAAAAAAATCATATATGCTCGCACCCTTTATTGCCTTTATCTCCCTTAATACTACTAGTCAACCGCTTTCTAGTCCTGTAACTATCTACATGTACGACCATAGATAGACACCATAATATATACGGTATCGATTTTAGACCAGACAATAAAGGGTGCGAACATTATGTTCGCGCCCTTTATTGCCAAGGCCCATTCTGCCTTACTACTAGTCAACGGCTTTCTACTCCTGTATCTATCAATGGTGGTACAGGTATAGATGTACGACCTTAAGTAGATACCCCAGCAAACATTTGCAAATCTTGACGTTGAAACAAACATTTCATTCCTAACAACAGTGATTTCGTGGTTAATAAAATGGATATTAAAAACGACAAGTAGTGTTTAGCGGTGAAATGTTAAAAATTAAGGTTACCTTGCCGTGAGCGGTTTCATTTCTGTCCGTCTAAAAATGTCAAGCAACCAATGAAATAGACGGGGCTATTAAACTACTTTTCTCCTATATATTTGCGTTGGAAACTGCTCAGATTAAATTCATCCCCAATGACATTGACTATGGGCACTTATAGATGGCGTTGACCTACAGTTGTCCACTTATTATAAAACAGCCCGGACAGACGCGGTCAGTCACGATAGCAGCCTTAAGCTAAATGTCTGAACGGACAACACCAACAAGTCAAGGACATTGACGCACTCATCACAACCAATTCACATTTAACGCTTTACACCAGGATCCGTATTCTCGTACAAGTTATGATATATCGTAGGCTTCAGATTGGTCGAGATGGCCATCGCGACCAATCTGAAGCCTACGATATATCGTAACTCGTACGAGAATACGTGTCCTGGGGCCATCATACTAAAAATATCCTAACTTTGATCTTATCCTAACTTTCTCTTATTTCCATCAGAAATGTTAGGAGTGATCCTGCGTAATACATCTCTGATAACAGGTTTAACCTACAACACTGCATTATTTTGATAAAAGACATGGGGACCAAAGGGTTTTTTTCAATTTGAAAGTGTCTTATGTTACATGTAGCTCTTTCTGTTTCATTTGAATACCCATCTCAAGGGCCATTACGTCTTTAGACGTCAGAATCTGACGTATACAGACGTCAGATTCTGACGTCCAAAGACGGTCCCCGCGCTAAAAGGGATTAATTAGGCGAAATAACTTTTTTTATGAATGTATATCTTGTTTTAAACCTTTCAATCCTGAATTTACCATAGTCATCTTCATCCACTACAAGTCGAGAATTGCTGCCGCAATTCTCGACTTGTAGTGGATGAAGATGACTTGAAGTGGTTTAAAAATTAAAGAAAATTACCACGTATTGGTAAACGAGTTTCATGGAAATTTTCGTTCTAAAACCCTTAGTTGTAGAAAAATTAAGTATGTTTTCAGGGATGTAAAATGATGCCTTAATACATCGTGGGGGCTTAAAGGGTTAAAACAATGACCCTCTGTGTACAGCATGATTACTACATCTTCAACCATTAAACCGCTAGTAAGCGTGACTAAAGTCGTTTTAATCTGTTTTATTAGTCGATAAAATCACTGCTATTTGAAATGAAATGGGTCTTTAGGAATCGAGATTTGCAAATGTTCGTTTTCAAATTAAATAAATATTAGTAATTTACACCCACTTGACGTTGTGGGTCGGGGTAGCGAGACAAAACTTCAATTTAAATTGTATTTACTAGAATTGTTTAGGGCTTTAAAGAGTTATGATACACAATAGGTTAGCTTAACCTGGCAAAAGCCATTCAAAATTAAGCAATTTTGTATAGGGTTATTAATGTAGTCCTAGTCTAGGTCAAAAATCAAGACGCAAGACAACTAGGTCTAAGAAGCCCAGTCTAAGAGTAAGATAAGAACTAGACAGTCTGTCAGAGATTGCAAACCTCCATTGAAATTAATGATCCTAATCAGTATCCCAGTAATGGTCTACCTATCTGGCATGGTTTACCCGATATCAGGCCAATCGAGTTAACTAATAGCTGATTTACGGTCATTTTGAATTCGATATAAATTAGTTAAAAACTTAGGGTGCATCCTCCCCCGAAACCTCAAATTTTGTTTTATAGTAATGGACTAACATCTAACACAGTTTGCAAAATATTGGGCATGTGAAAGTAAATAATGGCCGATAGGGGGCCATTTTGAATTTGAACGAGTCAGAATTTTTCAAGATGCATCCTCAGCTGAAATCTCACATTTCATTCTATAGTAATCGTCTAGCTATCTAGCACGGTTTACCAAATATCGGCCATGTGAAAGTGAATAATGGCCTAAAGGCGGCCATTTTGAATTCGATCAAGTCGAAATTTTCCAAGATGCATCCTCAGCTGAAATCTCACATTTCATTCTATAGTAATGGTCTAGCCATCTAGCACGGTTTACCAAAAACCGGCTATGTGAAAGTGAATAATAGCCGATAGGCGGCCATTTTGAATTTGATCTAGTCATTTTTATTCAAGATGCATCCTCTCTTGTAATCTCACATTTTGTTTTATAGTAATAGTCCAGCTATCTAACACAGTTTACCAAATATCAGCAATGTGAAAGTAAATAGTGGCGATAGGCGGCCATTTTGAATTCGATTGAGTCGAAAGTTTTTGAAAGGCATCCTCTCTCGAAACGTCACATTTTGTTTTATAGTAATGGTCTAGCTATCTAGCACGGTTTACCTGATATCAGGCCTATCGAGGTAAATAATGCTGATTGTTGGCCATTTTGAATTCGTAAGTTAAAAATTTTCAGGGTGCCTCCTCCCCCGAAAACTCACACTTTGTTTTATAGTAATCAGGTAATGGTCTAGCCATCTAGCACGGTTTACCAAATATCAGCCATGTGAAAATGAATAATGGCCGAAAAGGCGGCCATTTTAAATTTGATCAAGTCAATTTTTTTCAAGATGCATCCTCATCTGAAATCTCACATTTCGTTTTACAGTAATGGTCTAGCCATCTAGCACGGTTGACCAAATAACGGCCATGTGAAAGTGAATAATGGCCGATAAGCGGCCATTTTGAATTTTATCAAGTCAAATTTTTCCAAGATGCATCCTCTCCTGAAATCACACATTTTGTTTTATGGTATTGGTCTAGCCATCTAGCACGGTTTACCAAATAACGGCCATGTCAAAGTGAATAATGGCTGATTGGCGGCCATTTTGAACTTTGACAAAATGATTTTTTTCAAAATACATCCTCTCCTGAAGCGTTACAATTTGTTTTATAGTAATGGTGTAGATATCTTGAGCGGTTTTCATGATATTCCACAATATCAGGCCTGTCGAGGTGAATAATGGCTGATAGGCGGCCATTTTGAATTTTATCAACTTCAATTTTTTCAGGATGCATCCTCTCCTGAAATCTTACAATTTATTTGATATTAATGGTGTAGCTATCTTGAGCGGTTTTCATGATATTCCGCAATATCAGGCCTGTCGAGGTGAATAATGGCCGATAGGCGGCCATTTTTAATTTTATCGACTTGAAATTTTTCAAGATGCATCCTCTCCTGAAACCTCACAATTTGTTTTATAGTAATGGTGTAGCTATCTTGAGCGGTTTTCATGATATTCCGCAAAATCTTTCAGTCGGATTTACCGATGTTATAAATTAGGTCAAAGTGCTGGGTCAACTTCAAGGTCAAGGTCCAAAAACCTGAAAAGGCACAACTAGGGACCTTAGAGAACATGTATGTGCAATATGACTGTCATCGGCCCAGTACTTTTCGAGATCTGCTCCGGAAACGAAGTGCGCGTCAAAACGGACGGCCCAACGACCCAACGGCCCAACGCCGTCACATCATCATTCTCTCCTCTGCAACCTTGCGTATTGAATTCAGATTAAAAATATTTTAACCCGTCCATTAGCCACCTGGAAGTAAGTCACATACCAAAAATTGTTATCCTAGCTTATTTTCTCACAAAGTTATAGGCAAAAGAAGAGGCAAAAAAAAACGGAGGTAGAATCCATAGCTCCCTTCGCTCACCTACGGTGACGGCGGGAGCTAAAAATATGATCAACAAGACTACATAAGTCCAGGAGCTCCCGCTCCGAATTAGAATTTGATTTAAGCAGTTTTGTATAGGGTTATTAATGTAGTCCTAGTCTAGGTCAAAAATCAAGACGCAAGACAACTAGGTCTAAGAAGCCCAGTCTAAGAGTAAGATAAGAACTAGTCTGTCAGAGATTGCAAACCTCCATTGAAATTAATGATCCTAATCAGTATACCAGTAACGGTCTACCTATCTGGCATGGTTTACCCGATATCAGGCCAATCGAGGTAACTAATAGCTGATTTACGATCATTTTGAATTCGATATAAATTAGTTAAAAACTTAGGGTGCATCCTCCCCCGAAACCTCAAATTTAGTTTTATAGTAATGGACTAACATCTAACAGTTTGCAAAATATTGGGCATGTGAAAGTAAATAATGGCCGATAGGGGGCCATTTTGAATTTGATGGAGTCAGAATTTTTCAAGATGCATCCTCAGCTGAAAACTCACATTTCATTCTATAGTAATCGTCTAGCTATCTAGCACGGTTTACCAAATATCGGCCATGTGAAAGTGAATAATGGCCTAAAGGCGGCCATTTTGAATTTGATCAAGTCAAAATTTTCCAAGATGCATCCTCAGCTGAAATCTCACATTTCATTCTATAGTAATGGTCTAGCCATCTAGCACGGTTTACCAAATATCGCCCATGTGAAAGTGAATAATGGCCGATAGGAGGCCATTTTGAATTTGATCAAGTCAAAATTTTTCAAGATGCATCCTCTCCTGAAATCTCACATTTTGTTTTATAGTAATGGTCTAGCCATCTAGTACGGTTACTAAAAACCGGCTATGTGAAAGTGAATAATGGCCGATAGGCGGCCATTTTGAATTTGTTCGAGTCAATTTTTTTCAAGATGCATCCTCTCTTGTAATCTCACATTTTGTTTTTTAGTAATGGTCCAGCTATCTAACACGGTTTACCAAATATCAGCAATGTGAAAGTAAATAGTGGGCGATAGGCGGCCATTTTGAATTCGATTGAGTCGAAAGTTTTTAAAAGGCATCCTCTCTCGAAACGTCACATTTTGTTTTATAGTAATGGTCTAGCTATCTAGCACGGTTTACCTGATATCAGGCCTATCGAGGTAAATAATGCAGATTGTCGGCCATTTTGAATTCGTAAGTTAAAAATTTTCAGGGTGCATCCTCCCCCGAAAACTCACACTTTGTTTTATAGTAATCAGGTAATGGTCTAGCCATCTAGCACGGTTTACCAAATAACGGCCATGTGAAAGTGAATAATGGCCGATAAGCGGCCATTTTTAATTTTCTCGAGTCGAATTTTTTCAAGATGCATCCTCTCCTGAAATCACACATTTTGTTTTATAGTAATGGTCTAGCCATCTAGCACGGTTTACCAAATAACGGCCATGTGAAAGTGAATAATGGCCGATAAGCGGCCATTTTGAATTTTATCGAGTCGAATTTTTTCAAGATGCATCCTCTCCTGAAATCACACATTTTGTTTTATAGTAATGGTCTAGCCATCTAGCACGGTTTACCAAATAACGGCCATGTGAAAGTGAATAATGGCCGATAAGCGGCCATTTTTAATTTTCTCGAGTCGAATTTTTTCAAGATGCATCCTCTCCTGAAATCACACATTTTGTTTTATAGTAATGGTCTAGCCATCTAGCACGGTTTACCAAATAACGGCCATGTAAAAGTGAATAATGGCCGATAAGCGGCCATTTTGAATTTTATCGAGTCGAATTTTTTCAAGATGCATCCTCTCCTGAAATCACACATTTTGTTTTATAGTAATGGTCTAGCCATCTAGCACGGTTTACCAAATAACGGCCATGTGAAAGTGAATAATGGCCGATTGGCGGCCATTTTGAACTTTGACAAAATGAATTTTTTCAAAATACATCCTCTCCTGAAGCCTTACAATTTGTTTTATAGTAATGGTGTAGATATCTTGAGCGGTTTTCATGATATTCCACAATATAAGGCCTGTCGAGGTGAAGAATGGCTGATAGGCGGCCATTTTGAATTTTATCAACTTCAAATTTTTCAGGATGCATCCTCTCCTGAAACCTTACAATTTATTTGATATTAATGGTGTAGCTATCTTGAGCGGTTTTCATGATATTCCGCAATATCAGGCCTGTCGAGGTGAATAATGGCCGATAGGCGGCCATTTTTTATTTTATCGACTTGAAATTTTTCAAGATGCATCCTCTCCTGAAACCTCACAATTTGTTTTATAGTAATGGTGTAGCTATCTTGAGCGGTTTTCATGATATTCCGCAAAATCTTTCAGTCGGATTTACCGATGTTATAAATTAGGTCAAAGTGCTGGGTCAACTTCAAGGTCAAGGTCCAAAAACCTGAAAAGGCACAACTAGGGACCTTAGAGAACATGTATGTGCAATATGACTGTCATCGGCCCAGTACTTTTCGAGATCTGCTCCGGAAACGAAGTGCGCGTCAAAACGTCTAAATAGGTCATAGTTCTGAACCAGAAGTAGGTCAAAGTTCAAATACCCCAAAAGGCACAACTAGACCCCCTAGGGGTGTTGTGTGTAAAATTTGAAGACAATCGGACAAGTACTTTCAGAGATATGCTCCGGAAACGAATTGTTTACGGACGGCCCAACGGCCCAACGGCCCAACGGCCCAACGGCCCAACGGCCCAACGCCGTCACATCATCATTTTCTCCTCTGCAACCTTGCGTATTGAATTCAGAATAAAAATATTTTAACCCGTCCATTAGCCACCAGGAAGTAACCCACATACCAAAAATTGTTATCCTAGCTTATTTTCTCACAAAGTTATAGGCAAAAGAAGAGGCCAAAAAAAAACGGAGGTAGAATCCATAGCTCCCTTCGCTCACCTACGGTGACGGCGGGAGCTAATTAAAATTTGACAGACAGATAACAACCGTTATAATTATGCTCACAATAAAAAAAATGGACAAAACATTACTGTATTTATTGCATGCATTTAACAGTCTAACACTAATGTTTGGGCATATTACGCGTATCCTTCCTACAAACTGTATATACGATTTTAAACTCTGTCAGGTGTGTAGAGAAGGAAAACAAAAGTCCAGCCATATCCGTTTTTGGCATTTATTTTATATTCATTTCCACCCCTCAGATATCCCCTGCAGCATCATGATGGGTACTGAAATAGGCCAATAAAACATTACATTAATGTTTCGTTACGGTTAGAATTCTAAAAGGCCGTGACCCCATGTATTCCATGTACAATTCATTTCATTAGCTAGCAGTGGTAAGAATTCGCAACGGTCCGGTGGCCCGGGCCTACCGGAATATTGTGAGGGCTAGTAAAACAATATTGAGATATCTATCAGACTATGGACTAGACAGTAAATGGTAAATTACGTTCTGGGCCAGTGAAATTTGCACCTCTCACAATTACACCTTATCTAATATAGATTAGACCAATACCCCCTTAACCATTTTAAAAGGATATAAATCAAAGAGAATGGCTCTTGTCTGAGAAATAATCATCAAATCTACTATATCCCGTCCCATGTATTATTTTGATGACTTTTTACAGTCAAAACACGTGCATAAGCGTCTGTTCAAACAGCAGAGGGAAATAAGAGGTGGTACCATTGTAAAAGAGGAAAAAAGGGCTATCCTAGCAAACACGATACATAGACCCAATGCTGGGTGAATGTTGAGCCGTCGTCTTCGACGTCGGCCCAACATTCACCCGGCATTGGGTCAACGTATCGTGTTTGCTGGGTTATAACTGTCTGAGGTAACTGCTGGGGAGGGGGGGGGGCTGAGACAATCGACCTGTAAATCGGGAGTCTCTCCATCGCCCCACTACGTTAACTTGAGACCGCTTTGTGAAGAATGTCAAGTGCTACATGTTCATAGTACGTACGTGTCCCTGTCTCTACAACCAGCCCAATAAACACGAGGCATTCACCCGACGGTGGCCTAATGTTGGGTCACCGTCTCAACATTAAGCTAACGTTTGGTAAACCCCTGTGTTTTCTGGGAAGCACATCCTTCAAACCTACTACACCTATCGCGACCGTATGTTATACCGCTAACCGGTTTACTGTAAAAAAGAGAAAGCAAGACTGTACTCTACTGTACTCTACTTACTTACTGTATTTCAGGCAGCTGTAAAACGGAATTATAAATGTCTTCTCTTTACTAATGAAAGCAGTATTTTATCAGATGTGACGTATTTGTACAATGGGGTCAAAACAATATTATATGTATGTTTAAAATTATAGTGGGCTAAATCATTAAACACTCACCGAAAAATCAAAATCATAGAAATAGAGTACATGATAATATATAAAGTACTTGCTGCGAGACATGACCATCATAACATAATTATATAAATTCAATTCTGATCATTCGGTGTGTTCACATTACGTGACATGTGTTACATAATCTCATAAGGATTTCTTGTATGAATATTATTTATTATTATAAATATGCTATCTTTTTTACAAAGTTTACTTCTAAAAACGTGTCTGTGCTATTAGTACACTAATATAATAATAATTACATCTTACTACTAAAATAATAATTTACTACTACTACTACTACTACTACTACTACTACTACTACTACTAATACTACTACTACTACTACTACTACTACTACTACTACTACTACTGCTAGTAGTAGAACGAAAGTAATGTTAGATTAAAAGGGACGTATCTGCCACCTTGTAAGGTGGCAGATAAGTCCCTTTAAATCCAACATGACTATAATCAGAAATACATAAGTGTCTTATGTATTTCTGCTATAGTCAAAGTGGACAAGGATGGATCTGTTTACAACAGCCATACACGGACAAGGTGGTCCTTCCCAGGGATAACACAAAATGTGAACTCAGAGAGAGGTTTATATCAATAAATACATGACTTTAGACGTCAGAATCAGATTCTGACGTTTAAAGTCGATCCCCTCATCGAAATAAATAAATATTTTTACTGACCGTAGACCCAAAACATAGGTATTCAAATGAAGCAGAAAGAGCTGACTAAGACATTTATGATGATTTCAAATTAATGAAATATCCAGTTTTCAAGGCATTAACAGAAATAAGAATGATTTGAGTAGCGTCGTAGACAGTGGACCAACGTTAAAACAACATTAGATCAATGTCTCTTGCTAGTTGGGGTAGAGGGACAGAGGTGAGAATGGCGGTAACACACGAAACAAGGTCCTGAAGAATAAATAACAAGTCTGGCCGACCGAGTTTACAAGACGTAAATCAATGTAGCCTGTACATGTAACTAGACCAATCACATCGACATATACAGCTGAGGCATACAGGTAATTTACAAGTGCCTTTACGATGCGGTGGCAAAATTGAAACATTGAAAGTTGTCTGACGTGTCAACTTTATGTGAAACTGATGATCTACAGTCTTATATAATGTGAAACTTTTCTTGGGAAAAACTAATTCAAGCTACTATGAAGATCACAGATGACAGAAATTCACAGTAAGCACCATTAAATCTACGTGCAGGACAAAGTTTCATTGTCAAATAAAGTCATATATACACAATTCCTTGGTGACCATACAATATTTATGAGATAAAAAATGGAATGTGTACACGTGAACAACACCAACATGAGGGTATCGCACAATAATAAAGATATACATTAAAAATACGCCGATTGTTGAATATAATATATTTAACATGTGTTACAATACAATAAAAATAGTATGTTTTTAATATCATATTTAGTTTGCAGAAAGTGGATACGACTGGTCGTTTAATTTGGTTTGTTCAGAGTACATTTTTTGCGCGGGGAGGGGGGTGAGTGGAAAGATGGCCACAGGAGACTTTGTGTAGAGGTACACAGAGATTATTACATGTAGTTACTAGGACTGTAGGTAATTTGAAGCACATAACTCAGAGCAGCAAAGTGATCACGGTACAACCTGCACAGCCCTGCAAAGTCAAAAGGCAGTAACTGCTTACTTGAAAAATAAGCAGTTACTGCCTTCTGATTTTACACGGTAGAGCTACCTTTTATCACTTCAATCAGTGCACTTACTTACTGGGAGAACAATCCCAACAGTCAGACCGACGAATCCGGTAAAAACCAGACGGTTTATTGTAGGGCCAGCATCGCAAACTGTGGCACAGCAGTAAACCAAATTAGGTACAATGTTCTGTGTCAGCTGGGAAACTATGTTCACCTTTTTCAGGCTGTATCGATAAACTGACAATTTCATCAACATTCATCTATGAATCCAGTTTTAAAAAAATCCATTCATGGCAGATGAAATGTATAATATTGGAGTTAAAATCACCCACAATATATACATTACATTGGAGGGTAAATATCCCCAATTCGCCTCATACATATATATGCGCCGGGACACAAATTGTCCAGACCGATGAGAAATTACGGAGCGACGGTCCCCTATACCTACACGACAGGGCCATTGTACACGAATACACCATTTTTTTGCCCATTATGACAATGTAGAAAATACCGGAGCGGTGATGTCAACAACAGAACCCGGCATGTCAACGTCTCCTGGCTAGCTGTCAGTGGTGCCCGTTTTTTACGGCGTACCGCTGGGGTTACTCGAGTGCGGCCAAGTCCACGACAAATTTACAACGCCTCTATAACGGTGTGTAACTGACCAAATCTGGCAGCGACAGTCTTCCAAGCCCCGAGGTGCTCATTACTAACACTAATTAACATGACGACTCAGCAAACAAGAGACATTCAGCCATTGTTGGATCAATGTTGGGCCAGCGTCGTAGACGGTGGACCAACATTGAACTAACATTGGCTCAAGGTCTCGTGTTTACTGCGAGGACCTATACACACTTTCACCCACACACAGCCACTTTCACAGTACTGAAGTCTATCGTGTTCAATTACAAATAACATTATTGGAACCAATGATCAGAGATTGCTGCCTTTTTGTGAGTGAGTGAGTGAGTGAGTGAGTGAGTGAGTGAGTGAGTGAGTGAGTGAGTGAGTGAGTGAGTGAGTGAGTGAGTGAGTGAGTGAGTGAGTGAGTGAGTGAGTGAGTGAGTGAGTGAGTGAGTGAGTGAGTGAGTGAGTGAGTGAGTGAGTGAGGTCTAAGTCGGGACTGTGCTGAATTCTTTTTCAGTGCCTAAGGTTTTTTACAGGGGATCCATCGCTGAATTGTCGAGACATAAGTACACTTTGAGTTACCCTCGTCACATTTAAATGGACAATATAGCATATTTTAAATTAAAATAATCTATAGAAAATGCAACAAGTCATGGCAACTTTTGATATCATTAGATATATTTCACTCCATATGAAATAAAATTACTTAACAAATACTAGATAATTTGTAACATTATCCAATATCGCAATTAAAAAATGAAATTAGCGTCATCAGTAGGCCTATGCAGAGGAAAAGAGAACATGTTCATTAATTAGTGGTTTATCCGTTATGCATTCCATTGTTATATAGCGTAAATAGGTTCATTGTTAATTGTTGAAAAACAATCTTCAACATCTACCTGTATCACAAGTTTCATTGAGATAAATATATATATATAGCTGATCGCGCCATTTGAACTAGCCCGATAAATATATATAGCTGACCGTGCCATTTGAACTGACCTTTTAAATTTTCAATTCATTCAGTGCGGGGACCGGCTTTAGACGTCAGCATATGACGTCTATAGACATCAGATTCTAAAGTCTAAAGACGTTCCCCGCGCTGAAAGGCCCCGGGTTTAATAATAACGATCAAAATAAATTCTTGCAAAATCATGAATTTGTTTAATACGTTGGTAGAAAAATTGAAACCATACAGTCAAATTTTCCATCTGATCGACCATATATTCCTACAATACAACCAAAGATGGTAAGCTGTCCCCTCTCTTGTTTTAAACTCTCTTGTGAGTGAGTGAGTGAGTGAGTGAGTGAGTGAGTGAGTGAGTGAGTGAGTGAGTGAGTGAGTGAGTGAGTGAGTGAGTGAGTGAGTGAGTGAGTGAGTGAGTGAGTGAGTGAGTGAGTGAGTGAGTGAGTGAGTGAGTGAGGTCTAAGTCGGGACTGTGCTGAATTCTTTTTCAGTGCCTAAGGTTTTTTACAGGGGATCCATCGCTGAATTGTCGAGACATAAGTACACTTTGAGTTACCCTCGTCACATTTAAATGGACAATATAGCATATTTTAAATTAAAATAATCTATAGAAAATGCAACAAGTCATGGCAACTTTTGATATCATTAGATATATTTCACTCCATATGAAATAAAATTACTTTATTAATTTTTCTTTAAGTGAATGCAAAACAACCTGGTTAGTTATGGAGGGATGGTGACGTCAACACTAATTAATTTATTCTACCACATACTTTCACAGCAAAAAGGTGACGCTGCGAATTCTGAAAATATGACAAGTAAATATGTAATACTTCTGGAATTTATTAACACTGATAGGGTTTGAAGATATCGTTTATGAAGCACAGAATGACGTAGGGCAAATAATGGGCTTGCTGCCAACCACAGCTAACACCCGACTCAGGCTGGGCCAATGCTGGGCAAATCTCTCCAACAAACACTGGGTATACATGTAGGTTGGTGTGAAGTGTATACCGTTTATACTGGAGTACTACTTTACAAAGTATCCATAGTGTGAACAACATAATAGTAAATGCCCATTTTCGTCGCGGAAGAAGACGAAACAATACAGACAATAATGAGGTTTAGATCTATATGTAATGTACCAATTACAGCATTTTTCGAGTGAATGACTATGTGATTTATGACAACGATTGAGATACGGCAATTAACGAAAGGTTAGGTGTTCACGCCAGCCAGACACAGACATGATAAGGTTAACCCTTCAAGTACTAAATTGAATAATCTAAATTTTCACCCACTTGAAGTTGTGTCTCGCGGCACGCGAGCCACAACTTCAAGTGGGTGAAAATTACTCATATTTGTATAATTTGAGACCAAACATTTGCAAATCTTGATGTTTGAACACCAATTTTATTCCCAGTAACTGTGATATTTGATCGGCTAATAAAACAGATAAAAAACAGTCGCGCATAGCGAGTAAAAGGTTAACTTACTGTGCGATTCACTGTACCAAAGCAGACACGCCACATTCATACAACGTTGATTCAATGTTGGCCCACCGTCTGCGACGCTAGACTAACAATGAATCAACGTTGCATGAATGTGGGGTGTTTCATGGTAGCGAGTGTACCGCTGTTTTATGTCACTTTGTCTAGTATACATGTACGTCCACATATATAATACAGCCAAGTTGAACCAGTATTGGCTTAATACTTTAAACCCCCACGATGTATAAAAGCAGCATTTTGCGTCTCCGAAGAATCGACTTAATTTCCTAAAAATTAAGAACGAAAATGTTCATGGAACTGTTCAATAATAACAATCTCATTTCTTTATTTGCCACCCACTTCAGGCCATCTTCACCCATTGCAAGTCGAGAATTGCGACAGAAATTCGCGACTTGTAGTGGATGAAGAGGACAATGGTAAATTCGAGCTTGAAATGGTTAATATTGGCGAACGTTACAGACGGTGCACTAGCCATAACTCACTGTAGAGCAAACCGGTGATCACTGGGATTGCATATTAAACAGGAGAGGTTGGTTTAATGTTGGGCCGTCGCTGCAGGGGAGTGGCCCGCCATTAAACAAGCATAGGATCACCATCTGTTAATCGCTGCTTTCAGTCAGAGATCATCAGATTGTGAAAAACTAATACCAACCCTCACTCAACACACTCAAATTGTCAGTTAAGCTGGATTATACAAAACCCGGCCAGATAAATTTATTGATAATTGAACCTGCCCTGGAGTCATCAGGTCATGATGTCCCCGGTTGAAGACCGCCAGTATGAAATAATCACGTAATCAGTGTCTCAAATGGACAAAGCTGAATACATCTGACATAAACGTTAGCACAAGACTAGGCCAAAAGCGTAAACGTTGAGCCAATACTAACACAACGCTGAGCTAACGCAAACGTAAAATTGAACCTATAAAACATGACAAATATATTGGTTAGGTGGCACTGTAGTACTTAATGAGTGTCCATTGTCGAACATGTCCAAAGCATGATCACTGTCATCAAATCTGGCAAACTGGAAACAAATACTAGATAATTTGTAACATTATCCAATATCGCAATTAAAAAATGAAATTAGCGTCATCAGTAGGCCTATGCAGAGGAAAAGAGAACATGTTCATTAATTAGTGGTTTATCCGTTATGCATTCCATTGTTATATAGCGTAAATAGGTTCATTGTTAATTGTTGAAAAACAATCTTCAACATCTACCTGTATCACAAGTTTCATTGAGATAAATATATATATATAGCTGATCGCGCCATTTGAACTAGCCCGATAAATATATATAGCTGACCGTGCCATTTGAACTGACCTTTTAAATTTTCAATTCATTCAGTGCGGGGACCGGCTTTAGACGTCAGCATATGACGTCTATAGACATCAGATTCTAAAGTCTAAAGACGTTCCCCGCGCTGAAAGGCCCCGGGTTTAATAATAACGATCAAAATAAATTCTTGCAAAATCATGAATTTGTTTAATACGTTGGTAGAAAAATTGAAACCATACAGTCAAATTTTCCATCTGATCGACCATATATTCCTACAATACAACCAAAGATGGTAAGCTGTCCCCTCTCTTGTTTTAAACCAGCAAGATGGAAGTCAAAAAAGCTATTTTGTCTGCTTCTGATAGTACGTGCAAGTGTAATCCCCGGGTTTGATCATATTACAAAGGTACTGCTGAAATAATGTATCCGTTACAACGGCATTGCTGACATCATGTATTGATTAACTGATAAAATCGGCTTAGAGAAAGTACCATTCCACAGTTTTAATCATTGTCACAAAAGATACATAATCACATAGCAATGAACATTAAAAAGTTCTCACTTTGCTTCATCTTTCAGCTGCGTTCGATATCATTGATTACGATGCCATTTAAAACGTCTCTCATTGTGGCTTGACATGTCTGGGCATATCATTGAATCGGATAGGTTTCTATCTAGCAGACAAAGGATAGAACGTGAAAATAGACAAGTTTCACTTTGTCGGATAAATAACACACCATAAAGTTTGGAGTCCCTCAGGGATCTGTACTTGGACCAAACCTTTTCACGCTATATACCACACCGACGGTTAACATAAATAATTCAGAAACACTCATTGGTGAACCACCAACTGTACGCTGATGACACCCAGTTATTTCTGTATATCAATGAATGATGTAGTGCTGTTTCTATAAACCAACTGAAATTATGTCTGAAGGATGTTCAGCCTTGGCTGATAAAATAAAAACTGAATTGATCAAAAACCGAGTTCTTAAAATTATACTGATTGGCACTAAACAACAGCGAATTAACTTTTTTCTCTATTTCTATTTTTGGATCATGAAACAATACTACTGTAAGTCCCTTATTTTTGTATAATCTACAAAATACATTATCCCGGTTCGTATATCGGCTTTCTCTGTTCCGTCACAAAACACCTCTCCTGGCTTCATACAATCCATAACCCAAATTTTAATAGTATAAATTTCAAAATTTATTTCAAAATAAACAATTTTCCCATACAAGACAGTGGCGAGTGATCAAGCTGTCTACCTAAGTGAAATGCTAATTTGCTATCACTGTCAGAAAAAACATAAAACTCGTGCATCTGGCACTACTAGAGAGCTTGTCAGACCAATTAATCACCTAGGCTGAAGGTATATTATCTCTAAAATTAAACGACCCATAGCATGCGCTGCAGAAGTGTACGTAGTTCCCGAAGCCAGCATTTTTTTCAGGGCGGAGGTTGAACCTGTATGGTCTACGGCTAGACATAACAGTTTGGCCAATATCTGAAATCCATCTCTAGGGCAATCCATCTGTGCATTCTACCGGCTCCTGCGGTTGCCTTGGCTACAATTCTAAAATCTCCACTATCTGGTTTAAGAGACAGACGTACAAGTGATGCTGGCGGCGCAGTGTAAGTAGCAGCCCGGCAAACACGGGGCGTAACCCAATGCTGTTTCAATGTTGGCCAACCGTCAAAGACGGTCGGCCAACATTGAAACAGCATTGGGCGGCTGCCCCGTCTTTGCTGGGAGCCAACGTAAATTATACCCCAATATATATACAGACCTGTAATAATACTGTTTCCTCCTCGACATTCCTGCCTCCATTCACTATTCTCACAGGGAATATTTTGTTCAGTATCGCGTGGCGAAAAGCTATGCAAGTTTGGAAGTTTTCTAATCAAATTTTAAATATTTATACACAAATGACAAGGACAATGTGCGATTCAGACATTGAAGCAGAAAATTGGTAAATAATCAATAACTTTCGATTTTGTCTCTATTCTTATCCCGAAAAAATCATAGCAACCCAATAATCCCAGCAAACACGAGACGTTGAGCTAATGTGGGTTTAATGTTGGGCCAGCGTCGAAGACGGTGACCCAACATTAAACCGACATTGGATCAACGTATCGTTTTTGTTGGGATGTCATTACGACGTTTAACAAAACGTACACCATATCATGGGGCGTACTTATTCCAGCATTCAACAAAAGTACAAAAGATACTTTTGTATTTTTTTAATCTGACAGGCGCAACCTATAGCACACCCTGTGTACCATTACATGGAAAACAGTGTGTACAACAGGATGGAATGAAATCTACTGAAACCTAGGAGAAATAACACTTTTCGCAAGTTGTGGACAGACGGACGGACGACAAACAGAGCGCCATGACAATAGCTCATCTGGCCTTTGGGCGAATGAGATAAAAACTATGTCATCATATACTTGTAAAACTGTTCTATCAGAATGCTCCATACTTAAACGCATCATTCCCTGTGAACACGATACCTTGCAGACGGTGGCGGGAAGATCATATGAAAAAAATGAACTGTTAATCAATAGTTTCTGCCTTTGGTAGACAATGCTTGCCCAGAGTAGTTATACATGTATGTGAAGGGGGCTGTAACAGAAGCTAACGCCAGAATGACAAATCTGCTGATCACAATACTTGAAATATATATAATTATACAGATCATAGTTATTAAGTTATTAATACTACACTAATAAGTGTCGTTTAGGTGATAAAATATAATATTATCTGGTCATATAGTACTAGAGACGAGATGAGCGAATATTAAAGTATACTCGATTATCACACGCAATAAATTATTATTATATATTCTTATATGGATATATGTCATTTAGGCCTATCTGCAGCACAGTCTACATGTACTGCTCCAGCAGGATGCAGTGTGTGCTCCCAGTACAAACGACACAGTAGAAAACTGTCATTTTCTTAATATCATTTTTCTGCGTGGCATACCGCACCCAGAACAGGCGGACTGGGGGGATGTCAACTAAGACGGGTCCATGTGGAATGTGGAATCAATGAGAGCGCAGCTCGGCACTGCCAGAAAGCGTGTCATGTTCACAAACCCATACCAAATGAGTGGACGCAAAATAATAGAGCTCGGCAGACAGCGTTTACAAGTAGGGAGCCACAGATTATCTAAAGAACAAGAAGTGGCGGCCAGCACAAAATCAATACCTGCTAGTTGGAACTTGGTGTGATGTGAACTGACACTGGGCGATGCTTTGGCGTTGGGCCAACAGCCGCGGCCGTTGGCCCAACGCCGAAGCAGCGCATTGTGTGACTGTAACGGGGACGTCCCCTGTGTTAGAACGTCCGCACGTGAAACTGGTGGTCATTCAATCTGGCGGGGGGTACTGACCACGCACCCGGGGAGCTCACTTACACATAGACAATCTAGATTGCAGTTAGTTAAATCATACAGACTTGACGACGGGTAGAGTCGCTACAGACCGTCCCCGGCCGTGCGCACCCTGAATATTTCATACCGCAGCCGCCGACAACCTCACAAATAGGCGGAGAGCCGGCTGCAGACAAAAGACACAGGGAACAATTGCAATGCGGGCAAAACAAGAAAGACAAAATTGGGTCTGGTGTCTTGTCTAGACGACCGAGTAAGGGGTTGCTGGACTGGTTGAATTGTCCGCCAACAACGGCGGGTGCTGTAGGCTGTTTCATATGGGTCATCTTATATTTCGCACACTGACGAGACGTTGACCCAACGTGATTTCACTGTTGGCCCGCCGTCTTCGACGTCGGCCCAACAGTATAACAACATTGGGTCAACGTCTCGTGTAAGGTGGGACAGAGTCTCAGATGATGACCATGTATGGAGTTAATGCATCCAGACAACGTTAAAGCGGAGGACACACACAAAACACGGGGCATCCACCCAATGCTGTTTCAATGTTGGGCCACATTGAAACACATAGAAACAGCACTGGATGAATGCCCCGTGATTACCGGGATACTGATCCAGACGGATTGATGGTGGTGTAAGGCAGGCAGTCAGTCGCCTTGCTGATTTCTGCGGGCGGGCGGCGGGGCGCAGTGGGCAGGGGGTGGCCGGTCAGTCCCACTGCCGGACACTGACACTTGGTTGATGACCACATTGAGAGTCGCCACACACGACCAACACTTGCCTTCTCCTGGGAGCACTAGCCACCGGTAAATGTGCTGCCAGAGACATTACAGACCGCGACAGAGCGGACGCCCTGCCATAGGGTGCCGCCAGAACCACCCCCAGCCAGGAGAGACGTGGCACCAGCATAGCCAGGCTGTCTGACGGCCAGTCATCACTGTGTCTGCCTCAATACACATAAAAAAACACACGTAAAACCAGTGCTGGCTCAATGACGGCTCAACATTGTGTTATTGTCTATGTCGAATGTAGGTCCAGTTTGAGAGATGTCCGATTTTCCTAAAATATTTCACCAGAGATTGCAAGAGATACATGAAAAACAATGCACTGTGTCAAAACTCTTCAAACACTGACGATGCATAAGAGCATCATTTGCATCTCGGAAGAATGACTGAATTTCCTACGCCTGGGGGTTTTAGAGCCATAAGTTTTAACAATAACAATATATTGTTTCATTTGCCACCCATTTCAAGTCATTCTTCATCCACTACAAGTCGAGAATTGCGACAGCAATTCGCGGCTTGTAGTGGATGAAGATGGGAATGGTAAATTCAGGTTAGAAAAGGTTCATCAACTGTTATTAGGTCATGTTGGATCCCACGGTGGTCAACGATAAAAAACATGTGAATAATTAAATGCACACTTTCTCCAGATGTATGTATAAATAGCAATTAGAGGAAGATTTGTATTTCAATGTGACAGAAACAACTGTTAACAAGACTACATAAGTCCAGGAGCTCCCGCGACGAATTAGAATTTGATTTAAGCAATTTTGTATAGGGTTTTTAATGTAGTCCTAGGCTAGGTCAACAAGACGCAAGACAACTAGGTCTAAGAAGCCCAGTCTAAGAGTGGGATAAGAACTAGACAGTCTGTCAGAGATTGCAAACCTCCATTGAAATTAATGATCCTAATCAGTATCCCAGTAATGGTCTACCTATCTGGCACGGTTTACCCTATATCAGGCCAATCGAGGTAACTAATAGCTGATTTACGGTCATTTTGAATTCGATATAAATTAGTCAAAAACTTAGGGTGCATCCTCCCCCGAAACCTCAAATTTTGTTTTATAGTAATGGACTAACATCTAACACAGTTTGCAAAATATTGGGCATGTGAAAGTAAATAATGGCCGATAGGGGGCCATTTTGAATTTGAACGAGTCAGAATTTTTCAAGATGCATCCTCAGCTGAAATCTCACATTTCATTCTATAGTAATCGTCTAGCTATCTAGCACGGTTTACCAAATATCGGCCATGTGAAAGTGAATAATGGCCTAAAGACGGCCATTTTGAATTTGATCAAGTCAAAATTTTCCAAGATGCATCCTCAGCTGAAATCTCACATTTCATTCTATAGTAATGGTCTAGCCATCTAGCACGGTTTACCAAATATCGCCCATGTGAAAGTGAATAATGGCCGATAGGAGGCCATTTTGAATTTGATCAAGTCAAAATTTTTCAAGATGCATCCTCTCCTGAAATCTCACATTTTGTTTTATAGTAATGGTCTAGCCATCTAGTACGGTTACTAAAAACCGGCTATGTGAAAGTGAATAATGGCCGATAGGCGGCCATTTTTAATTTGATCGAGTCAATTTTTTTCAAGATGCATCCTCTCTTGTAATCTCACATTTTGTTTTATAGTAATGGTCCAGCTATCTAACACGGTTTACCAAATATCAGCAATGTGCAAGTAAATAGTGGCCGATAGGCGGCCATTTTGAATTCGATTGAGTCGAAAGTTTTTAAAAGGCATCCTCTCTCGAAACGTAACATTTTGTTTTATAGTAATGGTCTAGCTATCTAGCACGGTTTACCTGATATCAGGCCTATCGAGGTAAATAATGCTGATTGTCGGCCATTTTGAATTCGTAAGTTTGAAATTTTCAGGGTGCATCCTCCTCCGAAAACTCACACTTTGTTTTATAGTAATCAGGTAATGGTCTAGCCATCTAGCACGGTTTACCAAATATCAGCCATGTGAAAATGAATAATGGTCGAAAAGGCGGCCATTTTAAATTTGATCAAGTCAATTTTTTTCAAGATGCATCCTCATCTGAAATCTCACATTTCGTTTTACAGTAATGGTCTAGCCATCTAGCACGGTTGACCAAATAACGGCCATGTGAAAGTGAATAATGGCCGATAAGCGGCCATTTTGAATTTTATCGAGTCAAATTTTTCCAAGATGCATCCTCTCCTGAAATCACACATTTTGTTTTATAGTAATGGTCTAGCCATCTAGCACGGTTAACCAAATAACGGCCATGTGAAAGTGAATAATGGCTGATTGGCGGCCATTTTGAACTTTGACAAAATGATTTTTTTCAAAATACATCCTCTCCTGAAGCCTTACAATTTGTTTTATAGTAATGGTGTAGATATCTTGAGCGGTTTTCATGATATTCCACAATATCAGGCCTGTCGAGGTGAATAATGGCTGATAGGCGGCCATTTTGAATTTTCTCAACTTCAATTTTTTCAGGATGCATCCTCTCCTGAAACCTTACAATTTATTTGATATTAATGGTGTAGCTATCTTGAGCGGTTTTCATGATATTCCGCAATATCAGGCCTGCCGAGGTGAATAATGGCCGATAGGCGGCCATTTTTAATTTTATCGACTTGAAATTTTTCAAGATGCATCCTCTCCTGAAACCTCACAATTTGTTTTATAGTAATGGTGTAGCTATCTTGAGCGGTTTTCATGATATTCCGCAAAATCTTTCAGTCGGATTTACCGATGTTATAAATTAGGTCAAAGTGCTGGGTCAACTTCAAGGTCAAGGTCCAAAAACCTGAAAAGGCACAACTAGGGACCTTAGAGAACATGTATGTGCAATATGACTGTCATCGGCCCAGTACTTTTCGAGATCTGCTCCGGAAACGAAGTGCGCGTCAAAACGTCTAAATAGGTCATAGTTCTGAACCAGAAGTAGGTCAAAGTTCAAATACCCCAAAAGGCACAACTAGACCCCCTAGGGGTGTTGTGTGTAAAATTTGAAGACAATCGGACAAGTACTTTCAGAGATATGCTCCGGAAACGAATTGTTTACGGACGGCCCAACGGCCCAACGGCCCAACGCCGTCACATCATCATTTTCTCCTCTGCAACCTTGCGTATTGAATTCAGATTAAAAATATTTTAACCCGTCCATTAGCCACCTGGAAGTAACCCACATACCAAAAATTGTTATCCTAGCTTATTTTCTCACAAAGTTATAGGCAAAAGAAGAGGCCAAAAAAAAACGGAGGTAGAATCCATAGCTCCCTTCGCTCACCTACGGTGACGGCGGGAGCTAATTAGCATAACCATGGTAACCTTGGATTTGTAGACCTGTAATAACCAGGTTAATGACAAACCGTAACAAGGCCGATTTCTAAATACTAAAATATGCTGATGTGGGTAATTTTGCTGGTAAATAAATTATAATGCATTGAATTGTTTGCATTCACATACCCTGCAACATACAGGTACATGTACATATACCGGAAGATACAGATCGATTTCCAGTTTTTTTTTTGGGGGACAGTTTGTTGACAAAATGATCGATTATGAAAAACCCCCACCCACTTCCAAAGATTTTCTGAAACATAATTATTATGAGATAACAGCAAAAGGTTTAGCATAATTCCATGATTCACAGACTTATATTACCATGGGTTTTTCTTGAAATGTAATCACATTAGTCATTAATAGTAATTTTGAAGATCCTGAATGTTTAATCGCCTACCATATTTTTTGACAAACACAATTGTACGAACAATTCCCCTAGCACTTTACAGCGTGACAATTATCACAGGTTTAATTCCAAGTGCCTATATTATTCCTAGAGAACGTGAACATATACGGGCCAGCGGGCCCGCATTCTCTCGTAGCTTGTACGATAATACGGGCCCTGGTGGCTACAGTGTCTCATTGGGTCTCCTACAAGCCTCAGCAGTCAGTCTGGCCCAGTCATTATGCATGTCCTAAATATACGTAGGTTCCAGCAGCCTCCGTCAATAACGGCAGCCCGAGTCAAGTGCAAAAGCAGAGTCATAAACAAGTTTTTTAATGAACAGCTTGGATAAATACCATACAAGTGACAATGCAGAGGAAAATCGATGGCCCGCACGTAGTCTGCGGTAGACTTTGCAAATTACACTGCCTTCAGAGTAGAGAGGATTGACAACGAAATATATGCTTACATGGCGCAAAAATAGGACACAGGATTTAGAAATTATCTTTGATATAATGCTTAATTACCGAAAATTCGTCCATCAGAAACTAAAAATTACACAGTGGAGACGGTGCGGATGCCTTGTGGGTATAGACTCACATGTTGAATCCCAGCAAACACGACACATTGGAACAATGTTGGTATAATGTTGGCCCACCGTCTGCGACGATGGGTCAACATTAAAACAACATTGTTTTAATGTGTCGTGCCTGCTAGGATGGTCGCACATTATCAATTGAGTCAAACATATGTGGTTCATAATAATGTTATTAACACGAGCCTCATAATATATATCTTTCGCGAGGAGTACAAAAAATTCAACATCAAGTAACACCACAAATGGTGATTCCAACAAAATAATTTTAATAATTCTGCGTTCGGTACCTCTTGGTTATAATACTATTATTGCCTTGGTGATTAAACTGTTATCATAGTCATCGCACGATAAGTCACATCTTTTGAATCCCCACTGTCGATAAACTGATATATTTCGTACGAATACCGTACAGTTGAATCGGTATGTAAATGGTTACAGTCCTTACTGTACATGTATGGTTTCAATAATTCACCGGCTAGAAAAAATATTTTAGTCAAATTATTGCTGAGGTAATCTTCACCACTGCGAAACTGCCTAGCAGACAGGACGTTGAATTAATGCTGTTTTAGCGTTGGTCCGATGTCGTAGACGGTGGACCAACGTTAAAACAACATAGATTCAAGGTCCACTTGTGTCTGCTGGGTGAGACAGTGAGCAAATGTTGGTGTAATGTTGGGCAAGCGTCGCAGACGATGGACAAACATTGCAGCAACATTTGTTCAATGTTTCGTGTTTGCTGGGATAACTGCTTAACCCCTAGAGTACTGAAGACGACTACAGTAGACATACTCTGTTTTGATTAGCATATCCAGTTGCTAAAATCAAAATGTCTTTAATCCTGAAGCACTGGCATTAGTTATTATTTTGGGACCCAAATTTTACAAATCACTTAAATTTTCAGTCACTTCCAAGTTGTGTCTGACACAACTTGAAGTGACTGAAAATTTAAATTGAATCAGAGCTCTAGCGGTTAATTAGAAAGGTAAATTATTATTGTTGTTAGCCTTTGAACGACATTAACCCTTTCATCGCCAATCACGACTCTAATTGTTTTCAATCCGTTTTATTGGCTATTATTGGAAACAAAATGTGTTTTGCACATTTTCAGTCCCAGAGTGAGTCGCAGTAGCGAGACACAACTTGGGAGTGGGTGAAAATTTAAATAGGACTTGTAAAAAAACGGTTATAATGTACCATTAAGTGCTGGATCTACATATTATTTAGTAGCTAACCCTTTCAGCACAGGGACAGTTTTTACACTTCAGAATGTGACGTCTACAGACGTCAGATTCTGACGTCTAAAGACGATCCCCAGACTGAAATAATTATTTTTGTATAATAGCCTACACTCATAACATAGGTATTCAAATGAAGCGGAAAGAGCTAACTAAGACATTTATGATGATTTCCAATTTAAAAAACCCTTTTGTCTCTATAGACCGTTTATGCCGAAATATTAGAGTTAACTCACCCCTCCGGTGACGGGAGTGGTAGGCGGATTGAGTTGAGCACGTTCTGCATTCAAGGCGTTACGTTGTAGCTCGCGCTCCTGCCACAGCTGGTTCACACGGCGATACTGGCAGCAGAACAGCACTGCCAGCATCTGCAGGGAAACTACAATCACCGCGATCACCACAATTATCACCAGCGTAGTCCCTGCAAAAAACACACCGATAATACACTCATATCATCAACCACTTTACTATGCCATTAAAACAAAATAAATACCATGTCAAGCACTGAAACACTTCTCAGCTGATAGACACCAATTTCAAAATGACCACCAACTTGATCACAGCCAAACTATATACTATATACAAGGCTTTCACGTGAACCTAAGGTTTATTGAAAATGATTGCTAAATACAACATGTCTGCGTAACAGTAATTAGCTATTTTCTCCGTCCTCCGCCCTGGCCAGCTAATTTGTCTGCATTCAAACAGTTACATGTGAATTCAATAGAATATAATTGCAATGAAAAATTTAAAGCGTTGTAGCTGCATCCCAGTAAACACAATTGTATGTATAACATTTATACAACGCCGAGACGTTGGTCCCACATTGTATGTATAAATGTTATAGAATGTTTTCTGTTCACTGGCATTTGTTCAGTTTAAACAACAAAACTCACAATTTCTCTGGAGGTGAAAAGAGGAGCCACCACAGGTGAGGGTGGAAGAGGAGACACAGGAACTATCTTCTGAACAGTCGCCCTCCTCCCCACATACATGTAAACCTGAAGATAAAACACACAGCAATATAGCAGAAACTTTACGTATGGTCAGAGCGCTTTACAACAGATAATCAAACATTATTACATATTACATAATACTAACTTACTTCAATTGATAAACGTTAATTTAAAGTTAATTATATACCTTAAAGTTACTTTACGAACTGCAGTTCAAGAAAACTCCTCTACTATGAAAATTCAATAAAAAAATGTATCTTTTAACAGAAAAGAGATTTACTGTAAGGATTCGTCAGCAAAACTTTCAAAGTTAATACTGGCAAAATACTAGCAGTCAAAAACGGTGCTTCAAAAAAAAGTAAATGTACTGTAAATTGTTTATGCTCTGATATCGAGTCCCGAAGAATCGTCCGTTGAATGACAGTAGTTATACAGCTTGGTCACGGGACCTGTTCATTTATTGGTCATCACAACTCTCCGAGGAGCATACAGCCGCTAGAAAACTTATTGTACATGATGATTTTGTCATCTTTGTCGTTCCACTCAGGAAGACATAACACTTGAGTGAAGTGGGGCACATTAGGGATTAAGTGTATTGCCAACTGTACAAGGACAGAACATCCAAACAAGAATTATATGATATTTGATCATAAAAAATATTAAACCACGCATCTGAAAAATTATTGAAAATAGAAATTCACTTGAGTAACTCCAGCAAACAATAAAATCAAGCAATCAATTGGTAAAATATTCGGACCATTATGGCGGTTGCTCACTAGAAAATTAGCAAAAAAATATTTATAATCTACATTTAACGAATGTGTTCTCTATCCCTGTACTAAACACACCCATGTGAGAGCGGATACAACTGATGGGGAGACGATATGCCTATACCACGTTGAGATCAGATGATTTGACAAAAGTCTGTGATAATAGACGGCATATTTTTAGAATACTTAACTGTAACAAGTCATGGCCAGTATGACGATAGATACATTTTTATTGACGTTGAGTATAATTACCACGAAACATATCAAATACATAAAACTTAATGTATTACACATGCTATGTTCAATATAAAGATGTTAATGTCATAAGCAAGCAATAGCCATTCAAGCCATTCATATACACAGAGATAAACATGCACATTTACATTTGTGCCCAGAGGTATTCGTGAAGGCTATCAAATCATGAAGGTACAAATCAAGTACAGACTTGTAACTTTCTAATTTTCATGGTCATCTGAGTCAATTAATTTAGGTATTAAAATATATCCAATTTTTTTTGTAAAACAGATAATTTATTGTACAAATGTTATGTGTTTGCTGGGAAGCCCACCACAGGAAATGTGTGTTCGGTGGCTTCTCAGGGCACCCGAGATGTTCACCAAGCAAACGCATCACATTCCACCACTGTTGGGCCAGCGTCGCAGACGGTCAGCGAACATTAAACCAACATTAATGCAACGTCACGCTGGGATACCACCACATTATATTTGCAACGTATTTTAAAAATTCACAAAATGACATTTCTTCAAAAAGTTTTTAGTCAACATTTACCTTTTAAATGATTGAATTTAAGCGGCTCAAACAAGCTTTTTTTAAAGCCAACTTGGAACTTCTTAAATACTGCGTTTCCCCCTCATATCTTTACAGGTGTACTGAATAAATTCCGAGCTTAGTTAACCCTTTAAACCCTCACGATGCATTAAAGCATCATTTCACATCTCTGAAAACAGACCTAATTTTCAGAAACCCAGTGGTTTTAGAACAACAATTTTCATGGAACTGTTTTGAAAATAACAGTATATTTTTTCATTCGTCACCCACTTCAAGTCATTTTCATCCACTACAAGTCGAGAATTGCGACAGCAATTCGCGGCTTGCAGTGGATGAAGATGACAATGGTAAATTCAGGCTTGAAAGGGTTAATACACTACACCAACCAGTACATTGTTCACTGCCTGGTAGTGTTTATCAATCTCCTAAGCCATGCAAACTATTTACAGCACGTTTCCCTGGTTTAGATTGCACTGGAATTCCATCGTTCAGCAAAAAAATAGAGATCAACAAGCATCTATATATATAATCTGTGGTGTACATTAGGCAAGCAGTGTTGTAAAATTGTTCAAATTGTGTTTTTTGAACTCAATTACCACTATTGTTTTAATGTACAGGGGGTATTTTAAGTAAGTTCCGCATTTACAAATTTGTTAACCCATTAACCGCCAAATTATTCAATTTGAATTTTCACCCATTTTGAAGTTGTCTCGTTGACGCGATCCACAACTTCAAGTGATTGAAAAATATTCAGATTTGACAAAATGGAAGTCAACTATTTTCAAATCTTGCTGCTTGGTGTCACTTTTTTTTCAGCATGTTTATAAGCTGATAATGTAATGTGTCAATAAAATATGTAAAAAAACTAATATAATCGGTACCGGCGGTTTAAGGGGAGTTGGAGTCAGAAAATTTACGACAGTGACAACAAGCTGGGTTGGTGTCCATTTACCGATGAATAGCATATTAAATGCCTCGGAGAAAAACATTAAATTATCATGTGTGACAGAATAAGAATCTGCTTAGCTAAAGCAAGGGAAAGAAGCAAATGAAATGTCAATGCCAAGCAGCGCAGGGATGACTAGAATGTATTAGAGTTTGACGGGAGACAATGTTTCACAAACACAAGCTGCAACCGCCTACGTACTCAATCCACGCTTGAATTGCAGCACCAGTTTGAAGCCACTTGCATGTTTGTGCCTCCACTGGAAAAATATTCTGACTTGGCGAGAGGTATAACGAAAGACTTGCGGGTGTGAACAGATGGTGCTCCCACCAATGGCGGCTAATCCACTGTTCGCCTTCAGCTCCATGATGCGGAGCCGGGGCAAACAGTTCGAGTCCGCTGGCATGCCAGCTTGCTCTTTCGGAGAGATGGTGACATCGGGATTGCCAAATCCATGTATGCGTGTGAAGTTGAGGATAATGAGTGTGTCCTCGTCCGGTGCGCTCACCAAAAAGCTGCAGTTCAGCAAGCCTAGCTTTTCATACTCAACAGAGCTCGCCGCGAGGATCACTGGACGGTTCAGGTTTTCGTGGCAAACTGAAACAGACAATTAAACAGTGTTTACAATATGAGAGAAAAATATTTAAAAAACCACTCGGTGTATATAATGTAAATATATTTTAACCCTTTCAAGCCTGAAATTACCAGTTGTCATCTTCATCCACTACAATTCTCGACTTGTAGTGGATGAAAATGACTTGATGTGGGTGAGAAATTGAAGAAAACTGCCATGTATTGGTAAACCAGTTTCATGGAAATTTTCCTTCTAAAACCGTCAGTTGTAGGAGAATGAAGTCTGTTTTCAGGGATGTAAAATGATGTTTTAATGCATCGTGAGGGCTTAAAGGGTTAATCTATTTTATTAGCCGACCAAATCACTGTTATTGGGAACTAAATGTGTGTTTAAACATACAGATTTGCAACTGATTGGTAGAAAATTAAAATCTCAAATAAAATATGAGTACTTAGCGAGACACAACCTCAAGTGGGGGAAGATTTAATTTCTTAATGCAAGGGTTCATTTCCATCTGACAGGGATAAATATGACCCTTTCAGTGCGGGGACCGACTAAAGATGCCCCCCGCACTGAAAGAGTGAAACATTTGTAATGGCCGTACTAACATGACTAAGACCCATAACATAGATATCAAATAAAGCGAAAAGAGCTAAGTCATTAATGATGATTTCAAATTGAAAAAAAACCTTTTATTTCTTGGTAAATATAAATATATTTGAGCGTTTTAAGGGTTAGAATAAATGGTATCCTCCATCATACACGAGACGTTTATCCAAGGTTGGGTCAATGATGGGTGAGATGACACTGAGCCAACCTTCGGTAAACGTATTGTGTTTGCTGGGTCTATCTGTCTGCCTCATCAGCAATGTGGCTCAGGGTTGGCATACCGTATGAGACGCGGGCCCAGCATTCAGCCACAATAGGCTGCCCTATACGAAAGCCCGCAGCCCAGCAAACACGACACATCCATCCAATGTTTGAGCAATGTTGGCCCACCGTCTACGACGGTGGCCCACTATTGGTCAAACATTGGGTGGATGTGTCATGTTGCTGGGTGTACGTGCATGTGAATAATATATGGTTTCTACTATTGTGCGTTGCGCCACTGTTCATTATGACAGGTATTTTTGTGTGAGTCGTCAAATTGTTGATGTCATCAGTGCGTATTAATACCTGTCTGCACATAGCTATGTCTAGACAGCTGTCAGTTTTGCAATGTCTTGTTTGTCGAGCGGTCGGATGTATGAAATGCTTGGCTGCATCTGCTTGCCTACCATTGGTCAGTAAGGCACGAATTCTGGGGATAAGAATAAATGGGTCCCCGACTAAATGCGTAAACTGTTTCTTCTCTCAAATTGTGTTGTTATATCGTTAAGATTATGATATTTTCTTGTTGTTTTTTATCACCTGATTATTCCACTACTCAGGTGATGAATTGTTGTTTTAAGACAGCACAAATAAGACATATAAGTATTAAAAAAGAATACAAATAGACGAATGTTTGGAAGCCACTCGATTAAGGCAGATTTAATGGACAAAAAAAGGAATTAAAAAACACAGTACAGTAAAAAACACAAGTATAGACAAATAACTAGACGGCACAAATGCCTGGTTGCTATTAAACTCAGACACTGCATTGATACAAAGCAACAAGTTAATGATCCGGAACCTAAAGAGTTTAATGTACTTTAATCCTATATCGATTACGGATTAGACATACTAGTAATGAAGATAAAATCAGACCAACAACACCTGTATCAAAATATTAATCATGCTCAATAATATACGTGGGTAATATGAAATTAAATGGTGTAATAATAAAGATTACTGATCCAGGAATTGGGATTTATAATTAGTATCGCCGTGTAACGGTGTATCCCAACATATACCTACAATAGTGAGTGAGTGAATATTTGTGTGCAGTGCACTATAATGTCTACGACGTTTGACCGAGGTTAAACCAACATTGATTCAACGTATTGTGTCTGGTGGGAATATCTACTCATAATATCAGGGGGTGAGAATCTGTTCCTCTGAATCTGTTCTAAGCCAGGGAATCTGCGTTAACTTGGAAGGATGGTGATTTTCAATGCGAGGAATTGCTAATTGGACTCGGAATTGCTATTGTGACATCATGACGACCTGTTTACAGTTGGCAGGTAAGTGCACACGATGACTGGACTCCACTCATCAGGCGTTTTGACTTGCCGAACAAACAAACAGAAAACATTGACCAAATGTTAGTATAATGTCGGGCCAGCGTCGACGACGCTGGCCTGACATTATACTAACAATTTATTCACCTAGTCGTGTATAGTACATGCTGTACTACAGTACCCTCTGAATGTATGTATACTAGTTTCAGTTTGGTATGTCTATCACGCCGCGTTTCTGTGTCAACTTGGAACAAATCCAGATCAGGTGGGGAGACAAGGGATCGACCGGCCGGCCGACCGCAGTTGGCTGACCGATGTGCGAGGAACCGAACAAGTTGCCACACAGACCTGTAGGCAAACTGGTGGTAGCAGGAGCGGCAATCCAGCAAACACGAGGGATTGTACCAATGTTGGTTCAATGTTGAACCAACATTGGTTCAATGGCTGGTGTTTGCCGAGACTCGACATCAAAACGCAGCAACTGCTCATTTGAAAAGCAAACATTTACTGTGTTTTGTCTTTCTGCAAGACAAGAGCTGATTTTTGCACGCGTGTGAACAAGGGACATTGAAGAAACGTCAGCGCAAATTGGGGCCACGTCTGTAAATATGGCCCTACATTGATTATTTTAAGCATACGCAGGATGGCATCTTATTTTTTGCAGGCGCATGTCTGCTGTGCTTTTTACATGTGGCGGCTGTGCAATCTCATGCATCCCACCTCTCTTAGACCAAACAAGAAAATATGAGGCCGAGCGGAAAAATACAGGATCGGTTGTAGTTGCCCTGTTCGCTGGTTATGTTGTGGATATGTGGAACGTACAAGCTAGGGATGGAGGCGGCAACTCAAAAAATATATATCTGATCTTACGTTAAAATTAATATGCTACTAGATTTGAATGTGCTGACCCTGACCTTGAACCTGGTAATAAAGGACAACTATATCTTCTAATTTGACATGTGTATTTCAAGGACTCTTAAAATGTGTATTTGGTTTGTGTTAACTGTTCATTGCCTGGACAATTTATAAAATGCATAGAGCTCTGTATATTTACCACGCACTGTATTTTCTCATTTGTCATTTAGTTGTTGCAGCAGCTGCAGTTGCATCAGCCACATGCATAAGCTTGATTTCAATGACATGTGTATCAGTATACATGACAACGGAGTGGATCCTGTATCGACATCTTCCACAACAAGTTATCTTACCCACGAGCACGCAGTGCGATAGCTTTTATCGAGCATAGCGTCTAGCTATTTTAAATGGCGAGATACCTTGAATGTCGCGCGTTGGTATGATAGATCAGATAGATAGATAAGCTCGGAATCTCACGCTGATGTCATTGTGTTCCGAGCTCCCTGATGGCGGCCACTATATGATTACTGGCAGCCATGACGAAATTCGGTACACCTGACTGTCAAAAATGAGAGATTCCCAACTCGTCTAATACATTTAGCAACGGAAACAGGAAACAGGAAGCAGGAGAGATGAACAAGAGGTCAATTCTTCGTGACCTTTTATGACTTTTTTATAAATCTGAAACATCCAATGAGGTTTGAATCTCAGACACACCCCAAAGATGACCACATAGACAGATATAAGTGATTATAGTACTCGATACGGCCAGGCTCCTGCGGTAAGCACTCGCGTGAGACTGGCCAAGGGAAGATGTGTATCGACTGCATGTTTCAATATGACTATAATTGAATCATCCCAAAACGTATCTGGCACTTTATCATATAAACCCTTTCAGCGCGGGGACTGACTTTAGACGTCAGATTCTGACGCTGAAAGAAAAAAATGTATAATGGCCGCAGATCCATAAGATAGGTATTCAAATGAAGCGCAAAGAGATAAAAAAACATTTATGGTGATTTCAAATTGAAAAAATACCGTGCAAGCACTCAAACACCCCTCGGTTGATGCAGTGACTAAATGTCCACAAATCGGACACAAATGCTTTCAATACGTTATGCTAATAATAGAAGATCAATGATAAAATCAAGATGGCCGCTATATCCTCAGTTTGGATCGCACATGAAAACGGACAATGCCAATAGACTCGCTCGCAGACCCCAAAAACTTATAT
Source organism: Flabesymbios commensalis (assembly GCA_964017125.1). Classification (NCBI taxonomy): domain Eukaryota; kingdom Metazoa; phylum Annelida; class Polychaeta; order Terebellida; family Flabelligeridae; genus Flabesymbios; species Flabesymbios commensalis. The sequence goes on along the minus strand of OZ024909.1, from coordinate 41,051,521 downwards.
ATGGTAGGTTTAAAGGCATTTGACTGGAAATAAGAAGGATTTATTAAAACAGATAAAACCAAAATGGCCGCCATAGCCTCGTTTTCGATCTCACATGAAAACGGACAATAAACTTGTAGACACCGAAAATCTATACCAGGTTTCAAAGAAATTCTAAAAAAAAAAAAAACGAAAAAAATTTAGTCGCCAGGTGGCGGCCATTTTGAATATCGGTGGAAAGCTGAAAATCTTATCAGGTCGTCCTCATACTCATGGCTAACTTCACAAAGAAAATTGGAGACATCGAAAAATTATTATTTTTCAAGTTATCGCGTTAACAAGGAATTTTTAGATTAAAAAATCAAGATGGCCGCCATAGTCTCTTTTCTGGTCGCACATGAAAACAAACAACTCTATCAGACTCGCAGACCCCGAAAACCTATCTTACCAAGGGAATTCTGAAAAAAAAACTAAGTCGAGAAAAAAGTTGTTGCCAGGTGGCGGCCATTTTGATTATCGGTGGAAAGCTGTAAATCTAATCAGGTGATCATACTCATGGGTAACTTCAGGCAAAAAATAAGAGAGATCCAATAATTATTTTTCAAGTTATTGCGTGAACAAGATTTTTTTTAAATCTTCTACCTTGACCTTTGACTTTGGGCAAAAATGAATTCAATCTATTGCACCATGTTGGTGTAGTAACCAAAAGGCTGCGCGCGGCGGCGGAGCCGGCGGTGCACGAAGGGGAGTACAAAACCCCTTAGGGCCCAACGAGGCTGAGGGGTGAAAAAAAACCTTAGGTCTCCACGGTTTATACAAAAATATTTCAGCGTTATAAGGGTTAAAGGTTAAACGATGTGTGATATATATATAGAACACATAATGGAATAAATGAACACCACAAGTGAACTCTCCAATGTTCTATCATCTTTATCATCTCGGTGGATTTTTATTATTTTAAAGGCATAACTCATGCTCTGTTGGCTCTGGCTTAACCGCCCGGGTGGTAAACAATCTTCTACTTGATGTAATGTTCTTTACCTTGGTGATTCTGATCTCTATTTTCCCTGTCGGAGTGATGATGGTGGTGATACTGTTTAATTACATGTACATAAAAGTGCAGACAAGCTATTTAGTTACGATAAATGAAATATGAATATAAGAAAATTATGTAGAACTAGAAAAGGAGTTCCGGAACTCCGAGTCCCGGTAGTCTGTTTGAGTGCTTTAGACAAAAAATCAGTGTATTGGTCTTCCTCACGGGCCAGAATCCTAAATGTCCAGGATATAATTAAGGAAAGAACCAAGGAGATAAGTTCAAATATATCATCGAGATGTATTCCTTCCACCACCATCGCCGGGTCTTGGCAACATTCATTCAATACTTGCCTACGATGTACCTCGTACAGAGGATGTAGGTCTACCCACCAAATTCCAGTTGAATGTTGGGCCAGGCTCAGCGTTGCAGCCCATTGCTGGTTAAATGCCGGTCAATCGTCTACGACGCTGGCTCAACACTAATCTATCACCCGGTCTGTTGTATACTTTGCGCAAACACGTGGCATCAACCAATGCCGTTTCAATATTGACACACAGTCTTTGACACTGGTCCGTCATTGGAGCAGCATTGGGTGATTGTATCGTTTTTTTCTGACTGCTGCAGTATGCTGGTGACGCTTTAACATCCCTGTGCCAGGAACACCAGATAACCCCCGACACATTGGCCCAATGCTGATGTGATGCTGGGCCACCGTCTGCGACGCTGGGCCAACATTATTTCAACCGAAACCCCTTGAGCTCTTAACCACAAATATAATCGTGACTATTAGTTTTTTTCTAAACACTTGTTAAAGACAAAAGTACTTAATCTAGGGACCTGAAACGTTATATTGCACATGTTGATAAGGACTGGTGTATAGAAATGCGCACTGTTTCCCACAAACAGCACCCCTCTTTCCCTTGAATAGGACACAAACTCAGGCAAAATAAACTTAATAGGATACCGGCCTCATAAATAGAAACTGTAAAAAATTGTAATATTTAGTTAAATTCTCACAAGTCGTTACGGAAGATGTTCTTCTAGGTGTCTTGTTCACAAGCCTCTAATAAACCCAAAACAAAATTGTTCCATGAAATATCTCAACATTGGATTTGCAATATAAATGTGTGCGGTCCCATGGGCTTTCATCACATCCCCATCCCCGAAGGAATACGAGGTAAATAATAAAACGAACAGTGTTAAAAAATAGTGTTGTGCCAAGAGCGGCAGCTACTTAGATCAAGGCTGGTATGTAATTTATCTGCTCGTACAGCATTTTTGCTTTCTCGTGGCGTCTCAAGTGTAAGCCACAAATCAGAATCTAGCAATATTTCCTCTCCTCCTGTTTAGCGCCCACATTCATAAAGCACGTTCAGCTGACGTCAGCTAGAGTATTTTGATATAATTGACTAAGCCTACCCCAACAAACACAAAACATTTGTAAAACATTCTTACGACGTTGGGCCGACATTGTACAATATTTTTTACAAATGTTTTGTGTTTATTGAGACAAGCGTAGCATGGTTTCATCTCGTTTTTCGTTCGAACAGCTTGGATACACCCTGCATCACAGTACAGTGATATGCGGTCCAATCCCTCTGTAACACTATGAGCACCGCATAACACAATACCAGGTACCATACTATGCGGTTCACAGTCATATAGTATTATAGAGAGATCAGAACCGCTCATCCCAGCAAACTCGTAACATTTATCAAAGATTGGTTCAAGGTTGGCTCAGCGTCGTAGACGGTGGACCAGCATTGATCCAACCCTGGGTGGATGTTTCGTGTTTGCTGAGCATAGCACAGCTCCGGATACATTGTGTGTTCAACTGTTGAACATGTGTAAATTTGCATTCAAACTTTACTAATAATCTGAAAGGAATCCACCATCCCTTACACAGATCATATTACCCTTTGCCTGCTGATCTCGACAAGTCATTTTTAATCCGTTTTATTAGCCGACTAAATCAGTTATTGGGGATGAAATCAGTTTTTAAACATCAAGATTTGCAATTGTTTGCTGTCAAATAAAATTAAGCAAATATCAGTAATTTTCGGCCATTGAAGTTGTGGGTCGCGGTAGCGAGACACAACTTCAAATGGGTGAAAATTTAAATTATTTAATTTAGCAGGATAAGGGTAAAAACCTTTTTGGTAACGAGCAACGGCATAAAGGCAATCCCGCTAATTTTTGGTTTTGCATTGCAGCTACGTGGTGTATCTACTTTATAATGCTGTATTCCATGTCCTGAACAAATGTTATAGCAACACAGCTCTAACAAACTCACGTGAAATTTGTTTCGCTTGATTAGGGGGCGGTGACCGCTTTTTTATATATACTAGTATATAAGGTACATAAACCGGGGGGCCCACTGGTTATAAATGTGGCACATGCCTAATTGAGGGGACAAGGTGACGTCTGTCAGACAACGTGAAGCTCGTCTGTTATCTAGCGCTATTACTGTAGATCTACATGTAGCAACGTTTGCAATATGGGCGAGCAAAACAGAAAATAGCATACAGCTGAGCGTCCAGACTTCAGTAATATCCACGAGACATTCAACCAATGTTGGCTTAATGTTGGCGCAGCTTCGTAGATGGTGGGCCTACATTGAACCAGCGTTGGTTCACCGTATTGTTTGTTGGGAACTACATTACCGGTACGCTATAAAGAAATAAGGACTTAGATCATACTGAAGTTATGTAGAGGAATTTGAACCGCAGCCCTGCAGTTTACACATTTTATTAGCTTTTACTAATTAAACCTTCAATAGTTGTGATCAATATGCATGCATGTACTTTACATGTCACCCTTACAGCGCAATGTAGAGTAATAAATATGTCGCCGTAAAACGATGTGTAGGTAATGAAATGAAGCAGAAAGAGCTAACTTATTTATTAATGATGATTTCAAATCGAAAAAAACCTTTAGTCTCCATGGTTTATATTAAAATATTTCAGCGATTTAATGGTTAAACGGTTCGTTTTGTGGAATCAAATTAGATGCTGCCTGCCATATTAGTGTATCTCGATAAGATTGAACTGAGTACCGATACAGCAATGTTATGTAGGCCAATGTCATCACACCTGCAGAATTTGTGAAACACATACTCACATGGAGGTTTAATTTAATAATAATTCTTGAACTTTGTTTTAAATTAAGAAACAAGAGCACACTCGACAAAAGCCCGCCACCATTATTGAACTTTTTTTTTTTTTTTTTTGCAGCCATATATATAAAGGTCAAAATGCAAAAAATGACAATAAATCGGCCATTTTGATTTTTTTTCCAGCCATAATTGAACTTGTCCGAGAACTGGTTACTAGTAACATGCATAACAGATTTGAAGATGATACATGAAAAACTTTTCAAGTTATCGCGCCTACAAGGTCAAATTATGGACGTAAAATGCGAAAAATCGCAATAAATCGGCCATTTTGAAATTTTTTTCAACCATTATTCAACTTGTCCAAGAACTACTTATTAGTAACATGCAGATCAAATTTGAAGAGGATACGTGAAAAACTTTTCAAGTTATCGCGCCTACAAGGTCAAATTATGGACGTAAAATGCGAAAAATCACAATAAATCGGCCATTTTGAATTTTTTTTCAGCCATTATTGAACTTGTCCGAGAACTGGTCATTAGTAACATGCATAACAAATTTAGGAAGGATACATGAAAAACTTTTCAAGTTATCGCGCCCACAAGTAGATGTTAACGCCGACGACGCCGAACTTCAATTGCAATAGGCTATAGTCCACCTTTTTTAATTGAAATTAAAAGGCGGGCTAATAATCACTTTCCCATCCACATGTTGCTAGGAAAATGATGAACATTAAAATTTAAAAAAATTGACCAAACTAATTTTTTGAGTTTTTGCGCCCAGCCAAAAAATTGAAGTTGATCCGTGGCGGCCATTTTGAATTTCAGTAAAACTTTGAAAAAGTCACCTGCACATCTCCATATGGTGGGGAATGTGATAGTAAAATTTGAATAATTTCTGATTTAGGTTTTAGAGTTTTTGCGTCCACAAATTTTTTGAGTTGACCTCTGGCGGCCATTTTGAATTTTGGTAGCATCTTTAAAAAATCACTTACACATCCCCATGTAGCTAGGAATGTCATGTTAAAATTTCGAAAAAAATTGACCAGTAGTTTTTGAGTTTCTGCGCCCACAAGAAAACGTGACGCCCAACAGAATCCTGGTGCGACTAAAATCCCCCTTCTCCTATGGGCGGGGGATAAAAACGCGGGAAACCGCGGATTCGCGGGAAATACTCATCCCTGCTTCAGTCACCCGCATCGCGCCTCCTCCAGACGATTGGCGTGCTGAGAAGCGGCGTGAAGTTCATGTCGAGAGAACAGTTCATGCCTGCTGTTCAACCTACGGGTGCAGACTCCATCCGGAGTCAGGTCTACAGACCTACAGGATCTGGGGTCACTCTACCCCTAGTCCAACAGCTCTTCTCTGGCCAGTGACTACGACAGGTCAGGTCTCACAGCCTTGCATCACACCAGAGTCCGCTGGCTAGCGTCCCTAGAGGTGCAGTAGTCTTAGAGGGAAACAACATGGCAACCAGGGTGTCACCTGCGGTTGCTACACAGAAGCAGGGGTCAGGCGCAATGCGGGCCTTTGTTGAGATGATCAGGAGGTGTTGTTCAACAGTACTTGTTCACCGGTTTGATGTTGGAGGATGACGCTACTGCTGAGGAACAGCATGAATGTGAAGAGTACAGCCCTTTCCAGGGTGGAGACGGATTGGAAGGGTGCTCTGTGACATGTTTGGTGTCGGCGCTGTCTAGAAAGAGGACAGTGGTCACTCCTTGTGTCTCTGCCAATAAAGCCTCCAGTCAAGACGTAAAAGCTAAATGGTGAGAAAAGGAGGCTCATTCAGGAGGCAGGAGTTGTGCAGACATACCAACATGGTTCTTGATATTCTAAACCAGGCTTTCAGAGGAACCCCAAGAAATGTCACCTCACACCCAGACAGAGATTTGACTATCTGGGTCTGCAATGGGATTCCAGGGGGCTCGGTGTCTTTCTCCCTCATCATGCTCATGACAAGATCTTAGGGTTTCAACAGGCTCGGGTCAAGCTTGCTGAGGAACCCTACACTGAATCAGGCTCAGGAGCGCAGTGCCACTGGGACGAGCACACCTAAGAGCTCTGCAGATGGAGGTGATAAAAGTAGATCGCCCCGCTCTCCCGCAGTTTACCGTAAATACTTTGCATTGGAAATATGGCATAAATTAGCCGAACACTGTCGTGATATTACCACGTCTTGTGGAAGGTTACCCGGTCTATCCTGCTTGGTACCATAAGCCAGATGGGAGCGCCAAGAATCCTCTGACTTGAATAAATGTGTGTCATCCATATATATGTAAGACTAACGAGTCAGGTCGCTGGCCCTACAAGCTGAATCCAGCGCGAGCAGCATACCCTGTAGCTAAGCGCCAAGTTAAACGTTGCAACTCGTCAGACAGACCCCAAGACCTCATCATCTCCAGAACCGTGGCTACACTCCAGATAGGCTTCACCTTCCTAGACGGGAGGCCTGGCCAGGAACACCGCTTCCATAAAACGAGTCACTTGTTTAATGGATGTTGACTAAGGGGTGAATTAGTCAGAGGGTCCAAAATCGTGGCAATGGCAGCACAATGCAATCTGATTGATGACCACGCTATTCTTCTGTCACTATACAGATGGCACAGATACTTGAGATACTGCCCTACAGAGGGGCCAGTCTTTAGGTAGATCGTGTCCTGTTACACCATCTGACCAGGATCTCCATGCACATCGGTACTGGTTCCTTGTAGAGCATCTCCCAACAGTTGCAGATAAATTCCGCCAGGGTCTGTCCCTTCTGATCTGTTCCCTCTCTTCTGAACCTGTACTGCAATGCTCCATACAGACACTGTCAAACTGAGCTTGCTCAAAGAAGGCAATGGGTTCCCCCAAGTCAGATCCCCCACTGTGTTGGGACGATCCGGAAGGCTAACCTCGTCCAGAAAGGAGTGATCATGATCAACAACACTGCATCTCCTCAATTTGGCTAAAATTAAAGGGACTGGCCCAGGCTAAAATCATAAAAAAATCGGTGATTTTATTTCGGGTTCCTAATATGACCATATGATGTAAACATGTACATAGACTAGAACTGCAAATTTTTATAATTTTTGTGCTGCGCATGAATCACCAGTTTGGCTAGATATAGAGACGAAATTCATGATTTCTAATTATTGACAACCATGTCAAAAATAGGAAATACGGGAAGTTCGTCTCTATATCTAGCCTAACTGGTGAATGCGCTGCACAAAAATTATAAAAATTTGCAGTTCTAGTCTATGTATATGTTTACATCATATGGTCATATTGGGAACCCGAAATAAAATCACCGATTTTTTTATGATTTTAGCCTGGGCCAGTCCCTTTAAAGGAATCAGCTCAGGAAGTTCTATGCTCCAGGGCATTGAATCCTGCTGACTTCCTGCCTCTCTTCTCCAGAGAGAGGAAGATGGGGAGATGAGCTGACCTCCGGGAGGTGAACAGATCTACCCGGGGTCTCCCTAATTTCTTGACTATCTTCTCCACAACACTGGAGTTCAAAAAGCATTCCCCTGAAACCTGTCCCATTGACAGTGCATCTGCTCACAGATTCGCCACTCCTAGAGGGTGAGACGGGTTAAAAGTTATGCAATGATTCTGGCAAAACTTCTGACTATCACTCTGTGTTCAAGTGAAACGTTGATGTGACGTTGTCCAGGTGGAGAGCAATAGTCTTTATTCTTGAATGTGAAGCAGTGTACTGCCTTGAGAACTGGTAGAAGCTCCAGGGGTTTGATATGTAGGCATCACTGGTTCCTTGCTATTTGCAAGTGTGATGTGTACTGCTTATCATACGATAATAAGAGTGGGTACAGCTGGATTATACTGTCAAATATTGATACCTCTGATTAGTAATTAGAGCCTAAAACAGAGGATTATATCAACTAATATATATTCAAAACGGTTTAAGCAGTGGTTAAACTCTATTCTTGTGGTTTTGTATCGATATAATCCCCCTAATTATCTACTTATGAACGAATATGCGCGGAAAATATGCCGTATCATTTCGAAAAATAATACCTAATTTCGTGATTAAATGTGCTCATGAATATCAAGTTAAGAAAATAATACAAAACGTTATTACTGTCTCTATTAATTTATGGTAAAATATATATGCCATGATATACTTAAATTAGAAATGTTTGGTTAACATTGCAATAAAAACTATATTTCGATGGTCTAAAACAATAGTGGGTTAAGTCGACTTGACAGCGAAATTGTGTTTATCTTTTTGCTTAGAACTACAGTCTGCTAAATCCACTTATCAGCATGTAGACTTGGACTTATAATGATAAAACACACAGCGATTGAAATTTGACAGTAGATCAAGTGAAGTTATCAGAGTATTTTTTACCTGCAAAAGTGATTTACAGAAGCAAAATTGGGATCAACAAGACACCAAGTTGACTTAGCGCTTTGTTACACCAGGAACACAGAATATACAGAGATTGTTCCTAGATCAACAATAAACTAAGTCCAGGCATTTTCTCTGTGTTGTCTCCACATGTCTCAGAATAAGAATGCGCTAAGTGCACTTGCACCGTTGTTCTCCCAGAAACAGAGTCCATAAGCATATAACACGAGAAAAACAATGTGTCAAGTCGAATTGGTCATGTGTTGAACAGATATTATGCAGATATGTGCTCCTTTTCCCGAGAATAACAATGTGCTAAGTCGACTTGATCTGTTGTTTTAAACTGAATTTGGAATAAATTCAAACTTTATACAAATTATAGATGACTTAGCTGGTTATTATTCTAAAGGCCAAAAATGTCACTTAGCACACTATTGTTTTAACCCATCGATTTGTTCAATTTGTATCACTTCCACAATTTTACGCTGAGTTTGAAATTTAGGGGAGGAGCCGACCGTTTGGAGCCGCGTGGAGAGTAGTGCTCAAATAGGTTGAAAAAGCCTCATCGCATTCAGGGGTAGAGTGAGAATGAATACTTCTGAAGACTGCAAGAAGTTACTTTCAAGCCAGCAGCGAAGCTACATGTATCTAAGGTTCTGGAGTTGGCCGAGATAGATGCTCCACCAGAGCTGCATCGGCCATTAGGGCTTCGGCTAGGGCCTATTGCTACGATTATGGCAGCTGCTGACTTGTCTAGTGTCAAGACGATGGCTAGACATTATATAAGTAACACCTTGTCCTTTACCATCCGCCACTGAACGTCTGTCAGTTCAGAGGGCGGTGTTGGGATATCAGAGATTAATGATCTCCGTAATCAGCATATTTTGCTACTATCGAGATGATAGTACAATTTATTTTAATATTATGTTAATATCACAGTTACTATCAAGATTATAAAAAAAACGAAAGACGGACATGTATTACTGATTGTTTGGCATTCTTTCGACGTTGCAACACATCCATTTACTGTCGTTGCTATTTCGGCACAGCAGCATTATTTAAAATAGATCAATTTTGACGTAAAGCATACTTAAAATTTATGTTTTACTATAGGCTGTGCCGAAATAGTAACTACTTTTCGATCGAAAGAATCGTCACATATTTTTTAAAAAATATTATTTTTCACAATATATAACACCTTGTCCTTTACCACAAGGGACATCCGCCACTGAACATCTGTCAGTTCAGAGGGCGGTGTTGGGACATCGGAGAGCTTGTTTCTTGATTTTGTTTAAATTTACTGGAATATTCCCCCAAACTCCCCAAAGAAATACCTAGAGATTCACTCCATCAAATTTGAATGAGATCCAACCACCACGTCTTATGACGTTCACAAGTTTTCTGGCGGCTATCTTGGAAAGTGCACTTTTATAGTTTGGTGCACTTAATAAATAAGATATCGCGTTAACAAGCTTTTTCCGCGGCCATCTTGTATTTAAGTGTACTTTTTATAGCTTGGTGCCCAAAAAACACATAATGTATCTGTATCATATCTGTCAAAAATGAGCAAAATTAATCTGTTAACTTTTTAGTGAGAGGTAAATTGATGTGCAGAACTCTACGCCCCTGGCAGTTCTCATGTGCGTCCGCATCTTTCCAGTATAAGGGGGTCAAGAGCTAAAATTTAGAAAAATATAGGGGTTCCGGGGGGCTCGCAAATCCCCAGAAATTTTTATAAATCTGCAGCTTAAAGGCGGGGTCAGGACCCCTCTCCTCTCACACCCTTCACCCCCTGTGCACGCCTCTGGTTCGCAATGCCGTACCTAAATTATTTGCTGCTCTACTCAATTTAAATGCAATACATATAACATGTTGCTATGAATGTTTTACAGCTTTTTATCAGTACAGTTAATATGGAATACATCTGAGACACTTTTCGCTATCAATTTCAAATATGATTACTTTTTAATTTCAAAGATTTACACAGCACTGCTTTTTATGAATATCCTGCAGGCACAAAATAGAACGAATCTTCAAACAAGACAGCAGTATGGAATATGTATTTGCCAGAATAGTGTTTTTTTGTAGAATGATATAATATATATATATATATATATATATTGTGATATCAAATCTTTACATCCCCAGGCAGTCTTTTAAAGATTGGATTGTGTTGTGTTTTTTTTAGAATTTGGATGTCATCTACACTTTGAAAACCATTTTTTAACATGCAGACCATGCTAATTTGGGGTTAGGAAATATTTATTTTAAGGATCTTTTTTTCCTTTAACGCAGTAGCCTCTCTGGATTACATTTATTTATGGGCGAGGAGAGTCAGGCCGGGGGGTAGGGGGCCAAGGCAAATTTGATTGTATTTTTTTGCTAGGGGGGTGGGCAGGGGTCGAAACAAAAACAAACAAAACTACATAAGTCCAGGAGCTCCCGCTCCGAATTAGAATTTGATTGAAGCGATTTTGTGTAGACTAGTGTTATTAATGTAGTCCTAGGCTAGGTAAAATATCAAGACGCAAGACAACTAGGTCTAAGAGGCTCAGTCTAAGAGCAAGATAAGAACTAGACAGTCAGTCAGAGATGGCAAACCTCCAAATGGTCTAGCTATCTGGCCTGGTTTACCTGATATCAGGCCTATCAAGGTAAATAACATTGGCTGATTGACAGTCATTTTGAATTCGATCTAATTAAAAAATGTCAGGGTGCATCCTCCCGAAACCATACATTTTGTTTTATAATAATGGTCTTGCCATCTGACACAGTTTGCCAAATATTGGGCATGTGAAAGTAAATAGGTGCCGTTAGGCAGCCATTTTGAATCTAGTTTGAAAATTTCAGGGTGCATCCTCCCCTGGAACATCACATTTTGTTTTATCATAATGGTCTAGCCATCTAACACGGTTTACCAATATCGGTCATGTGAAAGTGAATGATGGCAGATTGTCGGCCATTTTTAATTTGTTAGATAATAGAGTTAAAAATTTCCAGGGTGCATCCTCCCAACCAAAACCTCATACTTTTACTTAATGGTCTAGCCATCTAACACGGTTTACCAAATATTATCCATGTGAAAGCAAATAATGGCCGATAGGCAGCCATTTTGAATTTTATCAAGTCGATTTTTTTCTAAATGCAACTTCTCTTGAAACATCACATTTTGTTGGTCTAGCTATCTAGCACGGTGTACCTGATAGATCAGGCATATCGAGGTAAATAATGCTGATTGTCTGCCATTTTTAATTCGATAAGAGTTAAAAATCTCCAGGGTGCATCCTCCCCCAAAAATGAATAATAGCACTTAATGGTCTAGCCATCTAGCACGGTTTACCAAATATTGGCCATGTGAAAATAAATAATGGCCGATAGACGGCCATTAATAAATAATGGCCAATAGACGGCCATTTTAAATTTGATCAAGTCAATTTTTTTCAAAATGCATCCTCTCCTGAAACGTCACATTTTTTTATAGTAATGGCCTAGCTATCTGGCACGGTTTACTTGATATCAGGCCTATCGAGGTAAATAAAGCCAATTGTCAGCCATTTTGAATTTAATAGGTTAAAATTTTCAGGGTGCATCTTCCCTCAAAAACATTTTGTTTTTCAAGATGTATCCCCTCCTGAAATCTTACATTTCGTTCTATAGTAATGGTCTAGCCATCCAGCAAGGTTTACCAAATATCAGCCATGTAAAAGTGAACGCATCCTCTCCTGAAATCTCACATTTTGTTTTATAGACTTAATGCTCTAGGCATCTAGCACGGTTTACCAGATAACGGCCATGTGAAAGTGAATAATGACTGATAGGTCTGTGGCAATTTTGAATTTGATCCGAGTCGAAATTTTTCAAGATGCATCCTCTCCTGAAAGCTCACATTTCGTTTTATAGTAATGGTCTAGGCATCTAGCACGGTTTACCAAATAACGGCCATGTGAAAGTGAATAATGGCTGATAGGCCTGCGGCCATTTTGAATTTGATAAGAGTCGAAATTTTTCAAGATGCATCCTCTCACATTTTGTTTTATAGTAATGGTCTAGCAATCTAGCACGGCTTACCAGATATCGGCCATGTGAAATTGAATAACATTGGCCGATAGGCGGACATTTTAAATTTGATCACTTAGTCAAAATTTTTCAAGATGCATTCTCTCCTGAAATCTCACATTTTGTTTTATAGTTATGGTTTAGCTATCAATCACGGTTTACACAATATCAGGCCTGTCGAGGTAAATAATGGCTGATAGGTTTTGACACATTCATGAGGGTTATAATTCAGGATGTGAATCAAACATTATTCAAGTATAAAACACACAATACAGCTAGTATGCATAGTAAAACTAGTAGCGGGTATACATACTGTGTCCGTGATAATTTATCAATTGCATAAATTTACAGTTTTAGCACTAAACTTAAAATTAACAGTGGGCCTACATTTTTGTAATTGTGTGTCACATATTTCACACACGAAGCGCATTTGTCAGTTTATAAACATTTTTTTTTTAGCGCCTAATCTAAAATAACATTACATTACATTACATCACAGTCTTGTAATGGTCCGTCACACATTTCAAACACGAAACATATTTGTTAACAACGACATCATATTGCAGCATTTTTTTTTAACTGTTTCATGACAACAACACTCGTTTGTTTTTTAACTTTTATATATTTTCTGGAATGTATGACGCTGGATTAAATGACCAGATACTGTATAATTATGTCATATAATACAATTTATGCCTTGACTAGAAGTAAAAAATATGAATAATCCAAAGATGAAAGAATAAGTCGAATATTTTCATATTTTACCTACTGTTAGTAATTTATTTATTGGGTCATTAAGTATCACAAACAGCATAAATTTATCCACAATACAATCTAATTTTCGTGAGAATTATTTAAGTGTAAAGCACTGATATGTTTACAGGGCTTAAAATAAGGCCATTCCTCCAGTCTGGTACTGCCAAAAAATGTGCAGGAATGGTAAGCTTTGTCATTAGCCATTCCGATGAACTGGCAAATTTAAGGTCATCCTAGGACAACTTAGGCCATTTCTAGGAATGACTATTTTTACTCAGGAATGGCAGTTTCCTTGACTTGCCAGTCCTGTGAATTGGCATGCCATCAACTTTAAATTCTACCCCTGGTTTATGATTTATCAGTCAAACATTTTGTTACAATTTTTTGTTGACCATTTATTTCATATTAATCCAACGATTATGTTGTTAAATTATCTGATTAATCTCAAAGTAAAGGCGCTGACAGGTTCTATGAAAGGGTGTTACCAGGGGTGTTTCACACCTTCCCCATTGCATAACCAGGTAACAAGCAGGATAACAAGCAGGATGTTACGTCACCTGCCGCCACCTGTTTAACACTTAGTGCACCGCATGCGATTTCTTAAAAATAAAAAAATTGATTCCGGTTTGGACCTGGTGAAATACAATACAATTTATGTATTTGGGGAAAATAATGAGTCCGGTATTCGGAGTAGACAGGTTCCAGAGAGAGTTAATTAGTACTGTTTTGAGTGCAATTAATTCGGGACCAAATAATTATTACTGTATATAGACAGGATTCCGGTTTGCACAGGGTCCGGTATGTACAGGTTGCACTGTATTCCGCAAAATAGTCGGAATTGCCGATGTTATAAATTAGGTCAAAGTGCTGGGTCAACTTCAAGGTCAAGGTCCAAAAACCTAAAAAGGCACAACTAGGGACCTAGAGAATAGAGATCATGTATGTGCAATATGACTGTAATCGGCCCAGTAGTTTTCTAGATCTGCTCCGGAAACGTCTAAATAGGTCATAGTACTGAACCACAAGTAGGTCAAAGTTTATATACCCCAAAAGAAACAACTAGCCCCCTAGAGGTGTTGTGTGTAAAAATTGAGAACAATCGGACAAGTACATCCTGAGATATGCTCCCGAAACGAAATGTTCACGGACGGCCCATCGCCGTAACAGCATTCAATCTCCTCTGCGACCTTTCGTATTGAATTCAGATTAAAAATATTTCAACCTAGAAGTAACCCACATACCAAAAATTGTTATCCTAGCTTATTTTCTTGAAAAGTTATAGGCAAAAAAAAAGAGGTAAAAACCCGACCAAAGCCATACATGTACACATAGCTCCCTCCATCTCACCTAAAGTGAGCAAGGATTTTTTTTTCTATTATCTCTTTGTATTCTGTTGTTTTTAGGTGGGTAGGGGGGGGGGGGGGTCACAGCAAATTTGAACAAATAAGCAGGGGGCCGGGGGGGGTGGGGGCGCAACTTTTCACAATTTCTTTTTCTAGTAGCCGAGCTTCATATTTAATTATAATTGTTTTTAACAAGCATCTTTGGTGGAGGGGGGCAGGTACATGTAGGTCAAAAGGATATTTTTATTTATTTAAAAAAAATATAGGGCATCTCTAGTTATAATAATTTTTGGGTGGTGGGGGGGGGGAAGGTACGATGTAGGTCTGTAGACTGTCTGAGCCTGCATCGACACACCTTCCTACTTTTCTTTTTAAGTGCACTGCACAATAAATCAATCTTAATTTAATAGTGCCGAGTTTTCTTACCTTTCTCAAATCCGGTAATTTCAGACAACAGCACGACTGAAAAAAAGGAAAACAGTTGGTCAGATATGGGATACAATCTAAATACATATAATATGTTAAGTCATAGAAATAACAACATTTTTAAGTATCTGTCATTAAAAGGAGATGAATTGAATCCTGTATATCAGGTTCGATACCATGTGAATTAATACTATCGCATTGATATCTTTACCGGATGTAAATCCTCATACGGCGAACGTATTTTCACCCAGGTGTATATATTAACCTGCTATATGTACATGTAGGTATACAATGTGGCCAGGTTGTAGAACATACAACATTTCATACATGCACTTCCACAAGAAGAAAAACGGGATTATGGACATATCAAGAAACGAAGCAGTACATTCACAATATATCATATTGCGTATATATATTGCATCAGAAGAACGATATTGACTTTGCTACACGCAGTATCTAGCTAATAATATATTCGTCGTGCACAAAATCCCACATTTCAGATATATTTTAGAATGTTATTGTCTTTGCAATAAATGTTATTTTTATAAGCAATAAATTGTGTTCTTAATAATACTTTTAAAATGTAACTTACCTCAAAACTAACCTTTGAACTATTTAACACTTATTCACCAGTGTACCTTCCCAAGATGGCGAATATCTGTATAGAAAGCCTTCTAGAAAAAAACTACACATACAAACCTCCCCTTACGAATGGAGATTGGCCGGACGCGTATCTGCTAAAACCTGATTAAATTCTATGTATACCTACACTTTGTACAATATATTTCAACATATCGTTATCAGTACACAGGGGGTCTACAGATACAAAATAGTTCGAATCGATCTAAAGCTTCTTTAACATATATTTTCAATATTTATCAATTACAGAAGCTTTTCTTGTGGTCTAATTAAACTTACTGAACATTCGGGCAAAGCAAAATATAATAAGCTGATAACATGAAAAATAAACGTAAAAATTGAACCATACATAGCAGGTTAATATGTACACCTGGGTGGAAATATTTATATACGTTTGCTGTATGAAGATATATATATCCTGTAAAGATATCAATGCAATAGTATTTATTCACATGGTATCGAACCTGGAATATACGTAGTTAAACTAATTGCGCAATAGGACGGATGAATTGGGCTATGTAACGAAGACTTGAGTTATGACAGCATTTCTTATTTAATAACCACATTTTTGCCAAGAGCAGTACTTGAAATGAAATGAAATGAATCGGGCTTTAGGCCACCTTTGTGCACATATAGGCTAAACTGGGCCAGGAGAACCTCCTGAGGATGGTGAGATGATTGAGATGATCCAGTCAATATATCTGGTAATTTTATCGAGGGCAAGTTCGTGAATTTATGAATCTCGCCAATAGCGCTACCTATCATCAAAATTGATAATTAGCGAATTCTAGACTATGTGAAAATTACCAAAATCGCAAATTTAATCAAAACACACGAAAAAATTACCAGATCTACAGTACCGGTATACAGAATCGGAAAATGTAAATGTGTATTGATAATGACAAGATAGCCTCAATGAGGCAAGAACTAGACACAATATAAAGACAATAAACACACCATAAATTACAAGAATGCATTGCTAAAGCATGTATGAAGATCTTGTCCTGGTCAAAATGTTTTAATGACAGGGTACGAAATAAGGGCATTCCAGGCATCCGAGACAACCCATTTTACAGCCGGACAAGCCAGTATCAATCTCAGGATTTCCATCGGACAACCAGTCAAAAATTGATTTACAATAATATGCAAATTATTGTTTCTGTTCACGGCGCATTAACCCTTGAACACCTGAAAAGTTGACCAGGTGGTCCGGCGGACAACCAGGCCAACAATCCTTATTTCGTGCCCTGAATGACCTAGCGGTATGCCTAATCATTCGAAGAAACCAAATTTCATCAAAGGGAAATGATTCATGATAAAATAAATGAAAAAATTCAAATCATAAGTTTCAGAAAAGTTGAAACAATCTGAACATTTCCAGTACTCGATTTTGAGGAGAGCCCGGGTGCCCGGGGCTCCCAAATTTACTGCAGGGCTCTCTATTAGCTGCATGACTGTGCCCTTGTGGCTCGCTAGACTTTAGTCCAATGCCTCTATTTAACTCAGGTCAATTTATTTCGGGCACTCAAATGAAATGATGGGGTCTCTAGATTTTCTAGGTGGGTGCCCTGCTGGCTCTCACCTCAAATCTTCCAAAATCGAGCACTGATTTCTATTGGAACTAGAAGCGTGAACTGGACATAAGCGTGAACTAGACATAATTATAAGCCTCATGTGTAGGCCTATATATACAATATAAGCATTTATTGCAATGTGGCGATCAAATTTTTTTTGCAAGTACTCTGATCGCCACATCAATATATTATGCTGTGTGGCGACGTTATAGCCACACTATTATTGAAGGTCGCAATGTGCGACCATATGCCCACCTCTGTTTCACCAATCTCTCAGTCAATTCTTGCGACTGCCCTGAAAGTTTTGCGAAGTTTTGATAAGTATTTTAGTTAGGCCTAGACCATTGACATGTAGACCTAGTAAATAAATTAAAATGTTGCCCTTTATAAGTTTACCCATTAGGCCTAGCTTCGTCTCAGAATTTTATAACATGTCAAATGGTCTAACTTCTAAAATACTATAAACAGGTACGGGGCCCAGCCGTTTTTAAATGGCCGCCTATTTAAGAACAACCGTGCGTTTAAAAGCACTCGCAGCGCACTTCCTGCGAGTGTTTATAAACACCCGGGCGTTAATAAACGATCGGCCAATAAGACTGATAACTGTACATTTTATTCCATAATATCAGATATTTTCTTTTAATTATACCACATTTGGTTTAATGTATAAATTGACACAACACATACCTACTTAGTAATAAACTTGGGAAGCAGAATCTGTGAAATACGATGCTTTAATTGGTAAAAATCACCGAAAATAGATTTTCTGACCACTGACCCCCACTTCCTTTAAATGGCCTTGCTAAAAAATGTATACGTTGCCGGTACAATCTGCTAATACCATGAGGTGGTAGATATAGGGATGGTCAAATTGTATGCATAATTTGCATTTTCTATGCGTCATCTTTTTTGTACACACGATTTAGATTATTATAGTTAACTAAACTGCTTCCTCATATTGCAAATTCATATGACGCTATGCACTGTAATTCATAGTTTTATGGGGCTGGTCCCTTTGCTATTCTGTCTTGAAAAGCCAAAAGGCAGTATCTGCTTACTTAACCAAGTAAGCTGACACTGCTTTTTGGCTTTGCACAGCAGTATACAAGTGAACGATGCAGACCGTTTATAAACGCCCGTGTGTTTATAAACACTCGCCGGAAGTGCGCTGCGAGTGCTTATAAATGCAGTCTTTTTTAAATGGGCGGCCATTTAAAAACGTCTGGACCCGTACCGGTACCTAATAAATGTGTAGTTTAGTTGTTGTAGTTTAATATACTACCTATGAGTATGACTATGTCAGTATGTGGGCATACACTTATATTTGTGTTTGAACCAATAAACATATTTGATAAAGAGACTGAGTGAGAGTGAGACTGAGTGACACTGAGTCTGAGCACTGACAGTGACAAGTGTAGATAGATTCAATAAATTTTTTAATTGTCCAATGAAATTATGCTGAGTCTTTTTTCTTAACTGCTTACATGCTAAGAGAAATATTTGACCACATTCCACAGTTTTCACTGAGCAAGAAAAATGCTGCCTGTGCTAGATCAAAATCTGAGCTAAATTATAACAAGAACCCTGCAGTTCTGAACATTATCGAGAGTTATTTTTTTGCATCAGACTTTAGTTGATATTTAAGCAATGGGCCATGTAAAATTAAAATCAAAACAAATATATATTTTCAGCCAATAACTATTTTGGATTTAAAAAAAACTTGCCAAAAAAAATTAGAAGCACAAGTGCGATGTGTTTTCTTTGTTAGTTCCCATGATAACAGTGTCCTCGTCTATATCCCGTAAAATAATACTGTCAGCATGACGTCATATGAGACCAATGAGATGGGTGAGAGATGTTGACCAATCAAGAGTTTGAGCACGCCTGTCAATCAGCCATGTCGTTGAACTCTTCATATGACAATGATTTGTGTCAGCAATACGAATATGATTCGTGTAATAAATATTATGATATTATATTATCCATAGGATAACTACCAAGCCTGTATGCCTGAAATGGTTAAACATGCTCCAATAAACTATTCCAACTCTCATACCGTGGAATTTTCATCAAAAAATATTATGTAGTTCAAAAGTTAGACCATTTGACATGTAGTAAATTTGAAATTACGACGTCCCTCTATAAACCCATTAAACTGGATAAATTAAAGTTTGTTTTTAGCCCTGAATTGCATTACATGCCAGATGGTCTAACTTTCTAGCTATACAATATTTCCCGATGAAAATTTCACGGTAGTCGCCGAGTGACTCGCAAATAGTCCATACAAAATTTCATGAAAATCGGTTGAGAATTGACTGAGAAATTGGCTAAAAACATGCGATACAAGTTAATCTGACGGCGGGTATATACAACAAGTTAATGGCCTACATTCGACCTGTAGGATTTGATGATCATCTATTTTCAGAACACGCAGTCAGAGAGTAGATTATTGAATACATATATATTTTTAAATACTTATTTGGTAATCGTATCACTAATCAATCCACGTGGTTCGCGACGGCCAACTTGGGCATTGGTTGACAGTCAGCGTGACGTGTTCACTGAGAATGCGCGCGCATTTTCCCATGCCCGCTCCGGCCCTGTGACTGTGGCGTGTAGCAGCATTATGACTGAAATACCCTAACAAACATGACAAAATATAATGGCGATTGTACTCAATCGGATATTCTGACGATTTAGGAGTCCAATATTTGGTTTATTAAAATTATTAGCAGCATTTCATACATTTTGGAATCAGTAGCTCGTTTTGTGTCATAGGCCTACTGCAATTAAACGTTGCTGGCATGTTTTGGATCATTGAATGCTGAAACTTCCTACTCTTCTAACAACGCTGAATACTCCTGTGAAACTACTAAATCCAGCGATGAACATCTCACAATTTGACAGCGTGGATCGTAATCAGGTAATGGTCACATAGGCCTACTGGCCGCACTATTTTAGTTAAACTGGCACTAAGCATATGCCAGGCGGTTCAATATTGATATAGTGGCATCTTTTACTGTGATATTTTGTCGGCTTGGAAATATAGACTTTTCTTTAAGAAACTCACTGGTAAAGAGCGGGGGATCTGTGATTTGAAACAAATCTAAAACTAATCAGCTAATCAATGTTAGGCTTATATATATCGCCAAAATGACGATTCGCTTTATCAATCTGGGATAGTTTTAGCTGAAAAGAACAAATCTGTCATTTTTAATCCTCAGATATTTAGAAATAAAAAGATTTAATCCACAGTCAGTAGCTTAGTCATGTCACAGTGTAGCCTATTACATAATCGCAGGTGGGAACGCCAACAGAGATGCGGCTCTGTGCTGTGACAGGAGGCATGACAATGTGTACAGGATGAGAGGCCTACCACAGACCTGTCTGTACATATACAGGTGGGCCTATGTACGCTGGAAGGTGATCACTATCCCAACATTATCTCCTCTGCAAAGGCAGTATTTACTTACTTGTAAAGTGAGGAGATACTGCATTTTGTTCCACACAGCATTTCGTTATCACGGGGTTTCCAGCAGCGGACCCCCGAGCGGACCCTATCAGAAATAGGACACTTCCTCAAAGTTGGCCCAGCATTAAACCACTACTGGATCAATGTAGGTTGTTTATTGGTCTATCTCTCTAGCGATGTGATTGACCCAGATAACATGTGTGTGATTGGACAAGGAAGGGTATCTCGTCCAATGGTTTCCGGAAGATGTAGGTCAGCCTCATTATAAATTTTTTCACCTGCTTGTGGCTGTGGTGTCAGATGCTATTGAGACCCATGGTTAGATTTTAAAAGTCAATATATATCATTGCAAAATATTGTATCGATATATCATAATACATTTGTTTGGAAAGTAGAACATCTGCTAGCTTTCCCTCGTTTTAAACTCTCATTGTGGTGTTTTTTTAAGATTATATTGGCCTAGTTTCATCCTAAGGTAGGCATTGTTCTCAGTAAAATCTACTGGCTATTTACAGGGTATAAATCAATAGCCCAACACACAGCTCAAAATTTCGAGCCCCCAAATTGACGACGGAAATCCTAATAACTCGGCAAATACAGATATTTATGCTTATTCAGAAACAACGTTTGGCGGGCCTGAATGACAGAAAACTGAACCTATGCATTTTGCCGTATTTGAAAAGATGTGAGTGATAGTCATTTGGGACACACATTATATGGATACAATAAAACAGTGCCCAGAATCTGTTTTGCAAACCATATTAAAACATTATTGGAATGAGTTCCAATAATGTAAAAACATCCAAAAGATCGCACCTCAATGTGGCAAACGGTTATGGGAGCAACAGAATCTAAAACATCACCCAGACACTTGAACTTTACGAAGCAGCTGAAGAAAACTACTGAGGTGTTGCCGCTGTTGAGAGTTTTGCTTTTAGACACATCAGGGCACCCAACGAGTGCCCCGCAATACAGTAACAGTAGCAAATATACCATACAGGGTTCCACACAGAAAAAAAAATCATCTGGTTGTTCTCTCAAAAATATTAACTTAGCGCGCGTGAGCAGCCTAACCCTTACACTGCTGCATAAAATTTTCAACATGTGTGGTTGCCCACTATGTAATATCTGGCACGTTTTTTCTTAAAAAAATGTTCATCTGATGAACAACTGATACTAAAAGCCAATAAATTACAAAATCAGTCACTGTCGGTCAGCCATCTTTAAAATGCAAATAGAAGGACACCACAAAATGAAACTAAAAAAAATAAATAAATAAATTTCAGAATTCATCCGGTCGGGCAGCCGGCTTTTTCGGCACTGTGGTGAACTCTGACCATATATGCAGATAACAATCAGAAATTTGGGCATAGCCGCAGGCCTCCGTTTTTTTTTCAAGGGGGTCAAGGAAGAACAAAACTTTTGATGGATTCTCATCCTTATAGCTATGAAACTGCCATTTTTACCCTCGGTGCGCCGCATGAGAAAGTGCAGGGTAGGCAAACGAAACTTCAACCAGGTTCTATCCTGGGTAAGCTAGTTAGAACGATCTCGCCCTCCACTATGTTCCGGGTTAGAACGCAGCATGTATCTGAAACGTAAGATACTCACATCATCACAAATGGTTAAAATGGCCACAATATTTTTCGAGGTGTTTTAAAAATGCTCTCACTTGATAAATAACTGATGGAATGTTTCAAAATCAGCTGAGTGGGTGCATAAAAAGTCACTAAGTTAGGTCAACCTGATTAAAATGATTTCGAGGGCGTTAATAGGGGTTAAATCAATGGCGTGTCGCCGGCGACACGCTATCTTACGGTTCAGATCTATATGGAATGCTTGCTAACCCGTAACACGTTGTGGAGGGTGGCGTTTGCTAACTATCCCCAGGTATCTCATTTCTTTGAGACTCCCACATTGTTCCGTCCAAATGGTCTTAATGATGTCCTCCTGAACTTCCTCATAGGGCAGTGGACATAGTCTATTATCATTTTGTGCATTTTTTAACAATTTTTTTTTAAATGGAGTGACTAATCATACAGCAAAGTTATAATGGGAGTCAATGGGGGCCTGTCATTTTGTAAACAAGGCTGCCCATAGAGTTACATTATAAAGAATCACATACAATTAGCCACTGCTTTTTCAAAATGGCACCTGCGTAAAAAAAATTATCAGAAGGGGCCACAGCATGCCTGTTCCTCTTACCTACTCAAGCATTTGTTGCAGCTATCATGAAATTAAGGGAGAGAGCTGGCATCATTTTTCGTAATTGCCAGAAATCTAATGATGGGAACCCCCAGAACAGGTGATAAAAGTGCCATTTAAAACAAATAGGTCTAACTCTTTTAATTCTACAAGTCTTTTATTGCAGTGTATCACAAATTCACATGATTCCTGAAAAGACACGAAAAAAACACAAAAATGACTTCTTTGGACGTACCTAGTCTACATGATTATAGTTAGCAAACGCCACCCTCCACAACGTGATAAGGGTTGGCAAGCATTCCGTATCTGAACCGTAAGATAGCGTGTCGCCGGCGACACGCCATCGATTTAACCCCTATTAACGCCCTCGAAATACATTTTTTTGGGTTGACCTAACTTAGTGACCTTTTATGCACCCACTCACTGTGACTCAGCTGATTTTGAAACATTCCATCAGTGATTTATCAAGTGATAGCATTTTTAAAACACCTCTCGAAAAATATTTCGGCCATTTCAACCATTTGTGATGATGTGAGTATCTTACGTTTCAGATACAATACATGCTGCGTTCTAACCCGGAACATAGGGCACTGGAGGGCGAGATCGTTCTAACTATACCCAAAGTCACATTAAAAGTTATCAACCAGGATCGCATGTTTTTCGTCTATTTCTCGGTCAATTGTCAACCGATTTTCATGAAATTTGGTAACAATCATATTTCAGCAGAATCCTAATATCCCTGAAAATTTCGTCAAATTATATATCGTATTTCAAAAGTTAAACCATTTGACATGTAATAAATTGAAATTACGACGTCCCTCTATAAACCCATTAAACTAATTCTAGAATTTTATTACATGTCAAATGGTCTAACTTTTGTAATATTAAATATAATTTTGCGAAATTTTTACCGCTGTTAGGATTTGAATAGAGAATGGCCTTCGCAAAATTTCAAGAAAATCGGTTCAGAATTGACGGAGAAATCGCCGAAAATCATGCGATCCTGGTTAATTTGACGGCGAGTATACATGATTATTATGACACTGTGACTGTCTGGGTGACTGACACTGACAGTCACAGACTGACTCACTGAGTCTGACTTTGAGTGGGGGGGAGGGTGGTCTGACTGCTAAGCCTGGCTCCTACTCCTAGACAGTCACTGACAGACATAGTGTCAGTCATATCATATCTGACTGCTGAGCTGCTCATGACGATTTCAGTGAACAGGTGGAGACTTACCAAACAAACTGAGGCAAAATATCATTTCTTGCCACCGATCCTTCAGTGATAATTCCCACGAATAGTATAGTAAACTAGTCCAAGATGGAACAATAACGTGGCCGTTTCACAAACACGTTCTCCATTGAAATAGTTGCTAAATCGCCGACAATAATGGACATAACCGAGATAAATGCAGACTTTATAATCTCTCTCTCTGCATTTATCGCCGTCTAGCATGTCTGCATGGCCGCTTCCGGGGCCGCCGCCGTCACGTGATTTGGACCAGGAGCCGGCTGTCTGCGTTTGGCCTCGACATGTGGATAACTAAAATTGTGCAGTGTCTGGCACACTGTCTGGCGAGGGGTGGATGGTGGGGTGTAACAGCTGTTCCCAGGAAAATCTCAAAATATAATCATATCTACACTATTTAATTGCGATGTAAAAAAAGACGATATTATATTTTCTATTGTAGATGCAATTATTCAACGACACTTATTATTTTTTAATAAAAGAAAGATTTACAGAACTATGAATTGAAATGTAAACGAATCTCGACTGTTCCGTCGGGAGCCCCGGAGAGCATGCCCACATGTTCAAGAGGTCAGTGTTGTGACCCTGGACATTAGAATCAATGACTGTCAGATTATGCACAGGAGGCACCTGGTAATTGTAGTGCCTATGTACTGATGTAGGCCTAGTATGGGCTTATGTGTTCACGGCCATGGCCTATGTAATTATTTCCTCACGCCTGGGGAGAGTCAGACGGGAGTAGACCTATACGTAGGCCTACCGTAGGCCTAAAGCTACATTTGGGTAAAATGGCCTAAAAATAGCTAAATTGCTGCAGGCCTACATAAATGACATATAAATGACATAAATGACTATAATTAATAACAAATTAATAACAAATAAGAGTTAGAAGGTTAATAGATAAATCCTTCATATATTATAATAGCCTAATAATATTGGTCGTTCTCATGGTTATAACATACCAACTTGCCATTGATGGAACAACTTCCATATTTGTGACCAATGAGCAATTATTTGTTTATTAAGCTAATTGATTTCTCCCCTAATTAGGGGGCCTGGTGTGCGGACAGAAAGTAACAGGGATAAAAAGTAACGGACAGAAAGAAACAGTTTTCACTAGGACAAAAAGTACCAGGGATAAAAAGTAACAGTTAATAATTCATGCTAAAATAAGATGTTTAATTTATCCATTTCTCATTTATTAACGACTGTTTTATAATGATCAATAAATAAAATATAACAATGTCAACATTGAACCGAAAAAAACGGTTTTATGCTTTTATTTGTGTTGCATTAATATAAGGCCGGCGTTTGCTACATATTGTAGCCAACTATTTCTACAACTACAAATAATGAAGATTCTGATTTATTTACGATTTATTTCACTCTATTTGGTGGTTATTTGTAGTGTAAAAATGACCCAATTGAACTAATATATTGTAGCTACCATATAGATGAATCGGCCTGCGAAATAGCTATAATTTCTTTCTTGCTATCCCGTGCTAACAGTTTATTTTGCAGTAATAATGAAATGAAACAATTTGACAAAAACAGTTTATTTTTATATAAAAGGTACAACAGCCAACATATCATAGCAAAAAAAAGTATTTTGACATGAAAATAACATATTTAGCACTTCATTCAAATATACATATCGGGATCACAAAGTAGGCCTAACACTTTGACAAAGTATCACTTTTGCAAAGTCAACAGTATTGGCGGGATCACAAAGTAACACTTGTTCAAAGTAACACTTTTTTAAAGTCAACAGTATTGACGGGATAACTAAACAACACTTGTTCAAAGTAACACTTTTTCAACACTTTTTTCAAAATAGCATTTTTACGAAATCAACAGTATTGGTGAGATCAAAAAGCAACACTTTTTTCAAACTAACACTTTTTCAAAGTTAACAATATTGACGGGATCGCGAAAAACACACTTTTGTATTTCGGTAGGCCCGCAAATGATGTAAATTAATGATGTATTAATAATAGAGCAGTTTAAGCACTTTCTTTTTGCTACGGGAAATCACACACATTTAAAGAAAATTCATAGCATGTTTATTAACTCAATGCGCTATAAAAGCGTCCTTTAGCGATATAGCAAAAGTAACGCTTTCTTTTTGCTTGAGAGATATTCAGTTGAATAGAATTTAATTTTATGAAGCCAGTTACCTGGAGATTACACCTAAAGGGTCCAAACTACATAGATCACACAATTTGGCTTTAATGTTTCGGTTCAAAGGTATAACAGCTACGGTTAATCAACAGCTAAAACCTAAGTTGTTTATGGTTAACACCTTTTTAATGGAGTTAATCATGACGAGTCAAGGTTAAAAGGCTTATAAAACATACTGATTACTGACTAATATATTATTCAAAGGTTTATAATATATATATATTTTATTTTTAAAACTATCTAAAAGATATTATATAAATAAATTCTTTTGCTAAATTCAAATAAATTAAAGTTAGTATTAGTCATGAAACAAAACTGTTTCTCAAATTAACTGCATAGAAATGTTAATATAAAAACAACTCCTTTTAATACTAGATTTATATTTTTGCGGTATCACTTTTATTTTAATACACTTTTAGTATATGTTCATGTAATATACGTTCATGTGATAGTTACTATTACAATTGAGCTATATCATTAGTTTAGTAGGTTGAACATGCGGAAGCGACTGTTACCTTTTTAAAACAAAATATATAAATATGCAATTAATTTTTCGTGTGATAATATATTTTATATTTTATTCACATGCATCCTTTTTAGCGCATGTTCTGGAATATAATATATAGTAATAATTAAATTTAACCATTATTTTAGTACTTTAGAGCAACTGTTACCTTTCTAAAAGCAGAATATATCAATATAGATAAATGTTTCCGTAATATATACATTTTTTTAATTTTATTCACATTATCACTTTTATTAAATGTTCACGGGCATAATCTATATAATATTCGAACTGAAATATACCCTTATTATACTACTTACAATCAACTGTTACTTTTTATCCCTGTTTCTTTTTGTCCGTGTTACGTTTTGACTGTTACTTTTTATCCTGTTACTTTCTATCCTACAATCAGGTGGCCTAACCGAATTGATTTCCTCTGATTTGGGCCAACAATAAAATTATTCTTATCCACTGTATAC
Source organism: Flabesymbios commensalis (assembly GCA_964017125.1). NCBI lineage: Eukaryota > Metazoa > Annelida > Polychaeta > Terebellida > Flabelligeridae > Flabesymbios > Flabesymbios commensalis. The sequence goes on along the minus strand of OZ024909.1, from coordinate 41,024,148 downwards.
AGACGTGATGATTGTCATATAGGCCACATGCCAAAAGGCCTATCTATCGAGATCGAACATAGATAGAACATATAGTGAGCAACAGGCTATCTAGTTATTATTTACCATTTTTGTCTTTAATTTGAAATCATCATAACTATATGTTTTAGTTGGCTCTTTTCGTTTTATTTGGATACCTATAACTCGCCGTCAAATTAAAAATGATCAACCAGGATCGCATGATTTTCAGCGATTTCTCCGTCAATTCTAAACCCATTTCTTTCAAATTTTGGAAAGGCCATGTTCTATTCAAATCCTAACAGCTCTGAAAATTTTGTAAAATTATATAGGCCTAGCGTATTTCAAAATTTAGACCATTTGACATGTAGTAAATTAAAACTACGACGTCCCTCTATTACCCCATTAAACTAATTCAAAAAAAATATTACATGGCAAATGGTCTAACTTGTGAAATATTAAATATAATTTTGCGATTTTTTTTACTGCTGTTAGGATATTAATAGAAAATGGCCTTTGCAAAATTGCAAGGAAATCGGTCATAAATTGACAGAGAAATCGCCGAAAATCATGCGACCCTGGTTGATCATTTTTAAAGGGACCCCTTGGGATGAGACATTTTCAATGTTGTCAATTTTGAAAATTTAACTTATATGAAGCTATATAGCCTACTCATCTGAACTAAAAATACATAAAAGTCAAAAAACAATTTTAAAGCACTGGAAAAGAGTGAAATAGTTATATTTCCAGGTCGTATATTGCCATGTAAACAAAACAAGTCAGCAATATACAGCACTTCACACCACATATTCCCACGTCTTGGCTGAGGAGATCAAAGCAATCGCCGCTAATTGGTGTCTGATTGGTGTCTTATAGACAGGACATGAGGTGATACACCTGCAACACTGATTGTCTGCCCCACGCTGGGCCGACGGCGTCAACATGTGGCCCAGCGCTGTAGGAACATTTAGTCGTCTTTAAGCATGTGTTTAGGTATACAAAGAGTTTGTTTGGGTTTTAAGCGGTTTCATAGAAATATTAATAAGAAATATTTGTAAAAATCTAAAAACTCTGAAAAAAATAAAATCATGATCTGGGGGATACACTACTTCACTACAAAACTGAAAACGAAAATTGATGTCATCCCAAGGGGCTGCTTTAATTTGACGGCGAGTTATATGTTAAGTGTCTACGACCATTATATTACATTTTTTTAATTCTGTCAGCGCGGGGACTGTCATTAGACGTCAGATTCTGACGTCTAAAGATAGACCCCGCGATCGAAGGGTTAATTGGGGCTCTCGCATTTGTTTTGTGGACAACAGATAATTTTTTTAATACAAATACTAGCATGCATATTTCATATTATCAACAGTGATTATATAAATTATATATATTAACTCACTATAATATGGACACTGGTTTGTCATATCGATGCCCTTAGATTCACTCATCATTACAAAATAACTGGACCAATACAGTAAGATAACACTAGGCTTTACAGTGAACATATATTAGAGGCGGCCGAATTAAAAATAAGAACACAATGTTGACCACAATAATTAGCTGCTTCTTGTGAAACCAGGACCACCAATCAGCAAATTTAAACTATATTCCTGCATTTTTAATTAATGTTTCTCAAAGTTATCATTGGCTGTCATCGCTCAATACCAAGTGTCACAATGATATCGTCAGGTGGTAGTTTTACTTTGTGGTATTTATTCGTACAATTTGTATAATATTGGGAGATTTCAACTCACGTCTGCACAAACCAATTGAAAAAAAAACAATAAATTCAAAGACATTCTCACATGTTTTGATCTCAAGTAGTATGTTAACTTTCTAAACATATCAGAAATTGACAGTTACGAGTCGAAATTGAGCAAGGAAACATTTTCGTTCCGAAAAATAAACAAAATTGATCTTATAAAGATAGCAGAGAAAGATTTTCAGTACTTTGTAAACAATATAATTATTCTGTCGCTTATTAATATCTGCCCAGAAAACCACCTACTCCATGGATGACTCCGGAAATAATAAAAGGTAAAACACTTGGCCACAATCCCGAACGAGCATGGCGAAGATCACGCACAAAACTAGATCGTTCTCGTTACAAGCGTCAGTGCCATCCGTGTAACAAAATGTAGGCCTAATGATGACAAGAGATAATCGAAATATATCGCTGATGGTATTTCAGAAACTTCGGACAATCCTTGCCGCCTATGAAGCTAGATAACTAACTTCCTGCATAGAATTCCACCACCTGCCGTACCAGAATTCACATCAGTAAAATCACTTCGTGACTACCTAATTTATAGAAATATTTTGTAGATAAAATTTTCGTTCCCGTTTTCTAATAACGTACCAAATATTCCATCAGTACAAAAACTTGGAATCAAATCCAAAATGCACGTGCGACAGAAGATGAAAAAACTTATTTTGGGTTTATCGTCAAAATCATTACCAAATCATGTGATCTGCATCCCATTTCTACAAACGTGTTGAAAAATTCTCTGAACATACTAATACCACCCATCATTGCCATAATCAACATTTCAATGACAACTATAGTCCATTTCTTCAAAATTTTAAAGAAGCGCATGTAAGACCACTACTTAAAAAACATTTCCTCCTAAAACGAACTGACAAATTAAAGGCTTGTATCCAACTTGAGTTTCATTTTCAAAATTTTAGAAAAGGTAGTAGCCATTAAAATTAGCTGGCAGGAAACATCATTCTATAGAATCAGCATTACTAAAAGTACATAATGATCATTGTCAGTATTGACAAGGGCGAGGCTACACCTCTGATACTGCTTGACTTGTCGCCTGTTTTCGACACCATTGACCATACTACATTAACAAGTATACTCTCACATTGATATAGAATATCTGGTCAGGCTCATATTTGGTTTTCATTTAATTTGAAAAATAGGCTTCAATCAGTAAGAATTAAAGACAATCTCCCAGATAAAGTTAGACTTTCTTATGAAGCACCACAAGGCTTCATACTGAGACCACTGCTTTTTATCTTATATAGGCCTTCTACACCACTCAGCGCTATGATCTCAAGTTTCGACTCAGAGCTCCATATCTATGCCGATTATACTCAAAATGTTCTTAGAAATTTCAAGCGCTATGGCATCTCTGTAGAAAACTTGCAACATTGTTCAATGGGTGTGTCGGTATGGGTCCAAGCTGAAGCTTAAACATGGCAAAACACCATTTTTTTTATTTTTTTTATTTTTTCATTCATTAGGCTTTACATACACAAATATATACAATAATCGTACAAATATGCAATTGTAATTAAAATTGTGTACATCAGGATGTCGAATACAGGTGACCAGCACCCCTAACTAAGTTCAACATCCAGAATAAAATTTATATACATGGTGATTACATTTAAAATTACACTTGAAAGTAAAATTAAATAGAAATATATTATACATAATTTTTGTTTCCCGCACTAAAGCCAGAGATAAAATGACTACATATTAGTAGAAAAGTAGCAAAAAACCCTCTGGAAAGCGTAGAAACTTGTAACACAACTACATGTAGAGCCATTTTTAAAAGCATGAAAGTTTATACATGGCAATTACACTTAAAAGTAAAATTAAATAAAAATATATTATACATAATTTTTGTTTTTTATTTCTTCTTATTGGACCCATACTTCAACGGACAAATATGTTAAATAATTTCCAATGCTTAATTCTGGGTCAAAACACAAATACATCGTCATCAGCCGAAAACCTTTGTGTGGTATTTGACAATAGCCTGAGTTCCCGAAAACACACATCCCAGACATGCAGGTCATGCTTCTATAATATCCGTAACCTATGTCGCATTCAGTAAAATCTGTCCTTTGCTCTTGCGAAGCAAATTGCAGTGGCACTGGTCAGCAGCAAGTTAGGTTATTGTTACACAACATGCAAGACAAGGACATCGCTAAATTACAACGAGTTCAGAAATGCTTCGCTAGAGTGGTCGCTCGTTTTTTCCTCTACTAGAACAATTACTTACAATTACTAAAACAATGTGGCAAATTTACCTTTAATTTTAAAAATGCTGGGGTTGTAGGTGATAAGGTGATAAAACCAATACGAATATTCACAACATAATATAATTAGCTGGGTAGGGGAGAGTGAGGGAAGTTGTGTCACTATTTTTCAACTGTTTTTTGAGTTCATACAATCCACATAGGCAAAATGATTGTATGTTTGAATGAAAGTTTTTTTGTTTGCTTTTGCTACGTATCATACAATAGTGGTAATTTATATTGATTTTGACATAAATGCAAAGAAAGAATATAAACCGGTGATGACCCATCTTGCCCATGGCTGGGGCAAGTGGACATAGATAAGTTGTAAAATTTGGTTGATTAATATAATATTTATTTTATTTCCGATCACTAAATACACCAAACTAAATGACTTCATATCACCCTCTCAACTTCACTTAACTGCCTGACCGCGAAATAATCGGCGTTTGGTTGCGTTTCACTGGTTCTTATAAACAAGTTATTTCAAAAACCACTAGTCCATATGACAAAATGACGGCCATTTTATTTTTTAATTTTATTTTTTGTAAAATAGTTATCTCGATAACCTTTAGTCCGGATCAGTTGTGATTTTGTACATAGGCATTTACCAGCTGGCTTGCCACCAAAGCAAAATATTTTGGTCGCCTGTTAATAATTTTGTAAAAAAAGGCAGCCGTTTAAAAAAACGTTTTTTTCATTCTTTTTTCTATTTTTTTACTTGGAGCCATGTCCAACTGGCCCCATAAAAGTGGTCCAACTTGCCTTAATTGCGCCATTTGCAAAAATAAATATATCCTGCATTTCAGAATTATGGGCTCATTATAACCTATTGGTCAAAACATCTTCCCTCACTCTCCCACTATAGACATCGATATCTGAAAATAACGTTTGTTTAAAAATGGTATGCGTCAGTTATTTGATCAATTCTGCGCACAGATTGGGGTGCACAAAATAAATGTATGGGGCTTTAGGCCAGTTTGTGTACATACAGCTAAACTGTGCCAGGAGAACATCCTGAGGATGGTGAGATGAATCAGATTCATGACACTGCCCTTCAGACACGGGATTCGAGGTCGAGCCGCCCTGAGGACGAACACGCTATTCACATCTTGGTCACGGAATCTCCCCACAATACTGAATTTTTACGAGAGGGCGAAAAAGAAACATTTTATTTCTTTGAAACCCAAATACCAGATTCGGGAAACGAACCACAAGCTCTGGCGTGATAGGCATGCAACGTAGCCACTACACGATAATAGAATGTGATCAATTTATTCATTCCACGCCTGGATTTTTTTTTCGCTAATTTTGTTTTACATTTTCTTACTTTGCTAACGCATCGTAATAAGTCAAATCATTAAATCTAGAATGCTAAAATGGCCAGGTAAACGTGAATATAATGTCAATAAACACAATGCCCGTTACCGAATGGCGTACAATTCTTATACATTTTGGTATACTTAAAAACACTTTTTAGCTAATCTCAAAAATCTAAATAGGCCTACTTATAACAAGCAGGCGTATCGTATTTTATTTAATTCTGAACTCTATAAAGAAAAAGTTGATTTTAGTTAAATTAGTGTGTGGAGATATATTTAGTCTAATGAGTATGGCAGGCAATTAGTTTAATTAATGTTCTGGCTATTATAGGAAATGGACATAGTGTGTAGGTATCTATATACAGTAGCGATTGATTACACGGATCACCACCCCCTTCCCTTCACGTCACTGTCTCAGAGGTCGGCCTATGTAATCAGGTAATCCGATGATATAGCCAGAATGAATACCTGCGCACGCGGTCGCTACCAACAGGAAGTGCCCGTGACGCGCTGGCGATGGGCATCGCGTTGCTAGGGGCTGTACAGAGCACTGTTTACATTGGGCTTTCCCCTTTCACCTCGCCTGTCCAACAGTCACAAGTAAACAACTGAAGGAGAATCGTCATTAGACGAGACGTCAGGAATTAATACCACTAATTAGGCTGCGTTCGTTTCTTATTGAACTGATTGTTACACTTACGCCTAACTAACGCTAGTACATCAGTACTGTGACATCAGACAACAGTGACGCATGGCGAATACGGCTAAAACACCTGCCCCAGCTGCGGCTGTCAGCGCGGCTATGGCGTCCAAAAACATGGTAGCACAAGACAGAATATGGTCAGTATTCAATACTTAGAAATTTATTGCGTTATATATTGTAACGTTTCTATATATGTATAACAGCTATTAACATATTCTTTTTGTCGCATTTATAATGCTTTAACTCTTCATTGCCCGATTCCCCACAAAAAACGTACAAAAACCAAAGTTTATTTAAAACAAAATCGTGATATGGGGGGGGGGGGTGGCTAATATTTGAAATAGAACCTCTTAAGCAACCACACATCATAATGAAACATGGCACATAGCTATATAACCTGCGGAGCTTTAATGGGGCATAGTTGTACACCAAGGTCATTTCAAGGTCGAATTTTGTTGATGTATGAAAATCGCATTATTGCTAACTTGGGTGGCTACCGAGAATTCGCATTATTGCGAGCTTGGGCAGAGAAGAGTTAATGTCACATCAATATCATAAAACATTCTGCGTCAGTAACGTCACGATTACCATTTTTCAGCTATTAGGCCCTATATGACAAAATAGTGGCGCGATTTGAGGCCTATGTGGGGCAAGTGTCCCAAACAGTGGCCCAACATCAAATCAACATTGGGTGAACGTCTCGTGTTTGCGGGATGGCTATATACATGTAGGCCTACACTGGTCTGATAATCTGATTGTCACTACTGCTATGAACGTTTACATATGCGCATTACCTGACATTATTGATTCAGTAAGTTGCGCATAACTCTAATCCAATGTCATGCTCGCCAATTATGTAAGGACTACATGATGTGGATTAACCGTGCGGATCTTGCTTTTCATTGACAGTGGGGGGTTTGGAACTTGATAAAGGAACATTCCATTGCTTACAGGGAAATATTTGCGATCTAAGGCATATTGGGCACTGTTTGTCCCTCAGTGTGTCACCAGTTCATAAAAAACTTAGATAGAATCACGAGGGGGGGGGGGGGGAAACACGCCACCCCCCCTTCCTTAGATCCGCCACAGGATTAACTCTGCCCTATAATTCACCCCAATTAAGCATAATCGTCCATAAGCACAAGCATATGGGTTGGTCTTTTGTGAACATGTCAATTTTCCTCTCATATTCGCATTGACAGGCTTTTTAGAGCTCGAGTAGGCCTATAAACAATTTATAAAAATTCGAATAACACCAATCACGACTTAAAGTGACTGTGAAGAGTTATCGCCACTTTAAGTTATGGTAATGTGACATAAGGTTTTTCATATGTTTAAAATAACATTTTCTTTGATCAAAGTTTAACCTGCGAATAATCCAATGACTATTGTGTAAAAACGTATTTTCCTGTGAAATTGTTTTTTTTTAGAATCACGGTTTATGTTGTCTTTCCAATTAACCCTTAAACCGCCGGTTCCGCATATATTCGGGTTTTCAATTTTTATTACCACATTAAGTACCACCTTTTAAACACGTTAAAGATAAAATGTGACATCAATAAGCAATATTTTAAAACAGTTGACCTCCATTTTATGCATTCAAATACTTGAGTTAACCCTTTTCCGAGGTTATCTTATTTAAATTTTCACACATTTGAAGACCCAATGTGTGAAAATCACTCATACTTTTATCTCGATGTTTAAGCACTCATTCCGTTCCCATTAGCAACGCCTTGATCGGCTAACAAAACCGCGACTCACAACTTCAAGTGGCTGAAACTTACTCATATTTGTTTAATTTTGGACCAAATATTTGAAATATTGATGTTTAAACACTTTCATTCTAACTAACATAGATTTGATCGACTAATAAAACAAATCACAAACGATTATACAATAATGCCTATAGCAATGAAAGGGTTAAAAATTACTTTCAAAACGCATAAAACGGGCCTAGCAGTAGAAGAGTTGAATGACATGTTTTGTTTTCCTCTGTAATTATTGAGCCAAGCTTAAAATACTTTGATGATCGTGCCATTGTTCAAAATTAACACTTGTCCTGCTAGACCCGGATATATACGGTTTTAAGCATATTTTAAGCCGAATAATATGTCACTGAAATGGACAATACAGTTTGTGGTAGATGTTCAGTTAGTAAAATAACTCAATTTAGAAGATGTATATTTTCGAAAAATATCTGTATTTTTCGTCATTTGAAGCTGGAAATTGCGTTAGCAATTCCAGCTTCAAATGACGAAAAATACAATTGAAACAATTCAGCAGCACAAGGGTTAATAGTCCTCAACCCTTATCCATGTATCCCTGCTAAGTTAATTTATTTAAATTTTCAACCACTTCAGGTCGTGTCTCGCTACCGCGATCCACAACCTTTAACACTTTATACCACAAATACTCACCATCTCCGACCGACCACATAAAAGACACCGACCTTAATAGGTGTCTGAAAATGAGGCCTTGGGGAGGGGAATCGCCTGAAGCATCGAGTGTCTATTCAACGCTGGGCCGACGGCATCAACATGTGGCTTGATGCTGTGCCCTCATTGAACCATCCTTTAGGTGTACGAATACTTTGTTTATCTCTGGATTTTTAGAAATGTTAATAAAAAAATATTTTTCAAAATTTATAAATTTTGCAACAATGGAAATCATGATCTGGGGGATACCCTGCTGTATACAATATAAAATACTGAAATTGATGTCAGCCCACAGAGTCCCTTTAACACAGTGAATCCACGCCAGCTTTGTAAAGTGGCAGATACGACCCTTTGATACAAAGGTGACAATGTGTCTCTGGGGAATTGGGCGCTATAGAAGTTTTTAAATTTCCGAATGTCTATCAGATATAATTTTGTGTCTCTAAGCAAAACTCGTGCGAACATTGCCGTATAATATGGCCTTGAAGTCTTCTCAGGGCGGGGGCCCTAGGGTAGTGGTTAGCACCGCTGCCTTTCACGCCAGAGTTCGGGGTTCGGTTCCCGGTCTCGGCGGTTTGAAGGAAACAAAAATGTTTCTTCCCCATCCACGTGTGAAAGTTAGTATTGTGGGGAGCCTCCGTGACCGAGAGGTAGCGTGCTCGGCCTCAGACCGTCAGGGCTCGAATTTCGAATCCTGTGTCTGGAGGACAGTGTCATCTCAATCATCTCTCACCATCCTCAGGAGGTTCTCCTGGCCCAGTTTAGCCTATATGTGCGCAAAGGTGGCCTCAAGCCCGATTCATTTCATTTTTTGAAGTCTTCTAATTAGAGTCGACCGCAATTTCTTTTCTGTGTGGAAACGGACCGAAAACGCTGAGCTTGTTTCAAACAGCCTCACAGCAACCGAGAGAAAACAGAAAGTTCTGTCGGTCATTTCAATTATTCAAAAAAAAAATTATCGATTCACCCTAGCCAACGAAGTTCCAACATTGGTTTAAGCAAACGTTTTGTAAAAAAAACAAAACTAATCCATCACCGATCCTGATTATCCTGGCAAATGTTGTCACACCGGAGCAGACATTGCGTACATAGGAGCAGGCGGTCAGGATCCGAGAATAAATCCGCGTCCGCAAAGTGCCTTTTGTGGACACATGTCGTCACCACGTGAAGACAGATCAGCTCATTATTAACCCTCTGAATTCTGCAGTGCTCCTTCTTGGCATTTCACATTCACTTGAACCTGGCATTGCTTACGCAATTGCCAGGTTCAAGTGAATGTGAAAGATCTAGAGACCCGCTTCAATGATTATCACATTTTGAAATTTACGCTAGTTATTGCTGCTTATTGCACCCGTGCTTTGATAAATTTAAGTCATTTGTGTTGTTTTGAAAAAAGGATAAAAAATGTCGCCCGCACTTAAAGGGTCAACCAAGTTTACCCAGACAAACACGTGAAAAATGCAGCGTGAATCAATACGTGCTAAAAAAAATGATTCCTCATCCACGCACTCATGTTCAGGCCTACACTGTCTACAACGTTGACCTTAAGATATTTGGTCAACCCCTCATGCTTGCGTGATGTAAGCTAAGCTTGTACGAGAACTCCAATATGTTAAATTTGTTTTACATATTATGAGGAACGTAACTAGCAAAGACAGTAAGAACAGAAAAAGGGAAGGGGTCTACTAATTGACAGTAGCAAATATATATGGGTTTTTTTTAAATCGAGATATGAGATGTCATCTAAAGTCGTCAGCTCAAGTATAGGCCTACGTCTAGATTGTATATAGTACGTTTATTTTATCCTCTAGAACACTGATGTCGACTAGAGTAATAGACATTCCGTGTTTTAATTATCACCTGCATAACTACATAACTGTTAAAAGTAGAATATGCCTCCGATCTTGAAACACTGAGATATGTTTAGACTTAAATTTCACAAATCACATAAATTTTCAGTCACTTGAGGTTGTGTGTCGCGGTAGCGAGACACAACCTCAAGTGACTGAAAATTCAAATCGAATACATGTATATCAGTGTTCTAGAGGTTAGTGTGACGTGTTTGTTGCGTTGTTGGTGCATACTCTGTTGTAAATAATTGGCGATTCTCAGCAGACACAATGTTGTTTTAGGGTTGGGCAAGCGTCGTAGACAATGAACCGACGTTAAAACAGCATTGGGCAGATAACTCTGTTTGCTGCATGGGTCATGTTAAACAGAACATACAATCCCACTTTATAATTTTATTATTTTTTCAGCACAGCCCTATTCTGGCCTACCTAGACACAATACAGTGATATAAAAGTCAAGTTTTATTTCAAAGACTGCAAGTGTTAGATTATTAGTGACAAAACGGATTATTATCTGATTATATCGCGGATTATTATCTGAATATATCGCATATAATTATATCACACAGAAAAAAAACATACACGGGCAGTTGTATCACAGGAAAGTAGGCCTATATAAGACGTGATTAATATACCGGAATATAATATAATCTGATGAGACCATATGACGCGGGAGCAGAATGGTTTCAAAATAATCAGATCTTAACGAAACTTGCAATATATTGCAACATATATAACCGGAGCCCAGAATTTCCCCAGAATTTCAAGCTAATCGAGCAAAATTTTTGTTGCCAATAAGCAGTAGCGCTCACATCGGACAATCCAACCTAGCAGACAAAAGACGTTAAATCAATGTTGGTCTAACGTTACTACACCGTCTAAAACGTTGGACCAACGTTAAACCGACATTAATTCAACGTCTTGTGTCCGCTGGGAATATACTGCATGGGTTATTGTACATCTCTGTCGTACAAAGACAAACAACAGTACCTGCTGACTTGTAAAGTGAGCAGTTACCACTGTTTGCCTTTACATTGTACATGTTGTAGATGTGATGCTCATCGCACCGGAAAACCCGATGATCACATTGTTTTACTTTTAGTTAATTTTATGCAAATGGCTGATTGGTTTCCTTATCTGTCAATAGCGAGGTTTCCATTACTCTCGTGACCACGTGCATTTGTCATTATAAAGCGGTGGTGAGTGTAAATTTGTAAAATTGAAACATTCAGTTTTCATCCAGCATCCATATTTCGACCTCGCCCCTTAATTATTTTTGTGAGAATATTGCCTACCATTGTCTACCATTGACCCTATGAGGTGCATCACCTTTGTCTTGATTAAAATTAAATGTCGGAATGTTATACGACATAAAAACCTGTCATCTCGATTCATAAACATGGCAGGGTTAAACAGTTAAATCGGTTTATTTTCTGCATGAAATTAATATGAGGTAAGACTGTCTGTTCAACTAAATAATACGTCCACTTCAGGTTGGGAGCGTAGCATCAAGTTGATGAATATTACTTAGATTTCGGAAGTTGAATACAAAAATGACAGTCTTGTCCGATACGATTTGAGCTCCATCACTAGGAACCATACATTTTCATAGAGGTGTTATATACTCAATTAACCCTTAGGGGGCCACCATTCAATCTCCAGATGGGGGGCTGGAGTATTTTTGAAATAAATATTTTGAGACCGAATTTTCATGAAATAAATAATTTTGTCAAGGACATATTGTAAATAAATATTTAATGGCCCTTAAAAAACAATGCTTGAGGCAGAGTGTGAAATAAATAAAATATTCAGGAGGTGTAATAAAAAAATTGTCCAGTTTGAAAACTTCACCCCCCCCCCCCCGCCCCTAGTAATTGAATGGTGGCCCCCTTACAGCGCGGGGATCGACTTTAGACGTCAGATTCTGACGTCTAAAGTAGATCCCCGCACTCTAAGAACTAATATGTTTCTAATGACCGTAGACCCATAACATAGGTATAAGCGGAAAGAGCTAACTAAGACATTTCCGATGATTTCAAATTTAAAAAACCCTTTGGTCTCCATGGATTACATAACAATAATTCAGCGTTGTAGGGTTTAAAGTTATTCTGGATTATTTCTGTTTATTTAAAAGGAAGGACCACGTAGGACACGAGCAGGATGCGGCCAGAGCCTGGCCGGACAACTGGTCATTTCTCAAGACCCCCTACTCACAGGTGAGACTGAAAATTATATTAAGTTTTGTTTTATTCCTTTGTATTAAAGGGACATATCTGCCACTGTTGTGCCAGATCTGTCCCTTTAATACCAAGGGTGTGATAATTATTCACAGCGTTATGACACCAAATTATAAATCAATATATTGTAATAATACATGTAGTTGTTTGTGACTATCTCGACTTCTTCTTATTCTTATGAGAGCGAAGTTGTGTTTTGTTGTAAACATTAGTACTGTTCAATGGCGAATTTCGGATTTATTAGACAATATAGACACTGAACACTCATATACATGTGTGGATGTATGAGGTTACTTTCTCGAGAGGCTGATCACACATTGGACGAAGTTATTTGATTAATATAATCGGATACATATGAGAAGGAATGTGTCAGTGAGAAGATGGTGACACGCATCTGTGATTCTTGGAGACAAACACCCATCCTAATGACGCGAAATTGTTAGTATTGTAATTTCACGTTAGCGACATACAATTTTTAGCAAATATCACACTCCACCTCCACACTCAGTATACTCATTAATATGCTGCAATTAATGCCGTATCCGCTTACTTGTAAAGTAAGCAGAGACTGCCTGTTGGCTTTGCACGGCAGTATACTGCCATGCAAATGTAAGCAAAAGTAACTGCTTATAATTACTTGAAAAGTTACTGCTGTTTGCAATAGCATTTCTTCAAAAATGACCTTCACGTATGGATATAAATCGTCTTTATGATGTCTGAGTTTTAATGAGCTTCGTATTATAATATTGAGATGCAAAGTGAAATCATAAATTCGTGCTGATGTCATTATATTACTATCAGTATAATTATGACTTGTTTAATGTCGGTTCACTTATCACCAGTAACGCTTACAATATATGCTCATATACTTATTTGGCCTGGCTCCTGTTGTTGGTCGTTCGCAGCGAGACACAATTAAAGAGGTCAGAACAAAAACAAGGCTAAGTCATTTTTCATTTTTTTCGGATGTTTGATTTTAGGGTACCATAGAACAAAAATGGTTAACTTAGCATTACTTTTGTCCAGAACAAAATGGCCGCTTTGTCATCAAAATTGATTATTTTCATGATATGTTGTGGTAGACACATGGCACACTGTTTTTTTATCCTATAGTACCCCATAGTCAATTTAAAAAAAAACTGACTTAGCCTTGGTTTTGTTCTGACCCCTTCAATGTCAAGATTTACATTATGTGGCTTAAGCGTGTGTGTCCCCGGTAGTACTGTGACTTTTCATTTTTTTGAAGTCCACGTGTGTTTCAGTAACTTTCAAAATTAAAATTAACAGTCCAGGTTTATAAGTGTCAACCTCGTAATTACAATTTTACGCTTTTCCAAAAATGCGTCAATGATGTGAACGTCTTTGGCCATGATAATCAAATAAGCAATTCATAAGTGACTGCAAATAAATCTTCATGCTGACTTTCTGACTGTTTGGTTATACAAGTCTACTGGATCACAGTTGTGTCCCGCTGACGCGATTCACAACTTCAAGTTATTCAGCTTTGACAAAATGGAGGGGAATCATTTTGAATTCTTGTTGATTGATGTTACGTTCTATCTTTAACACGTTTAAACGCTGGTATTTAATTTTCAAATAAAAAATTAAGAAGCGAATATAATCGTGACCAGTGGTTAAAGGGTTAAACCAGAGAGCCGGCAACGTGTAGCACGTCCCAGCAAATACTAGACGTTGAGCCAATGCTGGGTTAATGCTGGCCCATCGTCTACGACGCTGGCCCAACATCAAACCAGCATTGGCTCAATGCTCGTGATTACTGGCTTGGAATGGACCTTCTGTAGGGTTATTTCCAATATGACCTGGTGTGTACTTTAGGAGTGATTCGCTTTCATAGACAAACCCCAAACGTGTAGTTTTCTGTAGTTTTGTTAAAAAGGAGAAGACTTCATATGTATGCCTGAGAGTTAAAGTGTCTCACCTGCCACTAACATGAGGTGCACTTTAGCGCCGAAGCAACTATACGCTTGTGGTGATGTCCGCAGATTTTGTAATATAATTATATGAATTTGATCAGGCAATCAATTCCCCAAAAGAAGATAACCTAGAATGGACCTAACAAGCACGGGAGGTTGAATCATTTGTGGCCTAACGTTGGGCCAGCATCGCAGACGCTGGACCAACATGAAACAGCATTGGTTCAGCGTCTTGAGTTTGCTGGGGAGGTGAAATTTATTGGTGAGAAAGAGATAAGAAGAGGGCCAAGTATTGCACCTTGCGGCACACCATGTTTTACAGCACTGATAATGTAATGCCTGCAGGAAATCAGCGGTTCAAACAAGGAGAGGCTAATACACGTAATGGGAAAATAAATATTGACAGCCTTAGGTTGCCCAATAGACCGGATTTTGTTTCAACTTACTGCACAAAATCAGAATTCGCGACATTAAAATGAATTGCGCGCTTAGGAAATTTCACCCGATGTATATTTAAAATATCTTATTTTAATGGTGGACCCCCTATAATTAAACATAAATCAGCAATAAACACATGTATATTTAATATTAATATTACTTATATTTATAATGGAAGGAAAACATTAGGTCTTGCGAAATTGTGAAAATATGTTTTTTAAAATCCGTAGAAATTACAAAATATAAAACATTCCCTGTAAGTTTTTAAAACATGAAAAAATATCTTCAGCTAGTTTGTATTTCATAAATGTTAATATTTCTGTTTTATCAAAAATCAATAGAATTAATCAGAACATTAGAAAATGAGAGCATTAATTAAAAAATTTATATATCCCTCGATGTATAATGTTAAAAAAAAAATTATAATGGAAAAGTATTTTGAATTAAATAACCAGCCTGTGATTATGACGTGTGGATTTCTCCAAATCAGGTTCCATCAAACCGGGGGAGGGGTCTAATTCTTGGAAGTTGTCGCGCAGACAGAAAAAAACGTCTGAAAAGTCCAATTGAAAAGAGTTGCACGGACTCAGACAACAAAGAGGTGCGCGTCCCGGCGGTGACATCATCTCGTGGTGACTGTACCTAGAGCCCGGCCCCAGACGTACGTGGTTAACCCTGACAACGAGGAGATATTTCTGTATTAACCATGGAGACCAAAGGGTTTTTTTTCAATTTGAAATCATCATAAATGTCTTAGTTAGCTCTTTCCGCTTCATTTGAATACCTATGTTATGGGTCTACGGCCATTATATTTTTTCTTAATTCTTCCAGTGCGAGGACCATCTTTGTACGTCAGAATCTAACTTTTACAGACGTTTAAAGACGGTCCCCACGCTTAAAGGGTTAATAAATATTTTAATTCTTCCAGTATAGGGATCCGATTTATACGTCATTAGACGTCAGATTCTGACGCATAAAGTCGATCCTCGCGCTGAAAGGGTTAAAGTTTCAGATGCAGACGGAAGAGCAAGCTGTTTATTTTTTCGGACAGCGATATCGATAATTTGGCCAGACTGGATTCCGCATATAACGATTGAAATTTGAAGAGTAGAATATAGCCTACCCTCACGCACCGTCGCGCACCTTTGCGCTGATCTCTTAAAACGATATTGGCGTATTTCTGGCCGCGGGGTAGTTGTCGATGTTAAGCTATTGTAAAGTGGTGGAAATCACGGGTGAAACTGGTTGGATTGCGCACAGCTCGAGCGCCGCAGACAGCGGAGGGGCAGGGCCCTTAATCCTGTTAATAATCAGTGATTATGGTAAGCCAGCCGATACAGACCCGGTGCATGTGATTATCTATCTACGGGCGGCAATTATCGGTTGATTGTTTTACCGTTTTACCGAGAGATAGCGTGTGGTTACATCCCAGACCACGTCCCAGTGTTGGGTCAATGCTGGGCCACCGTCTCCAACATTGCCCCAACAGCGCTGTGATTTTCTCTCCTGCTTCCTGACCGCTTTATCGGTACGACTGTTTGAGTGTGAGCCTTAATTGTGATAAAAACATACGTTTTTCAACACAATTGAATAATTTAAATACAGTTTTTTTCTGATTCTCATTTATTCACGTTGCATTCGCATACTTGACGTCAAAATGCGGCTAATGAATGCGCAGGGATGGCGGGCGTGTCTGACCCTCCTCCCCTCCCCTCCCCGAGCACCGCATCGCACCCGGCGGGTACAGACGCGCCGGGGTCAAGAGATGCCCGGGTCACTCGGTGCACGGGGATTCCCTGCACGGAGCGCCGTCGGGCATCTACGCGAGAGACGAGAGACACCCACCCAATATTGGGTCAATGTTGGGCCATCGTCGTAGACGGTGGCCCAACATTGACCCAGCATTGGGTTAAAGTGTTTTTTTCGGTGTCTCGACATGATCAATGTGGGCTCCATTCAGGGCCAACGTTGCTGACGCAGGCACGGCATTGATCCAATTGGGCGACATCCCAGCAGACACGAGGCGCAAGAACCAATGCTGGTTTAACATTGGGCCACCGTCCACCTCGCCGGCCCAACATCAACCCAACATTGGGTAAACGTCTCGTGTCTGTTGGGATGGGTGTGTTTTTTTCTCTGTGGGACCGCTACGCCCCACCCTGCCGCACGCCCCCTCGTGATTTATTCGTCACAGACAGGAGCCACCGAAGAAACTGGGGCACAACTTTTTAGACACTTTGATCCCCAGGCTCCTTTTTTTTCGGAAAAAAAGCCAGTTATAATATTACTGGCATGCAGAATGTTCAATAAACAATTTATATTTTCATCCACTAGAAGTTGTGTCTCGCTACCGCGAGCCACAACTTCAAGTGGATGAAAAAAAATTACTCATATTTTTTTTAATTTGAGACGAAACATTTGCACATCGTGATGTTTAAACACTCATTTCATTCCCCATAACAGTGATAACCAGATTGACAACGACTATAGTCGTGCTTAGGGGTTTAAGGGGTTAAACGATGTTTACTTATATAATAAGATACGAGAGAAACCTTGTACTACATAACTGTATTGTTCTAATCGGTGAATATCATAAATTATGTAATATTAGAAAAAATGAAATATGTATAAAATTGCAATAATTTTAGCTAAACACTTAATTAGCATTCTTTGACAGTTATTAATTAGTTGATTGAGAAATAATATTTGCTCACTTAGAAACTCGTATTATTTTGCATAAACATATTTTATTTGGCCATCGAAATTTGATACTTATATTTTTCATTACATTTGTGTGTTGTGTGTTTCAGGCTTTTCAAACATATTGAAATGCACTGAACTTTTTTTTCAAATAATAATGAAATATTACATGTACATGCGGGTGATCGTCATTATATTTTTGTATTAAGATTCCTTGTGTTTACAAATATATTATTACATAATGTAGCTGGCTATTGCGCCAGCATTGCCAGCCTCAATAAATTATTATTTCCATTTATGCAGTCTCATTATGAGTCTGCTGTTTTTTATACCTTGAATAGACGATGTGTGCGATGTTGATACTTTTGACCCAGGACGTTCAATACATAACCAGCTTTTGTTGTTATTGTGTAAGATATTTAATAGGTCACGATTTCTAAACTCGGTTTGAAAACATCAAAGAAAACAACAATGTGATTATTCTCTTGTGGATCCTTGCCAGGGTTATTGTCATGATCCAGGAACAAATCCATTGCTCAACACATCAACAACAAGCAGTCCAAGTAATTATAATATATCATTTACACAGAGAACATGGGATGTTACATTAACGTTGGTGTAATGCTGACCAAACATCGTTGCCGTTGGTCCAATTGATCTCGTCAACCCTCTAGGAACAGAAAGCACATGATTATAGGCATAATATGGCATAATGTGCAAACAATTCTTCAAGCACGACACAACATCTGGCAGTGCTGAATCGATAGGAACCATTTTAAGGATTTAATTAGTTTTATTATTTGCTTATTTTACCTGTCTTGTGTCTTGCGTCTTAGAACTGCGTCCGACATTGAAACGTTTTTTTTTGTTCATAGAACACCATCCCAGCAAGCTTTATATTATGAACCAATGTTGGTTTAATGTTGGTTCAATGTTGGTTTTATGGCCCAACATTAAAACAACATTGGTCCAACATCTCGTGTTGTAGTTGTTTGTCTCTGGTACTGAGAGTGTCAGTCGCACGGAGTCCACCCCCGTGTCTGGACGACAGCGGACCACATCCGGGTCTGACACGGCACGGGGGGGGGGGGGGCGGGTGTCGCAGACACGGAAGTGCCAGAAAGGGGATCGGCCGTCTGCTGTCCTGTCCCGTCACAGAGCAACATAATTTACTGACTGCGTGCGTCATTATTTTTCACGTTCCTACCACAAGCCTGAAGAGTCACCTCTGACGTTTCAGCAGTGGTGACTCGCTCCCACTCCGCTATATGTAGCCCCAGTGGCTGAAACAGGTTTCAGCCACAGATTTACCGCGTACAAAATCGTCGGACATTTCGGAAAATATCGGGGAGTAATCAGGACAAAAATAGTTTTTTTAGAATCAGTAACATTTCAGTTCCATGCCCGCATGCTCAGCTCAGAGGTCGCACAGTCATTAAAAAGTTATGGACATTTTTCGGGCCTTGTGGTCGGGATCGCTCTCAGTCACCGCCATGTTGGATTTTTCGGGTAAAGCAAATACATCCATCCACGGCCTCGGTATGTAGGCCTACTGAAACCACTGCTCGCGGCTTCGACGTAGCCTGGCAGTCACTTTTAACCCTTCAACCGCCAAATTATTCAATCTGAATTATCCCTATTTGACGTTGTGCTTTTTGTGTTCTGCTCAACCCTTTGCAAATCTTGCTGGTTGATGACACATTTTATCTTTAACATATTTAAAATGTGGTACTTAATGTGCTAATAAAAAATGAAAACCCGAATATATGCGGCACTGGCGCTTAAAGAAAGGTTTCAGCCACTTTTTGCGCCCGTGCAAAACGTATTTAAGAGTACAATTTGCGATGGAAGTTCGTGCCTAAGATTTGGCCACGATTGATCAGATCGATCTTTAACTCGTTTGCCGATGCATCGTTAAACTGTTAAAATGATGTGGGCACTTGTGTTGGAAAACGTTGATTCCCCTGTAAAACAAATCCAGTATTCCATGGCGCGCACATTTACCGGCTGGGGTTGTCCACTGCTAGCTTCGAGGACCGTGGTTAGCACGTCGCTATTTTCTGGTTTTGGTATATATCATCAAAAATAATTTTTTTGTGTCAATGTGTATCTTGATATTGAATTTTAAAAAATAATGAGAGCTAGACTAGCTAATTGACATAAACACTGTAAATGTGTGTATTAAGAGAAATGATGACTCATCCACGAGGTATTCCAAGAAAAGCGATGACCCATCCGAGAGGTATTCCAAGAGAAGTGACCATCCTTTAACGAGGTATTCCAAGAGCAATGACGACTCATCCACGTGGTCTTTCGAGATAAGTGACGACTTATCCACGAGGTTTTCAAGCTAAGTAACGACTTATCCAAGAGGTTTTCAAGACAAGTGACGACTTACTCACGAGGTTTCCAAGATAAGTGACGACTTATCCACGAGGTTTCCAAGACAAGTGACTTATCCACGAGGTATTTCGAGAGAAGTGACGACTCATTCACCAGGTTCTCCAAGATAAGTGACGACTCATCCACGAGGTTTCCAAGATAAGTGTCGACTTATCTACAAGTTATTTAAAGAGCAGTGACGACTCATTCACGAGGTTTTTCAAGACAAGTGACGACTCATTCACGAGGTTTACAAGATAAGGGACTACCCATCTACGAGAGCGGTGAGAACTCATCCATGAGGTATTTCAAGAGCAGTGACGACTCATTCAGGAGGTATACTAAGATAAGTGACGACTCATTCACGAGGTATTTTAAGATAAGTGACGACTCATCCGTGAGGTATTCGCAGAAATGTGAGGACTCATCCACGAAGTATTCCAAGCGAAGTGTAGATTCATCCACAAGGTATTCCAAGAGCAGTGACGACTCATCCACGAGGTTTCCAAGAGCAATGACGACTTATCCACGAGGTACTTCCAAGATAAGTGATAACACATCCACGAGGTATTCCAAAAGTAGTGACGACTCCTCCACGAAGTATTTCAAGAGAAGTGAAGACTCATCCACGAGGTTTCCAAGAGCATTGATAACGCATCCACGAGGCATTTTAGGATAAGTGACGACCCATTCCACGAAATTATCAAAGAGCCACGACAATCCATTAATGAGGTATTTCCCCTTGAACAACGAGTCTCACAAAAATTGAGCTAAAACTTCATTCATTCATTCATTCATTCATTCATTCATTCATTCATTCATTCATTCATTCATTCATTCATTCATTCATTCATTCATTCATTCATTCATTCATTCGTCGTTCGTTCTTTCTTTTATTCATTCATTCATTCATTCATTCATTCATTCATTCATTCATTCATTCATTCATTCATTCATTTATTCAAGTAAATTTTGTATGTTAGTTCGTTCGCTCGTTCATTTTTATTCACAACAGCTTTCTGTAAGCGGATCTGTGCAAATGGGAATTAACGCATACAAATATCAATTTTACGACATAAACGGAAGAGATTGATTGTTTACAGTTTCATATTTGTACGAGAAGATAATTATGCGTTTACAGCTTTTCACCCTTTGCACATTTACTGCCGTGCAAAGCCAAAAGGCTGTATCTACATACTTTACAAGTAATCGTTATCTTTACAGGTATCATATACTGCATTTTGGCTTTGTAGAGCATATACGTCTATAATATAATGTTATATATCTCGCTTTAATTAAAGGGGAAATATTCAACGTCACTTCGCAAAGCGTAGGAGGCACGACATACTGTGAAAATCACACCCATATTACTGCATTATAAGGAAAACAGCAGTAGCTGTATACTTGAAAAGCGAACAGTTACTGCTATTTGCCTTTGCGGAATTGCAGCATAGATACTAGTCGGTGTATAATTTTCAGTATACATTGATGCATATGTACTTGCTTTATATAGGAAGTTTAATCATTTTAGCTACTATCCCGTTTTCATCTACTATATTTTAGAGTGTGGTTAATCACAGGAGAGATCACAATAAACAATGCACGTAATAACACCGCAAACACAAAACATTTGTATAACATTTGTACAACGTCGGCCCAACGTCGAAGACGTTGGGCCGACGTTGTACAAATGTTATATTTACGTTGGGCCGACGTTGTACAAATGTTATACAAATGTTTTGTGTTTGCTGAGTGCACGTGTACTCACACAATACTGCCGTGTAGCGTCAAAAGACACTAACAGCTTACTTTTCAAGTTAGTAGTTACTGCCTTTTGGCTTTACGACGAAGACATGTTTAATTCTCCAATATGACTGGGAGGAGATACTTACCCATGAACCTTTCCGAAAATACTTGTCTGTGGACTAGACTGCTAAACTAAACCATCAATATATTGTACCCAGTTTTAATCATTAATATAGAATTGTTTGACCATATTATGTTTGAAATCAGTAAAAACGATATTTACTTATTTTTATCCACGATAACAAGCCGCTTGAAGTAGATAAAAATATAAGTTTTCTAAATTAGGGCTTCAAGAGTCAAGTGCTGGGTAAACGGGTGCAGAAATCATGAACATAGACCAAATTATTGGGCCGTAAAAAGGCTTATGTATCAGTGATATTGCGTGTCTACCCGCCATGTCCTACGTGTTGTGTGGCGCCTGTTTACGGAAATAGCAGTAGAGTATACTGAGCCTTTACTGTTTACAGCAGCTGTTGCATAAAAATAGAAACGAGCAAAAAACCCTCACCATGCACCACAACTTAAGAGTTCAGTTGATTAGTAGCATTTTAGGAGGCTCTTTTGCCTTCCCGGTAAACATGCTAAAGTATCTTATTTAACTTTTCACTCACTTGAAGTAACTTCATTTGAGACCAAATAATTGTAAATGGTGATGTTCATTTAGTTTTTGTTATACGGAATGACATTTTTATGACAAGGGACATTAGAAGGGTTAACCCTTTAACCGCCGGTGTCGCATATATTCGGGTTTTCATGTTTTATTAGCTCATTAAGTACCACCTTTTAAACATGTTAAAGATAAGATGTGACATAAATCGGCACTATTTGAAAACAGTTGACCTTCATTTTGTCAAATCTGAATAATTTTCACTCACTTGAAGTTGTGGATCGCGTCAGCGAGACACAACTTCAAGTGGGTGAAAATTCAGATTGAATAATTTGGCGGTTAAAGGGTTAACCCTTATCCTGCTGATCACGACTATTGTACTTTTTATTAGTCGAAATCACTTTTATTGGGAAGGGGGGGTGTGTCTAAACAGCGAGATTTGCAAATATCTGCGCTCAGATTAAACAGACATGAGTAATTTTCAGCCATTCGAAGTTGTGAGTTGCGGTAGCGAGACACAACTTCAAGTGGGTGAAAATTTAAATAAATTAACTTAGCAGGATAAGAGTCTAGATGACAAACAGTGTGAGACAACAATCGACATGTGAAATGCCCATAATAGCCTGTGATCCACCCTGGTTCAACTTAATGAACGCGAATATAAACGCTTGGAACTATTACAAAAATATATTACAAAGAAATCAAATTAGAAAATTGTTTTCATTCAGATTCCACCAATGAAACATGCTGGGTTCTGCAGAGTATACAAACGACACTAGCTTAGTACAAAATGCAAAATACCAATAAAATAAACCGTTCATCATTTATTTGCTCAAATGCTGACGCCACAGTAGCACAGCCTCCAGCTATGTTGTTTTCTTTACCAGACAAATGTGCGGCGTTGAAAACTAGAGCTGACTCGGGTACAAACAAAGCAGCCGTGAGCAAATTACTCGTTTTTTCCCTGGAAAATACCGGAGTCTGACGTTACCAGTGGATTACATAACACGTACTGTTTTTACGGCCCAGTACTTTGGTTTGGGATTGTAATTGCTGCACCCGCTTACCCAACGCCCAACGTTAACCTCCATTATCGTAAATTGTGTTTTCACCCACTTTAAGCTGAGGCTCGCTGCAGCGAGCCTCAGCTTAAAATTTGTGAAAACATAAAATATTAAGGGTGATATTGCTTCCACACGGGCGATATTGTAATCCATTCTAGATTTATACTCGACTATCAACATGACAAGTTTCTGTGTGTACGTATATTTGCCATCCGTACATGGCATACGTATCCGTAACCGCATCCGCACATATCCGTACCCGAATGTTACGATTTCTAAGATATGTGGGAGGATTACTATATATACACAGACACGTGCAAACATGTCATATGATAAACCCTTACATATCTAGACCTGTCTGAACAGAATTTTATAGAGGAAAGGCCAATATAAGAAACATCAAACAGTTAAATAATACCTAGAATGATATTTTACAGACTAATCTCTACTATTTTTCTAATCGACATAGCTGTAAGTTATACTGTACTTGGTAAAGATCGTTGGTATAGCCTGGGCCCGTATTCTCGTACAAGTTACGATATATCGTAGGCTTCTGATTGGTCGAGATGGCCATCTCGACCAATCAGAAGCCTACGATATATCGTAACTTGTACGAGAATACGGCCACTGATGTATCCGACAGCCACAAGATAATTATGTCCGCAAAAAACGCGAAATGAAATGTCCGCCACAAGATATATGTCCGTACAAAAAACGCACAAAGGAATGTCCATTTCTTTTTGTGGTTTTTGCAAATCAGCTGATTTTCAAACTCGACCAGGATAATCTATCAGAGATTGTTGAGAAAAAAATTGCCAAGATTGGATGCATATTGGCGAGAGTGTTTACCTCGATCTTGGATATGCAATTAGCCCATGGCGGCCATGTTAAATATGCAAATTAGCTGATTTTCTAACTCTGACAGGATAATCCATCAGAGTGTGTTCAGAATTTTTTTTTGACGATCTGATGAACATTGGCGACTGGAGAGCGTTTACGTCGATCTTGGATATACAAATTATCCCATGGCGGCCATATTTATTTGCAAATCAGCTGATTTACAAACTCGACCAGTATAATCTATCAGAGATTGTTGAGAAAAAAATTTGCGAAGATTGGATGAATATATATATATTTACCAACGATGGCAAGAGTGAACAACATGTACATAAAAGAATACAGAATTGTAGACAAGCATTTTACAGCATGAGTTTCTCTCGTATGAGCTATCCTGGTCTGCCTACAGGCATAAAGTCACAGCTGTGGGAGACAATTTGCTGTCCCACAATTCTATACGGCATGGAAGCTGTTTCTCTCCCAAAAATACAATTTAAAAACATTGAATCAACCCAAGGTTCCTTAATTAAGCAGTCACTTGGGCTCAGTAAGTACTCTCATCATAGTAAAATTCTGATAGCCGGAAAGTTACTCGGTGCGTCGAGACTATCAATAATTGCAGAATTAATCTGTGGAGGAGGATTTTCAAAGTAAACTCACCACTGCGTAATTTATGTTGTTATTTTGCTGCCCGATATATTGGGCATGGTGAAGTTTCCCCTCAAACTTTGGCAGCTAACATAATTAATATGGGTGTTTCACTTATGTTGAACGCATTTAATTGTAAGCGCCACAGACAAAATGTAGTAAAAGACAAAGACGATGGTGTTGTGGACACTCTCAGGGTACTATTACATAGTCATGACTTTAACCTTAGGCACTCCAGGCCACATACTCTAGTCACACTTCTTACTAGATTTGAAGATATTTTATTATGCCAATTATTTATTATATTTTAGTATATTTGTATTTCGATGCTGCTAAATTATCTTGTATATGTATGGTTTATTTCTCCATCTATGGAGGTGCAATAAACAATTGGCGACTGGAGAAGAGTGTTTACGTCGATTTTGGATTGGCAAATTAGCCCATGGCGGCCATGTTAAATACACAAATTAGCTGACTTTTTAACTCAAACAGGATAATTCATCAGAAGGTGTTCAGAAAAAAAATCGCGAAGATCGGATGAATCTTGGCGACTGGAGAGCGTTTACGTCGATCTTGAATATACAAACTAGCCCATGGTGGCCATGTTGAATATGCACAATTAGCTGATTTGTGTACCTGGCGGACACAACTGGCCCTAAGATGGCCCGCATCGCGCCGCTCAAACATTTCGGAATAACAAGCAAATCTCACATATGTTTTGAGATTAAAGGGGTGGAGACACGTCCCTTTCAAGTGAACGATCGCGATATGGATATGCGTGTACTACACCAGCGAAATGAGCAATTTTGCCCAGTGAGGGAATGGGCCTACCGATAGCAACACAATGTGCGACTATTCCCAGCATACACTAGACGTCGGCCCAACATTGTGTCAACGTGTGGTGTGTGTTGGAAATTAGCACAGACTAGAAAGAATGCACCGATTCCGGGTTTCCCATTAATTACCCGTCGTAAATGACTCTTCTCCGGACGCGTGCTACGGCGTGTGTGCGACAACTAGCGTTATTACTGAGCAAAACACGAGACCTTCACCCCATTGCCTGTTTAATGTTGGGCCAGCGTCGCAGACGCTGGACCAACAATAAACAGGCATTGGGCCAACGTTCTTGCCTCCCAGACTCGTAATAAATAATTACTAAGCTTCACAGTCTTAAGGAAACCCTCGGATTTAGTTTTACATTCTCGATTTATACGAAATTAATTCACAGCGGGCAATGGACTGTTTTACAAGGAAAAACGAAATTTGCTACTTTCATATATATTTTTTGCACCACGTGAGTGCCGTTAGCTAACGTTTTTGATGCGAATAAGCGTTTTAATGTGGGAACGCGCATAATTATTATGAACCTCGTTAAATAAATATTCATGTTCTTTTATGATTTTTTCTTTGTGTGTGTGCTCATTTACTGGCACCTCTCGCGCCATCAAGCCATCAGACGGGTTCCTTTTATGGTAATATAAGATAAGCTTTACTTGTAAAAATACAAAAATAAAAATTATTTCCTAGCAGGCAATGTGTTAGCAGACACACCGCAATAACCCTTTGGAAGCCAGACATCCAGTCTGGGCTCCTGTCTGATGATAGATAGAGCAAGCACCTGACGTTGAACCAGCGTTGGTTTGTTCTTGGGACAGCATATTAAATTCTGGACCAGCCCTAATCTAACATTGGTTGAATATCGCGTGTTTTCTCACTGTGAGGTCACTTTTCACGTTTACTATCAGTTTGTATGACGTCAACGGAAGTTACGATATATCGTAGGCTTCGGATTGGTTGAGATGACCATCTCGACCAATCCGAAGCCTACGATGTATCGTAACTTGTACGCGAATGCGGACCCATTGTCTCGAGAGCTGCATTCTGAAATTCTCAGATTATACGTTTTTCCAGCTACTTAAATAATAGTCCCCTAGCATCCAAAGTTTGTGCCACTCATTTGAGTGGCACATACGACACTTTGGATGCTAGGGTTCGACAGCTATGAAATCTTCCTGTTATTTATTTTCATCACCACAAAACAACATTGGGCCAGTTGACCCGCCGCTGTTTTGTGATGGGTCAGCATCGCTATTGAATATTGATGATGGGTCACCTCTTGGTCAAGTCTCTGCAGGGCACGAACTAACTTGCTTTCGAAGCATTTTCACAGTTTTTAGCAGTTTTGTTTTTGATTTGCATTTTATTATTTAGGATGTGATAATATGGATAGAATCAGCTAGGCCGACATGTGTTATGATTAGTTTCATAAATTTAATATCTGAATTATTATTTCCATCGACTTTAAAATTAAAGTGGTTGAGGATTCCAACTCCCCCAACAATGATGAATAACCACTGCTCCACTAAACAGCTGAAACATTCGTAAAAATTTAATCAAACTTATTTAGGCCGACAGATTTAAAAAAATATTTTTTGAAATCATTGTGGTATGCCTGCTGAGAGGTATTTAAATATTAATAGGCGTGCTATAAACGTTATACCAGACAGAAAACGTGAGTTTTAGCCCTTTAACCGCCGGTGTCGCATATAGTCGGGTTTTCATTTTTTCTTAGCACATTAAGTACCACCTTTTAAACATGTTAAAGGTAATTATATGACATCAATCAGCAATATTTGAAAACAGTTGACCTCTATTTTTCAAATCTGAATAATTTTCCCTCACTTGAAGTTGTGGATCGCGTCAGCGAGACACAACTTCAAGGGGGTGAAAATTCAAATTGAATAATTTGGCGGTTAAAGGGTTGGGCCCCTGAAAAGGCGCTACCAGTCTCGGCTGCCGCCCGCCGTGGTAGGCGCATAGAAGAGGCATGATAAATTATGCAAGCGTTTTGTCACATTGGGCGCCACCCTTTCCCACCTTGCGGACCGCTATTGATAAATATAGCACCCCTGGGGTGCAACACGTCTTCCTAGGGACGTGGGTGAGCAGGTGCAGACGCTGGTGATTCACTGTTACCATTGACAACCGTCTCAATGCCAACCCTTTGAGTACCGGCGGCGGTGTGGAAATTTTCACACGCGCGCCGTTGTAAATCGCGCAAGCGCGATCTACAACGGGGCGCGCGTGAAAATCAAGTATATTTGGTAACTAAATAGATAGATCTGTGTGTTTTCATACACTCATTTGATTCAAAGGATCAGCTATTCGGACTGGAGCGGTTGTGGGTCCCAAGGGGTTAATGGTGAGTTACGGGACAATTTGTGTCTGGGCCGAGAAATGCGGCGCGGGCATGAAGAGCGTCTGTCTAGCCACGCTCTGCGCACGCGTGGGCGCGGCCTTCTTGATGGTTTGTGGCCTTTTCCCGGGATTAAAGAATGCACGCCCCAAAGTTTTCAATTCGTACACGTATAGGGCCTACATTTAAGTCCACAAGTTAAGTCCAGAGTTTCAAACAAATCCTTAGGAGAAGTTTCAATACGCCCAATGTTTTGCGTTTTCTATGAGTCCATTGTTAAATTTTCAATTAATTATTTTTCCTTTAATATGCCACAGAGGCATGTCACAACATATCACATTGCAGAACGAGATATGCAAATAGACATAGGGCCTATAATTATCACGCTTTAATTTGTTTGAATTAAGTGTGAATGTTGAAATGGATTTAGCCCTTTCAGTGCTGGGACCGTCTTTATACGTCAGAATTTGACGTACGTCAGAATCTGACGTCTACAGACATTTATGATGATTTCAAATTGAAAAACCCTTTGGTCTCCATGGTTTTGAGAAAAATATTCCAGCGTGGTAAGGGTTAGCCACTAACAAAATAGGTTCCCAATCTCCTGCATTTCTATGTTGTTTCATTGAAACAACATAGGATGTTCATTATAATTTTTTTTCTCTCTCAGAATAATTCCAATCTGGACGAGGGGCATCGTGGCGCTTAACCCTTTAACCGCCGGTGCCGTATATATTCGGGTTTTCATTTTTTATAATCACATTATAGTACCTCATTTTAAATATGTTAAAGATAAAATGTGACATCAACCAGTAAGTTTTGAAAAGAATTGATCGCTGTTTTGTCAAATCTGAATAATTTTCACTCACTTGAAGTTGTGGATCGCGTCGGCGAGACACAACTTCAAGTGGGTGAAAATTCAAATTGAATAATTTGGCGGTTAAAGGGTTAATACATGTATATATGGCTAGGTATAATTAATATATACTTCAACCTATTCTCTCCCTATAAAAGTCACATTTACATTTAATAATAAACTCACAATTTTGTGTGTATTTTAATCGAAAAATGACCTTTCATAGTGACGAAAATTTAATTTTAATTAAGGAGCATTATACATACATTTATCATTAAACGCACATTACTATATATAACGTTAGTCATGTGCGATAATGGTAGAAAAATGTAGACATGTATAATGGTAAACGCCCTAATCTTCATTTGAAATGACATTTTCATGACTATCAAAGGTCACTTTTAGATTAAAACACAAACTTTGTATGGGTTTAGTAATGTATGTAATGTTCCTTTCATGGGGAGAGTTTGGGTTGAAATATCAATATATTAATATAGGCCTACGTAGTTATATATTATATTAAGCACCCCGATGCCCAGCGCCCAGATGAACACATCCAAATGTCTCACGCCCCTGCTGCCCTGAGCTCCCAGATGGGAATGAATCAATATTTTCTACAATACCTTGACCTGTTATTACTAACAGAGCTGGTGATTTATGCGAAATCTGCGCCTTCACAGTAAATTTTGATCAATTTCAGGCGATTTCTTTCTCAAAAAATGTTGAAAAAATGTTGAATCCGGGGAACCGTATGATTGAAAGATTATGATAATGATCTGAACGATAAAGATATCTTAGATATATCTGTGTTTGGCGTTAAGCTGTTTGTGACATTTAAAATTTTCAACCTTTTTTATGATTGACATTTTCACTCACTTGAAGAATATGGGCAGGTCATCAGCTAGATGATTCATTCGTCTGTTACGTGATATATTGCATGATACCTGTCACTAATTCAAAACATTCTTTCTCCTTCAGCCTGGCCGTAATTAACCCTGGGACATCAGCTCAGCAACGCTGCCAATGAAGATCTTATATCAGTGATGTGTCCGCGATATAATGATGACCTTTTAGATTCGTTTAACGGATTAGTGAAGGAATTAACTGTCAAAACCCTCCATGCCTAGCCATCCCACATTCAGACCACACCGGTGTTATACCGTATATTACACTTAGCCCTTTAGACCACTGATGTCGACGACAGTGGACATTCTGTGTTTTATTAGCACCTGTATAACCAGTTGTTAAAAGTGCGATATGCCTTCAATCACGAAACACTGATATATGTTGGGACATAAATGTCACAAAGCAAATAAATTTTCAGTCGTTTGAAGTTGTGTATCGCGGTGGCGAGACACAACTTCAAATGACCGAAAATTTAGATTGGATAGCTCAGTACTCTAAGGGTTGAGTGACTGTCTCAGTCGAAAAATAATTAATATGTTTATTTACTTATTTTGTAATAATTATTTTCCATGATACTAACCCACCAGCTCTATGAATTTAGCTTTTAGAGATTATCTATATGGGATAATCAGTTAAATTACCTACATTACCTTTTTCCTTGTTGCTGGACAAAAAAATAGCATTGCCATTGCCACCCCCCCCCCCCTCTCTTCTGAGGTCTTCTAAATTACAGTTGTTGTACACAGTTAGATCAAATCGTGTTGTTGTGCATGGTCATATGTCGCTCGCAACGATTTACCTCCTTCAAGCATCAAACTATGTACGTAGGCTTACAAATAGATGATTAAATTTGGTACATATTTATCAGAATGATTATAATTATGGTTGTGCATTTTTTCACTCAATTTTCTGTCTCCGTCCGATGAAGTGAAATTAAATTAGTCACAATCACCTTGACAAGTACAGAGTTGCTGACATGACATTTCAAGATGGGGAATTCAGCTTGCTTGCCATCAAGTCTAGATTCTACAATTTCAAATTCCGTAGACGCCAGATTCCGACGTAGAAAGTCGACCCCCGCAATGAAAGAATTAAAAATCGTATAATGGGCGTAGACCCATAACATAGGTATTCAAATGAAGCGGAAAGAGATAACTAGGATATTTATGATGCTTTCAAATTGAAAAAACAACATTTTGCTCTCCATTGATTATACGAAAATATGTCAGCGTTGTAAGAGAGTTAAACACAAATCATGGAGATTACAAGGATAGGTAAAGGATTATTTCAATAAAACAGAGCTCTGGATCTGGGGGTGGAGATCCAGAAAGCTGAGGCGTCCGTATAAAATAACAAATCACCGCCGGCTTATATTACATAAACAAAACTACACGTACCTTGAATCGTGAGCTGCATGGTCCAAACGCCGACTTGGTGCTGGGCCAATGTCTCAGGTGTTGGCCATATCATGTACCGACCGTCGTCGGACGTGGGCTGACAATCAACTTTTCGTAAAATGATTTTACCCTTTAACCGCCAAAATATTTAATTGTAATTTTCACCCAGTTGAAGTTGTGTCTCGTTGACGCGATCCACAACTTCAACTGGGTGAAAATTACTCACATTTGACAAAATTGAGATGAACGGTTGTGTGAGCTTGCTGATTGGTGCTACGTTCTTCAGCATTTTCAACATGTTTAAAAGCTGGTATTCAATGTGCTAGTAAAAAAAATGAAAAAAAAACGAAAAGAATCGGGATTGATCCCGGGATTTTTTTCTAAAAAGTGATGCTGTAACAATCACGTAGATCACTTAGTGAGTAAATTTGGTGGGACTAATGAAAACTACTTGTTTATTTTAACCTTGACTTATCTAAACTTTAGATTCCTTGGTTGGAAGTAGCATAGTTTTTTTGTAATGGTCTAGAATGTCAACTCTGTCTCGTGACTCACCACACCCAAACACACCTAATTCACTCTTAAAAACACATAATGCAACAACTAACTTTAAAGTCACGACGTTGACATAACATTCTATAATTATAAATCTATGGGCGAGTCTTCAGTGACATAGCCTTTAACTGTAATGTATTTCGTTTTACTTTGTGGGATCTATGTAATATGATCCATCCATTTTTTAATATACAGTGTTTTCACGATTATCATGATTTTGGATAAATGCGCACCGTGAATCACATGAGCGAAGAATCTGTCCGCCCATCATTGAAAAAACTCAATTTTTAACCCTTTGACACTTAAAGCGCTGAAATATTTCTGTATGAACCAAACGGTTTTTCAATATGAAATCATCATCAATGTCTTAGTTATCTCTTTCCGCTTCCTTTGAATACCTATGTTATGGGTCTACGGTCATGTTATAAAGTTTACCCTTTCAGTGCGGGATCGACTTTAGACGTCAGAAGCTGGCGTCTACAGACGTCAGATTCTGACGTCGGTGCCGGCGCTGAAAGGGTTAAGCGCCGGTCACGATTATTATTCTATTATTTTTTTCATTTTTGTCTTAGCACATTAAACGCTAAAGCGCTGAATATTTTGTGAGTAAACCTTAGAGAATAAAGAGGTTTTTTTAATTTAAAATCATCATAGATGTCTTAGTTAGCTCTTTCCACTTCATTTGAATACCTATATTATGGGTCTATGGCCTTTTTAAATATGTTTTCTCTTACAGTGCGGGTATCCACTTTAGACGTCAGAATCTGACGTCTAAAATGTCGATCCCATCTGTGTAAAGGTTAAATACCACATTCAAACATGTTAAAGATAAAACGTGACACTAACAAGCAAGATTTAAAAATCGCTGACCTCCTTTTAGTCAAATCTGAGTGATTTTCACTCACTTGAAGTTGTGGATCGCGTCAGCAAGACACAATTTCAAGTGGGTGCAAATTTCAACTAAATAACACTCAGCGATCTGAAGATCAATTTGAGTTTTATAATCTATATTGGTTAAACTTGACGAAATTTAAGTAAGTCATACACATAAAAAGACAGAACATGTTGTTTTCAATATCATTCTGGCTCGAACTTCCCCCGCTTTACTGTACTGCCTTCTGTACTGCTAAAGCCCTGCATCATGCACCTGGGGCACAGTTTCCTCGTTTGATTAGGTTTCATCACTAATCAAGTAATTAATCCTTGTGAACTAATTGAATTACACTCAAGACGAATCCATTTTTGGTCCTAAATATAATATTATAGTGAAATCAGTTGCCCCGATATTCACCGTGAAAATTCCGGAGTTAAAACAAACTCATAAATTCACTTACTGGGTCTGAAGAGTAAAATTTGATACAAAATATTATATTAGTTCCCCTTATCCTGCTGAGTCAATTTATTTAAATTTTCAACCACTTGAGGTTGTGTCTCGCTACCGCGATCCACAACCTCAAGTGGTTGAAAATTACTCAAATCTGTTAGATTTGAGAACAAACTTTTAAAAATATTGATGTTTAAACATCCATTTCTTTCCCAATATCAGTACACTAATTTGATCGACTAATAAAACAGGCTAGAAACAACAATAGTCGTGATCAGCAGGCAAATGGCTAATATATGCACTATATATTATATGGTGCGTGCATGGCGCCCAGTTTGACTAATTTTAAAGTCAGAGCTTAGGTCATAAGCACTGATAAATCCACTGAGCGACTTAATTGAATCTGAATTGAGTTTTGTATTTAATTGAAGCCGAGCTATGTTTGGCAGCGGGAGTGCAGTGGTTGAAGCTGCCTGCTTGAAAAGTCGGAGATCGCGGTTCGTCTCCCACTCTGGCATTCAAGTTTCAAAGAAACAAAATGTTTATTCCCTGCCCACTCGTAATGATTCAATATTTTGGAGAGCCTCCGTGACCAAGAGGTAGCGTGCTCGGCCTCATACCGCCAGGCCTCGAGTTTTGAATAAGGTGTCTGGAGGGCAGTGTCATCTAATTCATCTCACCATCCACAGGAGGTTATCCTGGCCCAGTTTAGCTTATATGTGTTTAGCCTATATATCTCACCATTACTTAAAGACAAACAAGACAAATTATTTTCATATCGGCTCAGTTTTAAGATTTAAGAGTTAATGTTAAACCTGACCTGTGGATGGGATATAAAAGCGGCCCGCATTAACCCTTTAACCGCCGGTGCCGCATATATTCGGGTTTTCATTTTGTATTAGCACATTAAGTACCACATTTTAAATATGTTAAAGATAAAATGTGACATCAACCAGCAAGATTTGAAAAGAGTTGACCTCCATTTTGTCAAATCTGAATAATTTTCACTCACTTGAAGTTGTGGATCGCGTCAGCGAGACGCAACTTCAAGTGAGTGAAAATTCAAATTGAATAATTTGGCGGTTAAAAGGCTAACACTATCAGTAAACGACGAATTATGTTTTGTTATTTTCCACTTCGAAGCTTTTGGAACGATACACTTTTCAGCTTGAGAAAGGTCAGCAGACTATAATCTTCTTCACCCCTCCCACCCCATCAAATAGGTCTATCCTAGGAAACACGATACGTCAGTCCAATGTTTTTATTGTTGGGCCATCGAAGAGTCGTATTTCTACATCTCCATCGATCATTACATTTTTATGTGCGTTTTTAGATCGCTCTACATCATGCAACATCATCTATCCATAGGGTGGGTGGGTGTGTGTTCGTTAGCGTACCAAGGCGAGCCGAATACGCCCTGAAATATCCTTCTCCTCACTTTTTATAATTAAATCACATCACTACATTATTTTGTTTACTCGACCACTACATTCTAAGCCGGGAATGGAGAGTTATTGTTGATCAAGTACTGACCAATTATCATGGTAGGCCTATGGTGCTATAATCAGTCAGGTTTGACCTAGCTGTTGAGTCTGAGGGATCCTGATTATAGGGTCGGATGTGTTTTAAATCAGTTAAAAACCTCGGAGCTCTACATTCTTAGCTATGGAAAAGGCCTCGGCCTTTTCCACAGCTAAGAATGTAGAGCTCCTCGGGCTTTATCCTATACGTTATACATGTATACCCTGTTCATTTTTATGACAAATAAGTAAGTAATGACTTTTCTTTATGTCAATAAATATCTAAAAATGAAATGAAATGAATCGGGCTTTAGGCCACCTTTGTGCACATATAGGCTAAACTGGGCCAAATAAATATCTATCTTTCTATCTTCAATAAACACGCATCTAAACCAGAGCCGGTTTCCGTTAATCAATCTACTCATCTTTTAAACCTTTTCGCTAAAAAGAAATATATATAAGTGTTGTAAATATTAGGAAATATCAAAAATTATCAGCCCGTTTTAGAATGGGGATGAGTAATATTTTTACCAATAGATGTAGATTTCCAGTGGACGAATCCTATGTCCTCTTTGCATAGAGGAAGAATAAAATGAGCTACATTTTTTATTAAAATTCCCTGTATATCACGATCTCAGATTAAAATACTTTCACTCATTTGACAGTCCACCAGCAGCAGAAACATTTCAATATTTATTAGCTACTAAAGATCCATCTGCACCAGTCCAGTCTGTATTCACGCAGAACGCAGCTCAAGATAACGTGCCGCAAATCACATGACACATGATGGTGAAGATCATAGACTTAGTTTAATCCAGGGTGTTAGTTTCTATATATATATCACGCATTTCAGAGGAGAGAAAATTGTATATTCGACAATAACCAGCTATACGTATAATAAGGCAATATTTGTCCACTATTGTATAAAATGTTTGCATGTGTTATACTTTTGAAAGGGCCATGGCCTCGCAAATAAACTAATCAATCAATCAATAAATTAGCCCGCAAACTAGTTCTGTACCCTTTCAGTGCGGGCGATCCGTTTAAGCGCACGATTGATTTTTAACCACGACGAGTGTCAAATAAAACAGAAACTGGAAGTTATTCAGGTTTACTTTTCGAAAATCCATACCGGTGATATCATTCATTTTGAAGCTGCCAATATTTTTCAATTTAAATGAATGAGAAAAGCAGAATCCGACGACTTAAACAAATGGTGCGGTATTTTACTTTAATGGACCCGGAGTTTACCCCTTCCAGCGCGGAGATCTACATTAGACGTCAGAATCTGACGTCTGTAGACGTCAGATTATGACGCCTAAAGTCGATCCCCACACTGAAAGAGTAAATAATATTTATAATGGCCATAGACCCATGACATAGGTATTCGAATAAAGCAAAAAGAGCTAACTAAGACATTTATGATAATTTCAAATTGGAAATAACTCTTTGATCTCCAAAGTTTTTATAAAAAATGGTTCCGCGTTGTAAGATCCGTGCACACGTTGTATTGACCCAATGCTGGGCTAATGTTAGCCCGCCGTCTCCGACGTCGGCCCAACATTAACCCAGCATTGGGTTAATGTATCGTGTTTGCTAGGCCGGTTCAGTCCTTGAAGGTACCCCATGCTGCTGATTTAGTGGTTGAGGCGCACCGCAATGAAATACCGCGATAATTCCCTCATATACTGCTCCACAAAGCCGAAAGGCAGTAACTGCTTGCTTGCAAAGTAAGCCGTTGCTGCCATCTGGCTTTGTATAGCTGTCTGCGGACAAGACCTCCTGTCCCAAACCCAGAGCGTTTACACCCAAATTGAAGACGGACGATTTGACTTACTCAATAATTTGACCTTATTGCTTCAGTGCGCAAATGAAAAAAATCCATTGCTTTAGGTGAAAAAAAACTGCATTGCTTTAGTAAGAAAAATAAAATTATTGATTGCTTTATTGCTTTATCGCTTTATTGATTAAAGTGAAAAAGCTCCATTGCTTTATTGAGAAAAATA
Source organism: Flabesymbios commensalis (assembly GCA_964017125.1). Classification (NCBI taxonomy): domain Eukaryota; kingdom Metazoa; phylum Annelida; class Polychaeta; order Terebellida; family Flabelligeridae; genus Flabesymbios; species Flabesymbios commensalis. The sequence goes on along the minus strand of OZ024909.1, from coordinate 40,987,387 downwards.
AAAAAATCTTCTCTGCTTGGGTGAGAAAAATAAAAAAAAACATTCAATTGTTTTAGTTAGAAAATAAAACAAATTTTCATTGGGCTAGTTAGAAAAATAAAAATCTCCATTGCTTTAACGACAATTGGGCAAACAAACATGTGCGCTAGGGCCTATATTGACGGGTGCGGTGCTGCTTCTTTGAAAAACGTCAAGTGGGAAAAATCAAAAGATTTATTTACAACGTGTCTGTGGTATGTAGAAGGTCTGTTGACGCCCTCTGCCGGAATTAATGTGAAGATGATACGTACTGACTGAGCCTAGACTTGGTGACCACAGGGGGTCCCGCTGATAAACACACGTGATGTATGGATCCCCACAGATCCCTGGACATTTATTACGCCGACTGTACTTTTAGAAAACTCACCCGGAACATTATTGAGGCTCAAATGTCCGCGCCTGGCGCCGTTTTTGCTCATTTCTGTCACTTCAGGTGCAAAGTATATTTCAGAGTCCTGTGGATTCGCTCGCTCGTCACCCCCTTAGGGGGCCACTATTCAGTCTCAAGGGGGGAGGGGGCTACAGTTTTTGTCGCGGTCAAACTATTTATTTCAACCCGGCTCGGCGTCAAATTTTGTTACATGTTTATATAGAACAGTTCTCGAAGTAAATTATTTATTTCACGCAGTCCACCCGAAATTATTTATTTTAAAAAACCTCCACTCCCCCCCCCCCCCTGGAGATTGAATGGTGGCCCCCTTAGCTGTGTGTGTAGGCATGCATTGCCGTGCAGAGCCAAAAGGCAGTATCTGCTTACTTGTAAAGTGTGAAGATACTATCTTTCAGCGTTACAGAGCAGTATTCTTGTGTGGGGGGTCCGATGACTTTATAGGCTGTCCCGATCACGTTAATTCTACATAGCTATTCAGCTGGCATGACGGGGAAAACTCTAATTTTATGTTGGACTGACTTATAGCTGTATATTGAGTGAATGATCAAAAGAAACACTCACCATCTGATTGATTGATTGATTGATTGATTGCGGCGAACAATTGAATGACATGTCAATCTATCATTGATCGATCAATAGATATATCAATCAATCGACTCACATATGTTTTTATGGTAATTATAAACATTATAATGCTTTTATCGCTTGATTATTGAACCAACGAATCTATTGATTCCTTGATTGATCGCGTTCACGTCCCAAATCGTCAGAAGCCGCAGGGTGTATAAAAATCATCCTGGAAAAAAGGGTGACGCGATCCCTTATGTCTAGACAGTGATTATCTGATAACCGGATATGGCAATTAGCCATCCGTATGTAATCCGAGAGTGTCCCCTCACCAGGAAAATCAAAGATAAACTCGGGGGAAGAATCGGAGCCTACGGATTTCCTACCGGCGGTTGGTTATGTTGTGCCCAAGTTCAAACGTTGTCGTCACGTAGGCCATGCATCCCAGCAAACACGAGACGTTGACCCAACATTAAAGGGACTGGCCCAGGCTAAAATCATCAAAATATCGGTGATTTTATTTTGGCTTCTTAATATGACCATATTATGTAAACATGTCCATAGACTAGAACTGCAAAAGTTTTTAAATTTTTGTGCTTCGCATTCACCAGTTAGACTAGATATAGAGACGAAATTCCCGTATTTCTAATTTTTGACATGGTTGTCATTAATTAGAAATCAGGAATTTCGTCTCTATATCTAGCCTAACTGGTGAATGCGCAGCACAAAAATTTAAAAACTTTTGCAGTTCTAGTCTATGGACATGTTTACATCATATGGTCATATGAAGAAGCCAAAATAAAATCACCGATTTTTTTATGATTTTAGCCTGGGCCAGTCCCTTCAAATACACATTGGCTAAACGTCTCGGTCCTAGAATCTACTGAATATGTCTATCCGGTTTACCCCGTGCACCGCTGAGATATTGTTGTATACGACACAGAAACCAAAGGGTTATTTTTTAATTTAAAATTATATAATTGTCGTAGTTAGCTCTTTCCGCTTCATTTGAAAACCCATGTTATGGGTCTACGACCATCATACAAATTTTTTCAGTACGGGGATCGACTTTAGACGTTAGAATCTGACGTCTATGGACGTCAGATTCTGACGTCTAATGTCGATTTCCGTACTGAAAGAGTTCATGTTGGAGCATCGTCTAAAACGTCGGCCCAAAATTAAATAACATGAAGTTAATGTGTTGAACGCTTCGTGTTCACTGGTTGGAGCGCATGCGTTCGGAATCAGCCAATGACAGCTAAACGATCTAATGTTATTGTAGCAAGGAATCTTGATGTGATCAATAGCACGTACGGTAGCGGGTTAAAAAAACGATCATTGTCCCCCACCCCGCTGAGATCGAGTTTTAGATATTGCTATCGCAAAAAATACGTCATCCCTTTGTCTTGCATGAAGCCGTGACTGCGCTGAGAATCCGAGCTGGTGAAACAGCTTTTGTGACTTATAAGCCGAATGGACTTCGAAGAGAATACAAAACTTTTTACTTAAACAACTAAATTATTTTTAAAAGTTAGTTAAACTTGAGTAATTAAATTTGCTCTAGATTGTTCACTTTTATAATAGAATTATGTTCACTGAACTCGTCTTATCGAATCTTCATTAACCTTTAAATCGCTAAATTATAGAATTTAAATTTTCATCCACTTGAAGTTGTGTCTCGCTACCACGACACACAACTTCAAGTGGGCGATAATTACTCATATTTGTAAAATTTGAATTTAAGAATTTTGTTATGCTCATTTCTTCTTCAAATGTTCTTGTTTGAGACTTAAATAAAAAGGTTACAAACGGCTATAGACGCGACTAGCACTTAAAGGGTTAAGTGAAGCAAAAATGAAATATACTTACTTCTCAATAGAACCATTAATTATGAGTTTCGTAACTTATTTTATTAAAGTAAGTTTTTTTACATGTAATTACGAAACGAGCTGTGCACACTTTTAGGGGGTGAAATCGAATTTTAGGTCGAAAATTAGAAGGTTATATACACCATTTCTGGCTGCAAAAAATAGTTGTTGTATTTCAAGTGTTGTGTTTACCACTAATCTCTTGTATAACATGACGAAGCCTTTGTAACCCTTTCATCACCACAGGCCCGCGGGACAACGACCGACCTTATTTGTACTGATTCAGACGTCTAGACTGCGGATATCGATTACCCAGATAATCCGATATGCCGCATTTCTATAACCATCTATCGATATATGTAATTAGAGGTATCTCTTGTCCGACTAAATACCCCCCCCCCCCCAACCCAGATCTAGACGGGCGTGTCTGTCTCGATCCTCACCCTGTGGCCAAGATGGCCGCCGTCTGCAGGCTCATATCTGGGTTAGTTGGTGACCTCATTTTTTGTGGGTTAATTTGCGGACATCATTTTATGTGTTTTATAATAGGACTGTTCTTGTTTTTTACTGCATCGTAAAATGAGCTGGCTCTATTACCGAACGAACGCTACATATTTACCATGTGTTGGTTTGATGTTGGGACAGCGTCGCAGACGCTGGGCCAACATTAAACCAACACAGGGACAATGTGTTGTGTTTATTGGATACACGATATAAAGGGCGGTGACATTATTATGTACAATTTGTCAAAAAAAAAAGATTTAGTTACATGCAAAGTGCCACAGTCTGTATAGTATCCTTCCATTGTCGTGGGATATGTTGCCTGCAATATAAATATATCAGAGTAGAATATAAACGTGAATGGATTTATATTCTGCTATCTAATAGGGGTGCTAAACTGCTTAGTGCCCCTTATTTACCCGAGACGGCTGAGAAGGTATGAATTTTATATCTTTATAAGTGTATATACACAAGGTCTAGACTGCTTCCAGCTGAGCGCAATAGACTTTATGTTATTGCAGGCATGCATGCGATGGTGGGGGAGGGGGGGGGGGGCGCCATCGTGGTCAGCTCTACCGCCTGTCACGCCAAAACTCGAGGAGCTCGTACCCAGCTTTCGGCATTCTAAGTTTAAGGAGACATGTTTCTTTCCTGCCCACTCCGATACAAGATCGTGACAGCCGCCATGACCGAGGATAGCGCGCTCTGCCTCAGACTAAATTTCAAATCCTGAGAGGGGTCGACAGTATGTATATCATTTGATTTCTGGTCCAGTTTAGACTGTGCGCGCACAAAAGTTGGCTAAAATCTCATTTATTCCTTCCATTTATTTTACTACAGGAGAACCGAACATGGAGAATGCAGACCACCTTGCCATTGATGGGATCAACTTCATATTTTGCACAAGCATAGGCCATGATCCTTGTTCTAAAAAATTGAATGTAGACCACCCTTTGCATGGCAGAGAATGGTCTTTGGACATTTAAATTTTAATTGACATATTGCTAGCGTTTCCGGTAAACAGAAGACGTTGAACCAATGTTGGTTTAGTGCTGGCACAGTGTCGCAACTCAACACGTCCAGCAAACATGATACGCGTGACGTATGTGATGATGGTAGATCACGCACCTCCAGAGGAGCAAACATGCCGGTACTGTGAGCGACAGGTTATCTAGTACTCTCCTCCGTACAAAATTTTAAGCATACCATAAAAGGGGTCTCGTGGAAAGAAATATATTTCGAAATCCCACCCCTGGACTTGTATGAATAGTGCGGGGTAATAATAAACCACTGTGATTCTCACGTAAAAAGCGGACAACAAATTGTTTTCAAGCTTTGCGCTAGAACCCCCCCCCCTCCCCCTATATCAAATAGTACTCTCCTAATAATAAATATATTAAATACACTATATAATATAAATAAATTACACAGTTTATGCGTGGGGGCCGGGGCCCATCCAAATAAAAATCTTAAAATTCACATTATCTTAACATTTTTTTGTTTCCGTTAGAAAAGTTCTTAATTTTCCGATTGTTAGTGGGATGGTGCTTGACACATCACGCTTTGGAGTGGTGTCCCACCCACGCACGCACGTTAAAGATGTAGGCCTAGACACAGACCACTTCTGGGGGAATTCCGTGCGTGCCTCAGCCAAGCTTTCAGTCTCGTTGTTTTAATTTTTAACAATAAATTCCCGTTTTATCAGGATCGAGAAATACGGAGAAGGGCGCGCCGCTGTTCTCGATTCAACCCTTATCCTGCTAAGTCTTTTTTTTTTAATTTTCATCCACTTGAGGTTGTGCATCGCTACCGCGATCCACAACCTCAAGTGGTTGAAAATTACTTATATTTGTTTAATTTGAGACCAAACATTAACAAATATTGATGTTTAACCCTTTCAGGCCTGAATTTACCATTGTCATCTTCATCCACTACAAGCCGCGAATTGCTGTCGCAATTCTCGACTTGTAGTGAATGAAAATGATTTGAAGTGGGTGAAAAATTCAAGAAATTTACCATATATTAGTAAACCAATTTCATGGAAATATTCATTCTAAAACCCTTAGTTGTAGGAAAATTAGGTGTGTTCTCAGGGGACGTAAAATGATGCTTTAATGCATCGTCAGGGCTTGAAGGGTTAAGCACACATTTTATTCCCAATACTAGTGATTTGATTGGCTAATAAAACGGATTGAAAACGACTATTGTCGTGATTAGCATGCAAAGGGTTAAGCGTGAAACACTCCGACGCAACCGCGAGCGCGAGCGGAAGATAGTCAAATACGTATTTTATTATTTTCAAAAAACACATCAACGCGAAGGGAAACGCGAGCGCGAATTCCAACGTTGAAATATTCAAACTGGCTTCTTTTTTATCATGTTCTCGCCGGTTTTACATGAGAAATGCAGGAAAATAAACGTCGAATTCCGTTTCTCTTCGCGTGATGTCGTCGCCTGCGTTTTCGCTCTCGCGTTCGCATTTGTCCGTTTTGCACTTTAACCCTCACCTCGCCCAGGTATTTATTCTCATTTTTATTTATTTTCATTTTTATGTATTCTCATTTTCATTCACATCGGGATGGAAATTGCTAAGCAATTTCTATCTCGATGTAAATGAAAATGATTTTATAAAATTCACAAAATATATTTCACAAGAAATGAAGCCTGAGGACGACCTTATTGTGATGTATTATTTGACAGAAAATACAGCACGTGGTGCATAGATATACTGCCGTGCAAAGCCAAAGGGCAGTATCTGCTTACTTTACAAGTAGACTGATACTGCCTTTTGGTTTTGCAGAGCAGCATAGACGCGCCAAGGGTGCTTAACCCTTTCACCACCAAAGTCATTGCAAACATTTTCAGTCGACTTATTTAAAGCTTACGAAGTGGACATCGGTACTATATCACCTTGGTACTATATTATGGAATAATTAGCGAGGAGGTAAATCAGTATCATCAGAAATGCTTCTTACGCATTCATGGTAGCATTCCAATTAATAAATATATTTGTATACTTTCAACACCAAACTGAACACATACAACATGCCATTGTAAGTCTTTTGAATGAAAATGTCCTAAAGCAAAACTAAAATACTAAAATCATTTTCGTACATTTTTCTTTTGAAAACAATTTTTAAAATTGCATAGCACCTTCATTTTTCACTTCTGAATGCTACAACCACTAGGCCTACATATATACCACACTATGAAAAACCCAGTCTGGTCATGATGGAGTAGCTAACGTTTTATGGATATATGAAATATATTTTTTTCAAAATATGCACCATATTTGAAAATACAAACAAATTAAATTCACATTGTTCCAATAAACAATTTCACCAATTTTTTATCTGTCATATTCTGCTTTAAATAACATGTAATCTTGTTCTACACCTCAAAAGTTTGTTCCCACCGGTCTCAGTTTGTGCAGCGTGGGAGAATGCGCCCCCGCGAGCGTGCACGCGTCCGGAGACTTAATGGGTGCAATGAATGTATCCCTCGGAACTGGGTCAGTCGCGAGGGCGGGAGACACACTGACCAGCGTCGGGCCAACGTCTGGCCAAAGTCCGCGACGCTGGCCAGACGTTGACCCGGCGCTGGCACTAGACCTTTGTAAATTAGGGAAGACAGATCGAGTGCACCCTGACAGGAGTGCCCTCAGTGACCCCGGCGTGGGTGACCTCTCGGCTGACTTGCGGTCAGGACGACACAGTTAGCAGGTCTGTCACAAACCCCGTGGTCCCAATGTGAAATACTCAAACTATCGATTTGAGCTGATTTGGCGGGCCCTAATCCTCGAAAATCTTCTCTTCAGTATAATAAACACTTAATACAACACTCCACAGCTAATCCTTTGTTAGGGAAGGGATATTATTCCCAACGGCTGCAGCCTCACGTGGAATAGCACCTAGAAAAATCCCTGGAAAATTTCCGCCATATAGTTTTTGGGCCCGTATTCTCGTACAAATGTATGGTATATCGTAGGCTTCGCATTGGTCGAGATGGAATCCGAAGCCTACGATATACCATGTTTATCGAAATTTTTGGTATATCTATATAGGCTTCGGATTGGTCTAGAAGGCCATCTCGACCAATCCGAAGCCTACGATATATCGTAACTTGTATCAGAATACGGGACGACCCCACTCGTTGGAATCAACGCAGCTGCACATTTATATTTGTGCATCTTCAGCTGTTCGCTCAATTCAATTTCGTTTGTTTGTGTTTTTTTTTCAGTAGACATAGAAAATATTTGTTTTATGATGATGTTTCAGTTGCAACAAATACTTACCGTATCCCCCATAATAAACGTGTATGCACTTATTATACTTAAAGATGCACTTATTGTTCGTACTAGGCGGATGTATCATACTCAGGTTTAAAAAATAATAATTCACTCCTCGTTTTTCACATTTTCAATTCCAAAAAAATCCATGGTGGCTTCCGATTCTCACGTAGTCATGTATTTGAAAGAGGAAGCAAATTAAACTGCAATGACAGAGACAGAAACTCTAACACCTAACTGACTGACCCCCGGAGACGAGTTATGGCTTTGCACCGGGGGACTTCGCTGGGCCAGATTCATACCCCCCCCCCCCCTCCTGGACACAAAGACTGACACACCGCTGTCTGTAACAGGAGTCAACCCGACGCTGGATCAACGTTGGGCCGGCGTCTGCCAACATTGATCCAGCTTTGTACAGCCGTCAGTATACACAGACAACGCATACACATACAGGTGTTGTGTATGTGCGCCATACACTATACAGCTCACCCAGTGCTGGTTTAATGTTGGTCCAGCATCTCTGACGCTGACCCAACATTAAACCAGCACTGGGTCAATGTCTCTCTCTTGAATTTGAAGTAAGGGGGGGGGGGGGGTCCGTGTAGTCACGTGCCACATCACCATGACGTGACCTCACGTGCCGACGATAAGTCACGCCCACAGACACGTGATGCAACGTCGACGAGCGAGAGGTTGTTGTTGTTTTGACGAGATGCGACTTTTCCGCGGTTTTCGCGGCATCTCGTTTTGGCAGTACCCATCTCAGTTTTTCGTTATAACGAGTTAATTTTTGCAGAGATGCTTTGTAGTATTCTGTGAAACGCAGTGACGTCACTCGGTGAAAACAAGGTTATATAAACCCCCTCCCCCATACTTCATTCTGTGAAACTTAGGGACGTCACTCGGTGAAAACAAGGTTATATAATACCGCTCCCCCATTCTTCATTGTATCAGCCAGCTCGATGAAAATAAAGGAGGTCATGGTAATTGTGTTTCACAGAATTATGAAGATAGAGCCCTTACAGAGACTCTCCACAATATTGAATCTTTCAGAGTGAGCATGGAAGAAACTTGTTGTTTCTTTGAAACGTTAATGCTAGAGCGGGATTCGAACCCGCGATCTCCGACTTCCCAAGCAGACAGCTTTAACCAATGCGCCAGCGCCCCCGCCCTCGTAGAACAATAAACACTGGAAGGGGCTGAAACGCCACCATAATTCGTCCCCTTGGATATGAAAGGGTGCATCTGCCACTTTGCAAAGTGGCAGATACCATATCCAAGGGGATGATATCATACCGCCCGTACAAGCAGTCTCAATTTCTTACTTTTTTACAAAAGATTTGTCAATTTTCGCCCACATTATAAATGACCCCTAGATCACGCAGGAACATTTTATTATAATACATGCCACCATATGCGGTATGTAACCAGACGTAACGTTAATGTGAACAATCAGGTTTAAAACAGCTTGTATATAAAACACGGAATAGTTTGCCAAGTGTGTCCGTTCTTATTGTCATTTTAACTCTTCCTTTACCAATTTCGCATATATGCGAAAACTACCTTCCTTTACCAATTTCGCATTTATGCAAACTCCACATGTGTACATGCATTAATTGCAATGGAGATATTTCATTACATGCATGGTTGAAAATCGTCAACCAGAATGGTCAGTGGCATGGACGCAATGTTCTCTTGCATTTTTAATTTGTACGATGTGCGCATGCGCATAGTTATAACCTGTATGGTGTTCAGGGGCTACCTAAGTGGTCCTCCTTTAAAAAGAAGTCGGTTTCTGAGGGTAGTTTTATCAGGGGGAAGTCGGTAAAGGAAGAGTTAATAGCAGCCGAAGTGTTAATAACTGCCTATTCTTTTCTATGATTTTATCCGTTTTACTGCAGAAATGATATTCCAATAAGTTTAGCTTCGTTGTGATGTATGTCTACCATACACATTCAATTCAATCCAATTCATTTATTCGTGCAACAAAGGCCCCTGGCGTATTAAGGTGCAAATACACGTAGTACTTTGTATTGTTTTGTTAGCATTTATCCTTCTGATGTGATGCAACGTGACAACACGCGTTTGCTTCATTTATATCTGAGAGCCAGCTGCAATCAGAATTCTAACAGTCAGCAATCCTGTAACGAGGACTACAACATGAGCTGTTTGACATTTCCACATTTTTAATTGCTCATTAGACTAGATATAGATATATAACCTTCTGTGACCTTGGCGCTCTTTGGACTTTCTAATCCAGACGGCACAGGTAATTTCCCACACTTGTGTGGAGACTACCTGTGCTGTCTGGATGAGATGGACCTCCTGAGCAAAGGACTTTTTTGGGGGCGTCATAGGACCACCATATTTTAGTCTGCTGTTGTAGATTGTTACTAAACTAATCCAGACAGCATAGGTAGTTTCCACACTAGTGTGGAAACTACCTATGCTGTCTGGATTAGATGGACCTCCTGAACAAAGGGCTTTTTTATGGTCGTCATAGGACCACCATGTACATGTACACTCAACTCTGCTGGTGTAGATGTTTATTATCCTACACGCTAAATATGATAGTATGGAAAAATACCCCTGTACCATATGTACTGGATGAATATAGGACCTCGTGAACATAGAATCATAGGACCCTCTGAGTCATGACCATAGGACCTTCTAATCATAGGACCTTGGGAATATAGAATATCCTAATCATAGGACCTTCTGAGTTCTGACCATAAGACCTTCTAATTATAGGACCTTGTGAACATAGGATAACTCTGAACAAAGAACCTTCTTAACATAGCGCAGTTACCACTTCAAACAGGCAGCTGCAAAATGTTCTTTACTGGAGTTTGCAACGCCAATGTATTCACGTGAATATTCTTAAAATCGCGATGTATTTTCATTTTTATTTTCTTTTACAAATCAGTGGTATTTAGTCCTGTCTACAAATTATTTGAAACAATTTGGTGGCATCACGGGTCACATTTATTGAGCGAAAATACAATAGAATACCAAGAAAAATGGCAATAGGTAAACTAAATAAAACAGTGTGTAAACTATTCAAAATAAATCTAATTTTGACTGAAATTATTATTGTTTTATTTGTAAGCAGACAGACACAGAAAGACATATTTTTATTGACATAAATAAAAGTCATTACAGATTTATTTGTAAGCTGATTATACAGCGCAACCCAGACGTTGCTATGTACATTATTGACAGTTATTGCAATTTACAGCAGCCATAAACACTGCTAAAAATTGAAAAATATAGCAGATGATTATCAGTGATCATAGCCTTTAATCTTTTTTGCTAAAATGCCAATCACTCACACCTTCACCCACATCACTGATTTCACAGCAAACATCACACTTTACCCAATGTCATTCCAATGTTGGGCCAGCGTCGCAGACGCTGGCCCAACATTGAAATGACATCGGGTCAACGTCTCGTGTTTGCTGGGGATGAAAGGACAACAATGATATATGTTGACCTTGATGATGGCAGCCGGCGCTTATTAATACATAGCGTACCCGCATTTTTTGCGATCTCTTGACATTGTGCCTCTACTTTTTGATTTGTCGCATTTTTCATCAATTATTTCAGGTAAATGACCTGTGATGGGGGCTGCATTTGAAGCCTGCGCAATCGACAAAACCCGGTCTATCAATTATATTGAATTTTTAATTAGGCATCAACATCCTGTGTTAAATCGAGCAGATAATCAACCATGCGGGAAAATAATTTGTCATCTAGAAATGGTTGTATCAAGGACGTTGTATAGAACGTCCTTGGTTGTATAGTATTTTTTTTATTGCAAGAATAACACTGAACATTGCCTATATGTACAAGAGTACGAAATAAAAATTAGTGGGTCACCTTTCAATCTGTAGGGTGGGTAGGGGCAGAAGAATTTTTGAAAGAAATAATTTTGGGCAAACTCTGCACGAAATGAATAATATATTTCAGTTCCATAGTATATATATTAACATGTAATAAAATTTAAAATTGTCAGCGCGCCGCCGAGCCGGGTAGAAATAAATAATTTATCGACAAAACCTCCGGCCCTATAAATGGTGTGTAAAAACTCCAGGGATTGAATGGTGGCCCCCTTATTATTGCGAAGAAGACAAGTGCAGTAAGTTTATATATTAATTATTTGCACACTTTTGTAGTAGGCCCTACATATTATTGACATCCGAATTCAGCTTGTTAAATACCAAGACTGATATTTTGCTCGTTTCTGTAACAGTCGGGATTTTTGATATATGACGGCCCCAGACAAACATTATGGATTGGACCTTTTTATGATAGCTGGTTTATATCGTTGCAAGAAAATTATCAGAGCGTTGCGGAAATTTTTATTAACGATTGGTTCAATGTCGGCCACCGTCTGCGACGCTGGCCCAACATTGAACCAACCTTTGAACAAGATACATCTTCTCAGATCATTTGATGGCGTTAACCTATACAATTATTACATTAGCCAAGACATTATATGGACATACCAGTTGCAACAATTTTGTCATAATTATAATAATGCCACAGACAGACGCCAAAACACGAGATGTTCGCCCGATGTTGGGTTATTGCTGGCCAGCATTAACCTAACATTGGGTGAACGTCTCGTGGTTATGAGCATTGAGCAGACGCGTCTCCCCCCCCCCCTCCCCACATCCAGATTCAGCTACTACCCCTCCTCCCTCCACTCGTGCATAATTTAGGAGACCACAGCAAAATCAACGTTTGCAGCCTGCACCGGCCCGACGCCGGGCCAGCGGCGGGCCGTCGGCTGGCTCGCCACTCGCGGGTTTCCAGCTCAATTCCACCAGATACCGACGAAGGGGAACATTTTCATGGCAGTTTATTGCCCATTACTTTTGCACCAAGAAAGAAACGGAGATGCTCGCCAGTAAAGCACACAGTAGGCAGCCGCCGTCTCAGTTTTCTACCCTTTAAGCACAACGACCAACATAATGATATGAAACATAATTAACCCTTTCGCCGTTGATCACTGCTATAATCTTTTTAAATCTCTTTCATTAGTTATTTCGAATAAAATGTGTGTTTAAGCGTCAAAATTTGCAAATGTTTGGGGTTTCAAATTAAATAAATATGAGTAATTTACTTAGCGGGGAAAGGGTTTACCCTTTACCTTCTAATGACGCGTATATGAGTCATCTGGCAGAACTAATTTTGAATAAAGTGAATACGATATTTCAATGCTACATGTCGCACTTAGGTATTTTATGAAATTAGGCAATATTGTAATCAGTTAGAACTGTGATTCAGAGCCAAACAGCAGTAACTGTTGACTAGTAAAGTAAGCAGGTACAGCTGTTTGTCTTTGCATGACAGTGCTCACATCAGTTTACAGTGAAAATTTCTTGAAATTCCCAGTTTGACAAATAAAATGCTTTCCGTATTACGAGCGTATAAAGTGTGGGTGAGATTGCAGGTGACATGATATGAATTGATGACGAAAGAGTATGAAAACTGTATAGATTGAAGAAGAAACACATGACGATGTGGAATTTAATGATGAATATCTCAAGTCTGAGACGACATCCCAACAAACACAAAACCTTTGTAAAACATTTACAAAATGTTGGACCGACATCGAAGACGTTGGGCCGAAGTTGTATAAATGGTTTTTATTTGCTGGGATATCGTCGGATTGGCGAAAAAGGTCGTGAAAATGAAACATATAAGCATATCAATATTGCTGATTATTTATATTTTATATTTCATTTCTAAAGGAGAAAATGTATGAATGAGGTATCTTATATTTATAAGAAGCGGAGATTAGTATTTTATATTTATTATTATGATTATCGGGGAATGTCATGCGCCGAGTGATCAATCCCACAGACGAATGCCAGTCAATTTTATAACAACGTTGGGCTTTTGGTTTTCATTAAATTTAATGACTAGTATATTATTAGCCTACATAAACTATTCAGGATTGGAGACCACCCAGGTCCCCCAAACACCCTGTTGATCTTAAAGTTATCCATTCTGAATGCCATGGCAAAACCAAATTATTCGGTTACTATGAATTAACCACGACTATAGGCTACAGATTAGTTATTCTGGATGTAATTTTACAGGGTTTGTCGCAGCAAAATTAGATCCGCCCAATCAAGTGAGAATGGTCGCTTTTTATATCACGGAGAGATTTTAGCTTTCCTGTATTTACAATGTCTATATGAAAAGGGAATTGGAGCTAGTTGATTCTCGCCATTACAATAGATGTGATAAATACCGTTAAGAAATGGGTACTTGGCCATTCAATAATCTGTCAATGACTTTACGAGTGTGCTGCTGAATTGTTCGTTTCTATTTTCCGCCATTTTAAGCTGCAATTGCTAACGCAATTTGCAGCTTTAAATGTCGAGAAAATATGTTTAGTATGCATCCCCAGAATGCATGTATGTGTTCATTTAATAGCCACCGTCTCCACCGCCGCCTCCGCTCGCAGGCATTTTTCAACGCGAAATCTGAAGAACCGCTAATCCGAATGGCTCGTGATTGTGTATGTGGGCATTTAATGGTCGCGAAAATGAAATGTTTTGGTTGCAGTTCAGCGATTTAAAAATTGGCAACCTTTTTTAATTTAACATGTTGATTATTATATGTAGGACACATGGAATAATTTATGGAAATAGACATGTCCCAAATTAAGTTATATATGGCCACAAATTATTTGAACACTTTTAGTGGCATGTTATTTGGTTAGCAATTTTCTTGACACTTAATAGAACCCTTGAAGCGCTGAATTAATTTGTGAAAAACATCGCAACCAAATGGGGTTTTTTCAATTTGAAATCATCATTAATTTCTTAGTTAGCTCTTTCTGATTAATTTGAAATATTTTTACTCTTACAGCGCGGGGATCGACTTTAGACATCATAATCTGACGTGTACAGACGTCAGATTCTGACGACTAAAGTCGATCCTCGCGCTGTAAGGGCTTATCGACGGTCACGACTATATGCGATTTTTCTTTGTTTTTATTAGCACATTAAATACCACCTTTCAAACACATTAAAGATACAACGTGACATCAATCAGCAAGATTTCAAAATCGTTGACCTCCGTTTTCTCAAATCTGAATAGTTTTCATTCACTCGAAGTTGTGATTCGCGTTAGCGAGGCACAAATTCATTTGGCTGAGAATGCCAATTAAATAACTTGCCAGTCAAAGAGTTACAGCTGGAAAATTTGCGCCAGAAATGTCAGATTTGAATACCGCAGCCGCAGAAAATGTATTCAAATGTTGTATTTCTTCCATTCAAAAAGTGACTGTGACTATGATTTCAAACTAGCACGGTGACAACCCAGTAGACACAAAACATTTGTATAACATTTGTACAATGTTGTACCAACGTCGAAGACGTCGGGCCGACGTTGTACACATGGTATATAAATGTTTTGTGTTTGGTGGGAACTGAATGTTTATCGTCGCCTCGGATCTAAAGGATCCTATCTGACACTCGTCAGAGTGGCAGATAGGATCCTTTAGCTCCGAGGCGACGATATGTGGCCGAGAATCGATCGCTTGTCACCTATTTATGCGGACACCTGGTGGTGGAAAATAACATCATCATCATTTTTATCTGAAGAAGGCATAGTTATTTTCGCAGTTTCGATATTTGCCTGGATGCAAAAGTTTTACTAGCAATGATACTTTTCGATTTGAGTGAATTCGGCCAGGAAAGTGTACTAATTAATAAATTTGCTATGCATCATTGTACATGACGACACAAAATTGCACATGGACATAATATGAGAGTGAGAATAAATCATAGGAAATTCACCTTTAATCACACTTTTAACCATCAGTATTCCTGGCACTCCACAATTTTATTTTTGACGATTATAAAATTATTTGATTATTATTATGTGGAAAAGTCACACGGCGCAAAAATGAATGCTAATTATTAATGTGAGTTTATATTTTTGTGACCAGGTATCTGGTCACTTTACAACACTCGTCCATTATGCAGTACAAAGCCAAAGAAAGTAAAGTAAGCAGACACTGCCTTTTAGCGTTGCACGGAAGCATTTATGAAAAGGTACAAGTAGGTATTATTGAACGAATAAATGAATGAATGAATGAATGAATGAATGAATGAATGAATGAATGAATGAATGAATGATTGAATGAATGAATGAATGAATGAATGAATGAATGAATGAATGAATGAATGAATGAATGCATTAATCAATCAATCAATCAATCAATCAATCAATCAATCAATCAATCAATCAATCAATCAATCAATCAATCAATCAATCAATCAATCAATCAATCAATCAATCAATCAATCAATCAATCAATCAATCGATCAATCAATCAATCAATCAATCAATCAATCAATCAATCAATCAATCAATCAATCAATCAATCCATCAATATATCAATCCATCAATCCATCAATCAATCAATCAATCAATCAATCAATCAATCAATCAATCAATCAATCAATCAATCAATCAATCAATCAATCAATCAATCAATCAATCAATCAGTCAGTCAGTCAGTCAGTCAGTCAGTCAGTCAGTCAGTCAGTCAGTCAGTCAGTCAGTCAGTCAGTCAGTCAGTCAGTCAGTCAGTCAGTCAGTCAGTCAGTCAGTCAGTCAGTATTTTTTGTTAAAAATAACCACTCAAACAAGTTTATTCATTAGTTGTCATAGCAAAATTATCATAAAATAAATTTTATTATTGGAAGTTCTGCGAAAAAAATGTTGGGTAATCTGAAATTAGAGGTGAAACGTAAAAATAGTTTCAGAGAACCACAGGGAGTAATCTGTATGTCAGGTTTCAGTGGTTACAGAGTAGCTCATGGTTACAACGTGAAGGTTTGGTCAAAAAGCTTATGCTCTATCCAGTATGCTGCTGAATTGTTTGTGTCTAATTCTCGTTCATTATTTCACTTAAAAAGAAAAATATGTGAGTTTATAAAAAATAGACATCTCTCTAATTTAATTATTTCGTCCCTTTAGATAAGAAATTGTGTCTCGGCCACTTTATAAAATAGCAGATACACCCTTTCATATCTGAGGGGGGCGATTTGATGATCTGACAACCTTCATTAAACTATTTACCAATTTCAGTGGCGTTTTATTTGGTTTGAAACTATCTGGAAACCGTATATGCACGGTCCCAGAAGTACAAAGGTTAAACCTCACAACGTTGACATATTTGTGTATAAACCATGAAGACTAATGGTTGTTTTTTCAATTTGGAATCATCTTAAATGTCTTAGTTAGCTCTTTCCGCTGTATCTGAATACCTATGTCACTGGTCTACGACCATTCTAAATATTTTACCCTTTCAGTGCGGGGGTCGACTTTAGACGTCGGAATCTGACGTCTACAGACGTCAGATTCTGAGGTCTAAAGTCGGTCCCCGCGCTGAAAAGGTTAACCCTCCCAGCACCCAGCCATTTCGTCTGATTTTCATTTATCTGGACGCGTGAATTACTGTCGCAATTCTCACCTGAACGTGAATAAAAATAGCATTATTTTATGACATACCCGAGCTTAATACTGTAGATCTGGTAATTTTCACGTATTTAAATTTTATTTTTCAGTAGCGTTGTTATAATAATAATTTTCGAGAGATTCTGGAATCCTCTTCGCGAAATTCGCGAAAATTAAACCCTCGCGAATATCCCCGGATCTACAGTATCTCAAATGAAAGCTATGAACCTCCTTATTGCGATGGAGTGTACCATTTTTTATTCGACCAATTTCGCGCAAAATATGCCCTGTGGTGTATAAATGCGACAGCGGGGCTTCGAAGGGTAATCCATGGTTATTGTAGGCCTAATGTATCAACTGATACCGCTCATGTAGGCATATGTTGCGAGCGTTGGCCTTAGATAAAAAAAATGAGCGTTGACCTCAGATCAGTTGATAATCATCATTTTGACCTTGGCTCTGATGATTATCATCTTATCTGGTGAGATTCGATGCAACGAATTTGGAGAAACACAGCCCAAGTGGGCTGTGTTTCTCCAAATTCATTGCACCGAGGATTCAGCATTTCTCAAAATGGCGTATTAGTGAAAGAGGTCAACGCCCCACCATTTTGATAAGATCTCGACAGAATCTGATGTGTAATAACAAGAATACATAACGAGACTACGTAAGAAATGTTTCGCGATATTGTGTGGGTGAAAGATGTGACTGGAGCCTTTTCGTCACATTACGATACAATGCTCACCTATTTATAATGATCAGCTCCAGGGAACTTGCTGGAGTGAGGAACATAATGTACACTAGGCGAGAAGTGTAAAATAGTAGAATATATCGATGTTTTGTCAAGTCGGAGCGATTTTGTAATTTTGAAAAGGGTTTCAGGATCCATTTGGTTTTATTCTTATTTGAAAAATAGGCACCAATCCGAAAAACTCTGTCAGGTAAAGTCCAACTCTCATATTAGGTCAGGACACAAATCCATCTGCATCAGCCAATTCGAAAAAGTCCGTCCTTAGCTCTTGCCAAACTAATCGCAGTGGCACTTGTCAGTAGCAAATTATATAATTATAACTCATTCTTTCACAACATACCGGAAAATGATATCGCTAGATTACAACGCGTTCACCACTGCCTTGCAAGAGTGGTAGTTAACAAAGGCTCCACGTTTTAGTAGTCGTTCCGTTCCTATTCTAAAACAATTACATTGGCTTCCTGTCAGGTTTGGAATTCACTTTTAAATACTCACTCACTCACTCACTCACTCACTCACTCACTCACTCACTCACTCACTCACTCACTCACTCACTCACTCACTCACTCACTCACTCACTCACTCACTCACTCACTCACTCACTCACTCACTCACTCACTCACTCACTCACTCACAGATTCAAAGATTTTCAGATAGAAAATAATTACATATGAATATGAGACTGCGTCTATCATGTCTACAGGCGCGCCAGGCCATACCGTCTAACGAAATAAATAGATATGACACTTTGATAGGTGAATCCTTGAGTAGCGGAAGTCATCACTGACTCAGCGTTGGCTCAATGCTGGGCAAAATTGTCCAGCGTTGGCCCAATACTGAGCCGACTCTGGACCATTTCTCACGCTGGTCAGCGGACGGCAGATTCGCTTGCTGAAGAAGCCGGGCCTCTTTTTATCCACACGTCCAAAATACGGACTGTCAGACGAGGTTTGATGTTACAGTTTCCTGTCTGGTCGTACAGGAAGTCGCGATGGACAGCGGGAAGGCGAATGGAGAAAGGGGCAAGGTGGAGAGAGGCCGTAGATGTGGTCAAATTCCAGTCCCTGGTAATCAGGACCGAATTGACTACGGCTCCACAAAATAGAGTCCTAGTGTAGACAGGTCTGGGAGAGTGACCACGCAGCAAACACGAGACGCTGACGAAATGCTGGCCCACCGTCTGCGACGCTGGGCCAACATTGGGTCAACGTCTCGTGTTTGCTGGGTAGCCGAAGATATCGCATTTGTTGAGTTTCTGAATGCAACTAGGATGTAGTCCGCGCAGGTGTTGACCAAACTCTTGATAATTATTATTAGTTTTTGTAGATCGCGGGTTCGAACCCCGCTCTGGCATTCAAGTTTCAAAGAAACAAAATGTTTCTTCCCCGCTCACTCGTGAAGATTGAATATTTAGGGGAGCCTCCGTCACCGAGAGGTAGCGTGTTCGGTCTCAGACCGCCAGGGTTCGAATTTCACATTCTGTGTAGGCTCAGTTTGGCCTACATGTGCACAAATGTGGTCTAAGACCCCATTCATTTCATTTACAAGTTTTTGTTGATCAATTTCTATATATGTAGAGTCGATCTACATTTTATAAGGGAAATGTAAACTTTACGACCAGTCACTATTGTGCAGGTATAAAAATACTTAATTTTTTAAATTCAGAAATAAAAAAATTGTAAAAAAATAAAAAAAGTTTTTATTGACCGTTTACATGTCAACTTTGACATATTGGTCATTTTTATTTCTTTATTTTTTTGTACGTTTTTTATGCGGTGCGAATCGGTTATGCGTTCGGTTGTCATTATTATCCCATAAATTTGAACAGTTTGGTGTATATGTCTCCGACGGTGGCCCAGCACTGATCCAACGTTGGGTTATCGTCCACGACTGAGAATACTTTTCGATTTTCTCTAAATTATAGAAATGATACATTTGAGAGAATGCAGATCAACAGATAATAAGATAACATTGGTGAATCCGTTTGAGGCCATACAATTGATCAACTCATTTATCATAATTCGTCCCCTTGGATATGAAAGGGTGTATCTGCCACTTTGCAAAGTGGCAGATACACCCTTTCATATCCAAGGGGACAAATTATCATAAGGTGCCGTTGCAGACGCTATGTAGACTTCGTGGTTTTGTGTTTCCACTTCAATAGACTTCAATACCACTGATTTAATCGTTTTTTCCCAAGAATCCAATAATCAAAACGTTTCTCAAATAATCAAAATGAAACAGAAAATTCACCTATCGCAGACGTTGTTGCAACAATGTAACAACTTTGGGCCAATTCCTAGTGCTGCTGGTCGGAATCGACTATTAGCCAGAATCATGTTTGTGACAAAATTATGTAAGCTTAAAATACACCCGTGACGTCAGTCTATTGTTAATGCTGTAGATTCGGATCTACGAATCTACTGGTATTTTGTACTGGTCAGGTCGGGCACAATATACGGGTTTATCTATGGAAGCGAATATCTAATATTTCATGATTTAGTCATAGTGACAATGAAACTAAGGTATTCTATTACCAAATCTTAGAACATCTGCACATATTCTGTGTATTTTAAGTCGAAGAAAGAACAGTTTCTCAATTACAATATATTCGTAGATCCGAATATACGAGGCGCTTCGCGCCTCGTACATTCGGATCTACGAATCTATCGAATGTCGTTCTTTCTCCTTGACTTATAACACAGTCACAATATCGTTATTCGTTTGGGTGTCTACAAATCTCCCATGCCTTCGTTAACACATTCTTGGGGGTATATTTTCTACTTGAAAGATGTTCCTTTATTTTTTTCTTTTTCGTGTAGTTTTGATATTTCTGCTCAACTAATGTCTGTATTTTTTAATAATATATGCATTTCCGACACTAAATAAGTGCATATATGTGCAAAATTTAGTGTACTTTCAAGTTTGTATTAGCAATGTTTGCAGTAACCATTATATTATAGCTGTTTGCATTCCTTGTAAAACGTTTACAGCAAGTTTATGGGGTAGGATTAGATATCGTCCCCTCTGGTATGAGAGGGTGTATGCGCCACTTCACGAAGTGGCGCATACACCCTTTCATATCCAAGGGAAAGATATACTCTAATAATCCTATATACGTTCAGATAAGGGGACGTGGGACGGTGGCTTGAATAGCCGATCGCACGCGTTATTCAGCAAACACGATGCATTGAGTCTATGTTGGGTTAATGTTGGCTCACCGTCTTCGACGCTGGCCCAACATTAACCCAACATAGATCCCATGAATCGTGTTTTCTGGGTAGATAGGGTCGTATTTTATTCAAAATGACGTAGTTAAAATGAAATAAAATGCTTGGCGGCTGCAGTAAATAGGCAATTATTTGTGGCAAAAAAGTATCACCGCACAATTATAATACACAGAGAAGACAGCCGGGCACCGTGATAGACGGGGAAAAAACACCTTCCAGACGCCCATAAAATCAGTGCGATAATTTCTCACTATTTTTACAATACTTTTTACACTTCTACGCTTTGTATGCTCAAACATAGCTACAGCATTGGGTTAATGTCACCACACGTTGGGCCAGCGTTGAAAAAACGATCATGCCAACATTCCAGTTATCTATAGTAGTTAGTTTAACTCTTTGAGTGCTGTAGGTGCTTTATCCCTTTCAGCGCGGGGACCACCTTCTGACGTATAAAGACGATCCCCGCCCTGAAAAATATATATAATTAGAATGGCCGTAGACTCATACCATGGATATTCAAATGAACCGGAAAGAGCTAACTAAGACATTTCGTCGCCTCGGAGCTAAAGGATCCTATCTGCCATTCTGACGAGTGTCAGATAGGATCCTTTAGTTCCGAGGCGACGATTTATTGAAACAAATCTTTAGTCCCCATTGTTTAAACAAAATGAATTCAGCGTTATAAGGGTTATTATGGGGCTTATATAATACATTGTCATTTAATTTTATGGCAGACTTATAGTGTGCGGATTTTTTTTGTTTAATTTCCCATATTTTCTGTCTTTGGCCATCATCATTTTTTACTTACATCCGATTCATGGTTTGATATACATGTATATATATTATAATAGGTCCCCGTCACGGCAACAGCGCAAAGGGTAGGTATGGCTAATCGACAAAAAAAACATTCCAGACAATAACACCCTAACTACAGCAGGTGTCAGAGCAAGCAATTTAACCGCTTGTAACCAATTATTTGTTTTTTTTATCCTATAAATATCTACCAGAAATGTGAATTATACAGATGTAGCCGTCTTCATATACATTCAATCTGTTCTGTGCTGTGCTGTGCTGTTTTTTGGTCTATTCTGTTTTTTTCTGTTTTTTTTCTGCACTGCTCTACTCTACACTGCTCTGCTCTGCTCTGCTTTGCTCTGATCTGCTTTGCTCTGTTCTGTTCTGTTCTGTTCTGTTCTGTTCTGTTCTGTTCTGTTCTGTTCTGTTCTGTTCTGTTCTGTTCTGTTCTGTTCTGTTCTGTTCTGTTCTGTTCTGTCTGTTCTGTTCTGTTCCGTTCTGTTCCGTTCCGTTCCGTTCCGTTCCGTTCCGTTCCGTTCTGTTCTGTTCTGTTCTGTTCTGTTCTGTTCTGTTCTGTTCTGTTCTGTTCTGTTCTGTTCTGTTCTGTTCTGTTCTGTTCTGTTCGGTTCTGTTCTGTTCTGTTCTGTTCTGCTCGTATCTTTTTGTTCTCCACTATGTATTTCTCTTTTATGTTCCGTTGTCGCACTGAATTGTTTATAATAACATCACATGACTACAAGATGTCATTATATTTTATAGTCTGATTAACTACATGAATGCAGGCTACTGATGTTGCAGACAGTGTGCTATTTTTATCCCATATAGTAGACTACTTATCCAAGTAGGCATATTATTCTTATCTCCTCCTTCTCTTTCGGCCATTGATACCGACTGGTCCTCAATCGCAAAATATCTTCGTATAAACTCGATACTAAACGCCGATATTTCTTTCCAACAATGAATGAATTAATGAGGTTTTATGCCACCTGCGTGCACATATAGACTAAACTGGGCCAGAAGAACCTCCTGAGGATGGTGAGATGAATGAGTGAGATGACACTGCCCAACAGACCCAGGATTCGAAATTCGAGTCCTGGCGGTCTGAGTCATACAGCATGCATTGTGACATGTAAATAAATGTTATCATCAGTGATCACGACAACATATTAAATGTCATTTCGCATTGAACACATTGCGAATTAGGGATCGGTAAGCAGTGACATGAGCAGTGATGACAGTTTTTTTCGGATCCCAATTTTCGGACAGTATCATTACATAAATCATAGTCTCCGTCCACATGTAAATGTCGTCGTCTTGTTATTAGAGGGTGTATCTGCCACTTTGTAAAGTGACAGATACGACCCTCTAATACCAAGGGGACGATTTGTTCTCCTGTTGTGTCAGAATCTCAACAGATCGCCTAATACACATGTTTGGACCGTTTACTTTACATTTGTGCTGATCTAAACTTAAACTCAGCTTGCAATTGAAATATAAAGCCGGCTGAAAATTCGCAACATAGACAGCGAACCCACAACGTCTAAAAGGACACAACCGTTTTACATGATTTTGCCTCAAAGGCCAAGCTACCGCGCTCCGCCTTGTTGCCATGGCAACCGTTGATCTTGCACCTTGCGTCTAGACTGGCTGGGGAAGATGCCGCGGCCACAGGAAGGGGGAGAGAATCTCTGTGAGATTGGTTGCCATAAATTACAAAATGACATTCTTATTGTTGCTGTTTTTTTCCCTTACTGCTCCCGCAACTGTACTGGCTGTGATTTAATATCTGTCTGGCGCTGCAATAACCAGGGGAGAGTGTGTGCAAGTCAACACAAAACATGGTTGTGCGCTGTTCAGAGCTGAATGGCCCAGTTAAGCCTATATGTGTGCACATGTGGCCTAAAACCCCGTTCATTTCATCTCATTTCATTTTATTTCATGTCATTTGTTCGGAGCTGAAGTGATAACGCCGGCGTTGTTAAAATATTCGTAATACTGTAAAATTTGGATCCTATCTATCTAGATCCTTCCTGGGCGCCCATAATCTATTAACCCTTGACCCTTTCACCGCCGGTGGTGCCGCATATATTCGGGTTTTCATTTTTTATTAGCACATTAAGTACCACCTTTTAAACGTGCTAAAGATAAAATGTGACATCAATCAGCAATATTTGAAAACAGTTGACCTCCATTTTGGCAAATCTGAATAAGTTGTGGATCGCGTCAGCGAGACACAACTTCAGGTGGGTGAAAATTCAGATGGAATAATTTGGCGGTTAAAGGGTTAAAGCGCTGAAATACTTTCGTGTAAACCATGGAGAAAAAATGTATTTTTTTCAATTTGAAATCATCATAAATGTCTTAGTTAGCTCTTTCTGCTTCATTTGAATACCTATGTTATGGGTCTACGGCCATTATCAATACATGTTTGGACGACTTTCGATCGAACCCCGCGCTGTAATGTTGTTATTTTAAATAGCTATAATCTACCCCCTTTTATGACCAGCACAAAAGCCGTGGTTATGAGGAATACGAAATGCTGTCCATAACACATTTTTTCTTCTAGTGTTTTCTTCTAGCGTCATCAGAAATCGACAAAATATAATAGCGATTAACTCTCGATGACAAATAGACTAGGGTTCGGTTCACTTTACGCTTCTGAGCTCGGTTTTCTGAGACGTCAATCGCCGGTGTAATAGGCCTAATTGACTTAGATATAATAATATATAAATATTAATGCCGTCCTGATGACGACACGTACATGAAGATTCTAACACTTGCGGGGATTATGACAACACAAGTCAAATAAATCTTCGCTGTTCCAGGCTGCAGGAACCGCCTACACAATGACAGAAGTTAACCTGTTATTTATGAAAATGTCTAATCAATGATAAGTATACTGCCGTGAAATGCCGAAAGGCAGTATCTGCTTACTTTACAAGTAAGCAGATACTGCCTTTTGGCATTGCCGATAAGTAGGCCCCTATTGCATTCATGATGCTCGACGAGTTATAATTTGATCAATTTGAAGCAACATTATTTGTTAGTCCAGTCGTGTGAATAAATGCGAAAATACGATCTATGAAATGTTGTTTCATAGAAAGAACTTTTGGGAGGCATGTTCTAGACTGAATCAAACAGTCAGCACAGCAAGCTACGTGTTGCGGAGACGGACCAATCACAGAGAGATATTTTTCGTTATGCAGAGTTATTCGCAAGGTGGCGCTTCTCTCTGTTTGTAAGCTGACCGGAAGCAGTTTATTAGTGTAACAATACATTTTACTGTCTGGTTATTTTCTTTCTTGTGCTTATTTCTCATCATCTTTTCATATCCACGTGTGTCTATGTTGTTGAATATGTCCTATACCCTCGGGCTGTCCACGAAAACGAAAGAGTAGGTGTGATCAAATATCCTTGGTCTGATGCTGGATATTGAAGATTCCTCATTTAGATGATATTAAACCAAATGTCATGGCCTAAGAGTGTAAAGTATCATTGGCACAATGTTGAAGCAAATTGGTGTAACATTGTCAATCCCGGCGTTGTCGGTGCCATCCTTCGCACCAAATTCAACTACACAGGTTGACTGGAATTCTATATAAGGGCTGTTGTCACGCAGAAATATGTTGATCCTTACAGTGCGGGGATCGATTTTAGTCTTCAGAATCGACAGAATCTGACGTCTACAAACGTCAGATTCTGTCGACTAAAGTCGCGACTAAAGTCGATCCCCGCGCTGTAAGGTAAAGGTACGGCCCCACCAAACGCCGCGCTGCGCCACGCTTTAAAAAAAGATAAACTGTACTGTTTATCATTGCAGTGGCAAAATACTGAAAGCTGCGCCGCACCGCGAAATGAAAGCTGTGAAAAGTTTATCTTTCATGTCTAAACTCTCGTTTCATTCGCAATAACAGTGCTATAGTCCGACGGTGGAAGCTGGTCCGAAATGAAAGTTAGCTTTTCGGTATCTATACTCAGTCAATTCTCAAGCGATTTTCATTTATTTTCATTTCAAATTATGTCAATAAAACATCTATCTATGTATCATGACCTTTTGTAAGCCCTCTTTTCTAGTAATTTGGCATCTATCCTGAAAATTTCGTAAAAATATTGTTTAGTTTCAAAGTTCGCGATTACATAAAAAATGGTTACAAAATTTTGTGACAATCGCTTGAAAAATGAGTTATCAACGAAAAGCTAACTTTCATTTTGGATCATCCTCCACCGTCGGACAGACTATAATAAAAAAAATAAAACGATTATATTTGTTTTTCATCGGCTATAATACGGGAAAGTAGCTCACATGCAACAAGATGGCTGTGTCACCTAAAGACTTCTACACACCACAAGTACTCCTCACGATTGCATAAAACGCGACTGTCGTGGCAGGTTTTACAAAATCGCAGAACAGCTGAAGTGATTCTACGACAGCAGCATGCCACATGCACCAGAAAGACTCACCGACTTTGCGTCGTAAGGTATTGCAGCGATCCTAGTGGTGACTGTGTAGGCTTGCAGTCCATTGTAAGCAACAGTAATACATTGTGGTTGATTGATTGATTAATAAAACGCGACCGTCGTGGCGGGTTTTAGAGAATCGCAGACAAGCTGGTTTTATGATGGCAGCATGCTACACCAGAGAGAATGTTACCGACATTGCGTTGTAAGCTACTGCAGAAATCCTAGTGGTGATAGTGTAGGCCCTCTAGTGGAAGCATTTTCAATTACCATGGAGGAAATCAGGTCACATGACTTGCAAGTCACATGACTTAATGCTACTTTCTGAAACAAACTCCGACAGTTCGTTCGCGTCGTACGACATGCCACATCACAAGGACGGTCTACGATGGCCAAGATTGGGCCACGACTACGTCTGAACATGTTCAGTCTTAACGACAGCATCCGACGCGACGGAAATCGACAAAATCGTAGTCGTGGGAGTGGCCACACCGCACCGATTATATAATCGTGATTATACCGTCGCGGCTTAAGCAATCGGAGACAGTCTTTGGGGTGTGTGGGAACCTTTATAGGATAACTATGAAGACTGTCATAGATTAGAGAGGTTCTCACCTCCCGTGATCCCGAAGCACGCCACATTATGATGCTCTAACCCAGCAAGCACGAGACGTTGAACCAATGCTGTGCTAATGTTGGTCCACCGTCTTCGACGCCGACCCAACATTAGCACAGCATTCACAACTTCAACTGGATGAAAATTCAAACAAGATAAATAGGAAATGAAGGGCTAATGATTATCTATAGATCATCTATATATCAGCATAATTATCGTCCCCTTGGAGTTAGAAGGTGCTAAACTGCCACTTTACAAAGTGGCAGTTTAGCACCTTCTAACTCCAAGGGGGAGATTATTATGTACCAGACAGAGTGAAATTATTTATTTATTAAATCACTTTTCAAAGCTAAGAACGTCCATGCCTTCATACAGTCCATGCAGAAAACATAGTTTAATTTACATTTTTCTTCGTGCGAGAACATAATTATAGGTCATTTCATAAAGTTCGACTGAGATTAAAATATCCCTATAAGGTCATTCGGCTGGACAACATAATGTCATAGATTTATAGAAGATTCAATTCAAGTGAGCGCGATGTATTATATAAAGTCAAATTAATATCACCTGTTTGCAGATCGTCTGCTCTGGTGATATTTTTGGCGCCATTTCATGAAAGGCGGGAACAGGTGAGCTCAAAAAGGGACGACAGCCTATTTTTAAATACGCAATGTTGATGGAAAATTGAACGAACTTCGTGTAGGCACAGCCGATATGTTGGCTCAATGCTGGAGCAACGTCACTGACATAGACCCAACATTGAACCGACACTGGATCGCCTCACTGTCGCATTATATCCCAGACGTGGACCCTGTGTTGTCTTAATGCTGGGCCACCGTCTGCGACGCTGGCTCAACCTTAAAACAAAACAGGATCCACGTCTGGATCGGTGCTACTTGTTGATTGTCCTGTAAGGGTTTCATTCCCATCCAACACGAGACACTGACCAAATGCTGGCTTAATACCGGTCCACCGTCTGCGACGCTGGCCCAGCAATAAACCAGCATTGGGTGAACATTCCGTGCTCTCCGGGATCTGCGTGCAGGATAAGTCGGCGACTGACAGGCCTGATGATCCAGTCGGGGGCTGGGGGGGGGGGGGGGAGGGGGTGTCTCGAGGATAGGTGATGGCTCGTCCTTGACCGACTGCCCACTCACGCCATTCATGATCCATTCAGGATCTGTCACCCATCCCAGGTGTAGTCCCAATCATACGCGCCGCGTGCAAAGATAAAAGGCAGTAACTGCTTACTTTTCAAGTAAGCAGTTACTGCCTTTTGGCTTTGCACGCGGCGCGCGCCTCCCAGCTAACGACCCGGAATAATTTCGATGTGCATAACGGGGGACAACCGGACGGTAACGGCTCGCGGTGGTCAGGCGGCCGCACTTTTTATTAGATAATTTTCATCCACGCGCGGCCTTGACACGCCGGATGAAAACATATGCGGCTTCCGTTATTTGTGGGCTGCCGGTAATGAATAAGCTGACACGGTGCCGCACAAAAGACCTTGGACATATAGAACAGCCACGCGATACGAGTCTGCAGAAGTAGGCCTGCCTATTTGTGGAATAAATATTAAACTTTAACCCTGATACTAAGATTAAACAGCTTGGGGAGTCTACAGAAGAACTGAATTGGGGGGAAGGGTATTACTAGTCTTGGATTAGTACAAATTTTATATTTAACTATCTTGCTTACACAATAGAACAAAAACACACCTTTGTTGAAATATTTGTGAACTCCTGATTTACCAATACACCCCCTACCCCCCCACCCCCCCCCCCCCATACATGACAAGATACATTGAGACGTTTTAGTAAGCCCATGTTGTGCAGCTAAAAAAGAAATACCATAACTATTATAAACACCGAAACATAACATATACTGTTCTGCACATACCTAAAAGGCAATATCTGCTTGCTTGAGAAGTGAGCGGTTACTGTAATTTGGCTTTGCACCGCAGAATAATTATACAATGATAGTATAGTACAGGTTGTAGTAAATCATTGCTTTGCGTCACTTTTCGGCACAAATGGTCTTTTAAGTGACATTCTAATACGATGAAAACGTTGTAGTCAATTGATGGGATAAATGATGTATAACAAATCGTCGCCTCGGAGCTAAAGGATCCTATCTGCCACTCTGACGAGTGTCAGATAGGATCCTTTAGCTCCGAGGCGACGAAATGTTATACAAATGTGTTGTGTTTACTGGGATGCAGTGCTCTGTGCGCGTCACGCACACTACCCTGTGGTCACTGACCCCTGTTTGTTTTTGTTCTTTCACGAAGAAGATTGTTTGTTTATTTTACTACAAAATATACAATAATAGACTATGAATAAACAATTTCAACTCTCCGGAGAGCATACCGCCCTGCACCATCGGCGTCAGGGGCTCAAAGTACACAGTTCCATTTCTGTCCTGTCAGGTGCTCGAAGCACATGAGGGTGAAATTCCTCGTCTAAGGACACAACATAGAAACAGATACGTTCAACATTGATACGGAAGAAACATGATATATGTATTTATTGTAAAATCCTACCTGCACCAAGCGAGAACTGAACCCACGTAAGAGGCGACAGCTCTCTTGTGTAAAGCCAAAAGATGACAGAGCTATATCAAATAAAAACACTCCACCAATGTTCCACGTCCACCTAAATTAGTGAATGTAGACTTCTTGTTTAGGATTTTTGATGAGTGTATTAATACATGTCATGATTATTATCAGATTATAGAGGCGTCAGCACGCCTGTAACACCGTCCTACATAGTCCCCTAGCAGCCAGCGAGTCGTATACCCGTTATGACTGGGCCGCCTAACTCATTTACTGCGCCCCTGTCATCACTGGTCATCAGGGTAGGTGTCGTATGTGTTACTCATTAGAATGGCACATACACCACTCATTTGATTGGCACATACACCACTCATTAGAGTGGCACATACACCACTCATTTGAATGGCACATACAACACTCGTTTGAGTGGCACATACACCACTCATTTGATTGGCACATACACCACTCATTAGAGTGGCACATACACCACTCATTTGAGTGGCACATACAACACTCGTTTGAGTGGCAGATACAACACTCATTTGAGTGGCACATACAACACACATTAGAGTGTTACACACGACACTCATTTCAGCAGTGGCACATACAACACTCATTTCAGTGGCACATACAACACTAGTTTAAGTGGCACATACAACACTCATTAGAGTGGCACATACAGCACTCATTAGAGTGGTACACACGACACTCATTTCAGTGGCACATACAACACTCATTTTAGTGGCACATACAATGTTTATTATATTACAAGCTCTTATGGTGTCCGGCTGTGTCTCACCTAGATTAAACATGACTGTATTTGATAAACAGATAATTCCAATTTTATTATACGGTTGCCCTATATGGGGTTCATATAACAAAGTTGATATACATTATGATAAACATTTATTTGAAAGAGTCCAAACAGATTTCTGTAAAAGAACTTTAAACATCACAAAAAGATGTAGCAATGTTATTGCAAGAGGAGAATTTGGTAGATATCCTCTTTCTAATATTATTTATAGCCGTATGATTAAGTATTGGTGTAGACTGGAATCAGGCACTAAAAATATGATGTTAAATGCAGCCTATAAAGAATCGAAAATTGTAGGAACTGATTGGATTAATAAGATATCTTCATTATTATGTCGTAATGGTTATGCAATTGTGTTTGAAAATCCACAGTCAGTTAATTTAAATATTTTTTCAAAATATTTTCAACAACGAGTAAATGATCAATATGAACAATACTATCAATCTTATATAAAAGAATCCCCGAGATTTGATATTGTGAAACTAGTTTTTAAAAAATATAAATTTTGCAATTATCTAGACGTTATAAAATCTAGTAAGATTAGATGTATATTTTCAAGGTTAAGAACAGATAACAGCTTACTAGAGGTAACTAGAGGTCGATTCAGAAATGTTCCCAGAGAAGATCGATTATGTATATGTAAAAAGAGTGTAGAAGATCCGATACACTTTATCTTACATTGTGAAAGATATAAAGATTATAGAGATTTATTTATAAAAAATATGACAAATCTGAACATGAAAATTGAAAAGAACTATCCTAATAAAATTATACAACTTTTGTTCAATTTTGAAGTGAACGCTGAGGTTTCGCGGCACTGTGTAAATTTTGTCAAAGATATTTATGCATCACGAAGTGAGGTGTAAGAATTACGGTTTTACAGTTAATAATTATATTTCTACATTGCTTTACCTAGCGATGATATCAGTATAATTTAAATCTGTCTATACGGTTTTACAGTTAATAATTATATTTCTACATTGCTTTACATAGCGATGATATCAGTATAATTTAAATATGTCTATGCTGTTAAATGAGTTTGATGGGTACACGTGTGTGTACTAACTTCAGTATGTTGATGTCCTGGCATTGTATTGGCTGAATAAACTTGTCTTGTCTTGTCTTGTCTTGTCTACAACACTTGTTTGAGTGGCATCCGAAGTCTTTATTTCTCATAATATTTACTGCTGAAGAAGTTGGCCCAACATTGAGATAGCGCTGGGACTGGCTGAATCTGTCAGATTCACCCTTTAAACGCCAAATTATTTAATCTGAATTTTCACCCACTTGAAGTTGTGTCTCGCAGACGCGATCCACAACTTCAAGTGAGTGAAAACTATTTAGCTTTGAAAAAATGAAGGTGAACGATTTTGAAATCTTGCTAATTGATGTCACGTTTTATCTTTGTCATGTTCAAAAGCTGGCATTTATTGTGCTAATAAAAAATGAAAAAAATGTATACAATCGGGACCGGTGGTTGAATGGTTTAATACCGTATAACTGAGGCAATTACAGATTAGATTATCGTACGTCACCTCAGTGGCGACCCAGTGTAACTCAATGAAGACGTATATGTACCAGCACACTAAACCGACTGACCAACAAACCCACAAAAAGCGACCGACCAGATAGCAGGCTTGTGATTGGTCGAGATGGCCATTTCGACCAATCACAAGCCCGATATCTGGGTCAATTGCTTTGAGAACACAGAACCTCCTCCCTTTTTTATCCGCTAATAAATCTGAGGTTAGAGAGAGAGTGCGATATCTGTGTTTTTGTAATCAGATGATATTTAGTGTTTTTTGTGTGAATTGATCCCGCTACCTAAAACTATTTATTTATTTCTTTCTTCCTCCGTGTTTTCCTCTAACATAAGTGACCCTGTTACATCCGGTCACACACTTTTATCAACTCCAACATAATTAATGAATTTGGAGAAAACAAGGACACGTTTTCTCCAAATTAATTATTTTTTCATGGAAGAGTTTGAAAAATGTCGCCAGTCAAACTTCATTCAAACATGTTATCATTAAATAAAGCTGTTTTGATTAAAATTAGTTTACTTGTTGGTGGCAGTGTGATATGATAAAGGTACACATAAACATATGTGATCTGAGTCCCAGCAAATGCAAATTATTTGTATAACATTTGTACAACATTGTACAAATGTTATACAAATGTTTTGTGTTTACTGGGGTGTACCTATTAAGTACACCGCTTTTGAAATGTATGTGTATATGTAGGCCTATACTACCTATATACACATCACCATTTTTTTTAAACCGGAATATTTTACCCAAATGACAATCGTCCCATATTATAATATGATTTTACTTTGTTATGTTAAAGCTGGTGAAAGATGACTTTC
Source organism: Flabesymbios commensalis (assembly GCA_964017125.1). Lineage (NCBI taxonomy): Eukaryota > Metazoa > Annelida > Polychaeta > Terebellida > Flabelligeridae > Flabesymbios > Flabesymbios commensalis. The sequence continues at coordinate 40,954,658 of OZ024909.1, read as the reverse complement.
CCAAGAGTGGCAAGCCCAGAGCGGCAGACATGCAGCCCATCAGGGTACCCCCGGCAACCCCACTACACGAGCGAGTCAAAGTGCTGCCCTCTGTCAAGCGGTATCCCAAGACAACCAGCGGGGAGGTGGGCTTCCGGTCCACGGACTTCGAATTGAGACTTGAAAAGTACGGGAGCTACGCCAGACCCAAAGGGGATCTGTTCAAAACCTTCAAATGGCCGAGAGAAGCCTGTATTTGAGCTACATCTCCATATTTGAGCCACCATCTCCAAGTTTTGACTCTTTCTGTTCTCTTACTCATCTTGTACTTCCTGCTTTTACTTTGAAACTTAAACCTTACAACTGAAATGTTTTTGTATAAACTATGGAGACCAAAGGTTTCAATTTTAAGTCATCATTAATTCAATTGTTATCAGAAATATATAACATATACATAACATAGTCCTGCTGTCTAGAATATTTTTTATGCAGTAAGATTTGGAAACATGTCAGTACAACAAGACTGTCTTGTCTAATGTTTCACCAATTTAGGCCATTTTCACTGCAGTATGTGCCGTTGCATCGACACATAAAGTGTAAGTAAAGATGACATTTTCAACTGGTTATAATTATATATGAGCAGTTCAATGGCCAGTAATCGCTTCAACCAATGCACTTTACACAGTTTTTTATATTTATAATTTGTTTTATTTGTTGAATATAGTATTTCACTGAACTATACGATGTCACAAATTATTTGAAACCAAAGCAGTGCTCAGCAATTTGCCCCAGTTCAGCAATAATATTTGAACGGACACACATACACCACTGTGGAGAACGTTCCCAGCAGACACGAGACGTTGAATCAATTCTGGTTTAACGCTGGTACAGCATCTATGACGCTGTACCAACGTTAAAACAACTTTGATCACCTTCTTGTGTCTGCTGGGTTGGCTGAAAAACACTTTTGTGGTGCCGCACTCACCGTGTTCACAACGCGACAGTATTAAAACAGCCTTCGCGGGGAGGGCGTATAATAGAATAAAGTCAAATTATAATAAAAACTGTAGTCTATAGTTCTATGCTAAGAAATGACGGCTTTTAACCCTTTAAGCGCTAAGCACGACTATAATCGTGTTTGATCTGTTTTATTATCAGGTTAAATCACCGTTATTAGGAATCAAACGTGTGTTTAAACATCAAGATTTGCAAATATTTGGTCTCAAATTAAACAAATAGTGAGTAATTTTCACCCACCTGAAGTTGTGGGTCGCGGTAGCGAGCCACAACTTGAAGTGGGTGAAAATTTAAATAAGATAACTTAGCGGGTAAAGGGTTGAATAGACCCACAATCCTTTAATTATCCCAGAGGGGGGGGGGTATGGTATTCACCGCCCATTTGTGCGCACACAGCATAATATCACACAGTTCTCTAAGTTATTATTACTGCAGCAGTATTAATCACAATCGCTCATATATATCTGTTCAATGCGTGACCGAATAACTGCAGTTAAAAATAGTGTTATCGTAAGCACATCAGCAAATGACAAACATTCATCCAATGCTGGCTTAACGTCGGCCCAGCGTCGAAAACGATGGGCCGTCATTAAGCCAACATTTTGAACAACGTCGTTTATTTGCTCAAACAGCATCCCAGCAAGCACGATCCGTTCCTGTATCTGTATTTGTAATACGTGGCAGTACGCACTAATGTTGACCAAATGGCGGTTCGATGGACCAACATCAAACCAACATTGTCCCAACGGCTCGTAATTGCTGAGATGATATCCTCCAGGAGGAACCACTGGTTTTTGAATCGTTGCCGCTACATTTGCAATGATTGCACAAGCAGACTGCCACGATTTTGCTCAGCTAGACAGACTGGTTGAGCAGGTCTAGATATTTTACCAGTGTTTATACAAAGACAATCTGCAATTATGGCTCATGTGGCAACTACGCTTCACGTGTCAGTGGTACAAGTTTGAACAAATTTGGGCAGGTGACATTATAAACATGGTAAGCGACTGTAAATCGATTTAAATAATAAATGTTTATATTTCCCAGTCAGTTTCGCTTGGATAATTTAAAGAATTTATTTCACGCTCTAATGATAATGAATTATCTAATGATTTATCTAAAATCGACATGAATATTGTTTTGGTGGCATTTGTTGGTTGTATTGATTTGTATTTGTAAGTCTACTGTTTGTCTTTTTTTATTCTTATTATTTATCGATAGTTATATATTAACTCAGGGTAGCCTAATTTTGAGCAAATACACTATTTTTGCTAGACGAATCTAACATGGAGTCTAAAAGTATACCTATAATATTATGAAAAATTGACAACTGGATCTGTATCTCATTTAGACATAATTTATATTTATGAAATATATGTACACGAGTATACTGTTTAATGGTGATTTGTTCGAGAATCACACACCAAATAATTATTTTGATTGTCTTTAAGAAGTGTAGCTGTAGACCTACTTCTATTGGGAGATTGGCATTACTATGTCTTTAAATATTTTTCCACCACTGTCATATTTCATGTGAGCTATGAATAATCACACTTCAACTATGTATATAACTATTTGTTCATTACACTATTAAAAGTATCGTTTGTTTTATATTATTATTTGGTTTTACACTACGTTTGAGGAATAAATGATAAAATATGTTTCGTGAACAAAACTGAGAAAATTGAAGCAACTATGTATTGTAGATACCAATGATGGTAGGGGGGGGGGGTGTTTAGCCGAACTATCTCATATCATATAAATTAAAGACATCTACACAGTGATGCTTAACACAAGCAATATGCCTAATAATGGCTCACATTAATGAGATGCCACCTTATCTATTGTGAACAAAGGCAGAGAAACAATCCCTCTATAATTATAAATCTTAATTAACCATAATTTTAGGTGCTAAATGTAAGCCGCCATTTTTCAACTCTGTGATATTTTTCAACTCTGTGACATTTTTCAACTCTGTTACATTTTTCAACACCGTGACATTTTTCATTCACTCGACGAAATTCAAATGTAGGAAACAGCGCTTACTTTTAAAACGTAGACCATATCAGTTGACAAAAATAGTTTTATTGGATACCTTGCCACGCCACATTTATAAACTGGCAATCCATATTTTTGCTGTAAACAAATATTTTGGATGCGGTTGAAGCTATAACCCTGTTTCTGCTTAATATAAAGATGTTTTTCTGACAATATCACACCAACGTTGTTTTTGTGTCAATATGTACAGCATATCGTAAATAACTTTATTTCAATACGACATAATACATAGCGCGAACAGAACACAATGATATCTATTGAAAGAATGTCGACAATTCTGTTTTCAATGAAGCCATATTAGTTGTGTAATTTTAAGCATAGGGTAGCGTTATTTATTTATGGTCAATCCAACGTAATATAGCTATAGACATTTTATAACATGATTATGCGAGGTAAATTTGGTGCTGAAAACCAGATATATTTGAGATTAAAATATTCAGCATCGATGATCACAGAAGACGAAACACCGCAAATTTTCAATTATTAATACATATTTAAGATAATTATTATGTAAGCAACATTTTTAAATATCTATAATGAGTTATTTAGCTAACAGTCGCGGTTCGGTGCTGCATGGGCAAGTAAAATGCATTGGTCTAGACATGAAGTTAACTCCATGGTCTAGACAAGCACATTAATAATAATATATTGCATTTACAATTTTATTTTATGTGAAGGCCTACCCAACAAACACAAGACGTTTAACTAATGTTTGCGACGCTGGACCAACATTAATCAAACATTCGTCCAACGTCTTGTCTTTGCTGGGTAGAGTTCACAGACAGCACTGTGATATGTCATATCACTGTCATGCGGCCATCGACAGCACCATAAACATACAGTGGCTGCTTAGTTTTCAATTAAAAACAAAATTTCCCTATTTATCCCATTGCGTTGTCATATTCTTGTGATTTATGATTTATTTAACTGTGACCCAGCGAACATGAGGCATTCAGCCAACCTTGGTTTGGTGTTGGGCCAGCGTCACATACGGTGGACCAACACCGAAACAACATATGATCCATGTATCCTGTTTACTGGGAATGTCTAACATTCCCTCGGCCCGCAAACTTAAGGAAAATAACGTGATTATTATAAAATAGTGGATAACTGGATAATTAGTGAGAATTCAGACATTTTCATCCCATCATTTAAAAGAAAACTGAAGGTAGTATTTGTTACTTAAAACCATATACTACGATTTCAATTGGCATGATATTATAATTTTATAAAGATGGATAAAATAATTCTATGCTGTTTTGGCATGGTGAAGCAATGATGGGCCATCAATTTAGGAGATACTAACTTGAAATAAAAATAGACGAGCGATGTTTCAGTAATAGTCACACAGGTGAGGAGGATATAAAACCGAAGTAGTAGTTATATATTAGACGGTAATATGTAATTATGGATAGGTAATGGCAGCTATTATATACATGTAATAACAGGGCCTATAATTAAATCGGCCACAGTGTTGTGTCTGTTCGCACGAACGTCCACGAACCTTTGCTTAGTCATCGCCAGCAAACAGGATACATCCACCCAATGCTGGTTTAATGTTGGACCAGTGTCGGAGACGGTGGGCCAACATTAACCCAGCATTGGGTGGATGTCTCGTGTTTGCTGGGAGATCGATCACCGACCATTCCATGCCATAGACGTGTTTTTATGACATTTCCGTCCAAACGTTTTTTATCTGCATGGACTTTTTTCGGCAGAAATGGCTATCTAAAATAATAGTATGTTCAATAAATTACTAGTTCTCCATTTAAGTGACCTATGATTATAAAAAAATTAATTAATTAAATACATTCAACGTTGTTAAACACTAAATTACTCTTCAATTAATTATTCAATTTTATTGAAAATCTAAACAGTATATTTATTATACAGATAAATTTATCGTTACATGTATCTACCTTGTCAATTGCTAAATGTGATGATAGTCACAAAAATAAAGCTTAAACGATATAAATGTTTTGATAAACCTTGTACCAATATAATTCACTTTATTATCAACAGCTTTGCATACGCATAGATACATATTTATTTATTGTAGTGGCATGCATATACATATACAACATCGAAATAAATATCATCATGATCATGAACTGTATAATATGCCGGGCCAACTTGGCTTAGTACGTCACTTTATATCGTCGCCTCGGAGCTAAAGGATCCTATCTGACACTCGTCAGAGTGGCAGATAGGATCCTTTAGCTCCGAGGCGACGATATGAGGTTATAGCAAAGGTATACACTGTGCCGATAAGGTAAGTATGAAGTATCGACTTCGCCAGATGAGCAAAAATATTACTGTGAGGTTTCGGTAATAAAATGGAAACATAATCTGATATAGCAAAATTTTCTCTAAGGGTAACACATTTTCCCAACTTAGGTTTCTGTGTAATATCCCGCTTCCAATCGTCCTCCATTAATAAAATAGTTTTGTGTTTTGTATTTGAAATATACCACACAGCGAAGTTTTAAAATACATTTTCGTGTTACCGATGTTGAATAGTTATATTTACATAGTACGAACAATTGCGCTTAAATGTCAATGAAAATAATGGGTCAGACTGAAAAATATATTTTGTTAATCTATGATTTTTCATATTTACTAAGCGATTCCAAATTCGAATAAAAACATTTATATAATGACGAAATTTAGTATAGAAACTCGCTAGTACGCGTGCGCGGAATCAGACTGATTTTTCGGTAAATCTGAGTCATGATCAAAATACAGATAATCCTGTAAAGAGACACCCGCATCAGTGTTTACAGGTGTACGCGACGCGTGACCCTGCGCGAAATTACCGTCGATACACTGCATGGTTAAGCGCTGAAATACTTTTGTATAAACCATGGAGACCAAAGTTTTTTTATTATTTTTCAATGTAGCATAAATGTCTCAGTCAGCTTTTTCTGCTTCATTTGAATACCTGCGTTATGGGTCTACGGCCATTAGAAATATTTTAATTGTTCCAGTGCGGGGACCGTCTTTATGCGTCAGAATCTGACGTCTACAGACGTCAGATTCTGACGTATAAAGACGGTCCCTGCGCTGATAAGGTTAACGTCGATACACTGGTTTCAACCTTAACGATGCCGCCATTAACGTGACGCCTAGTCACATTGAAAAGGGAGAAACAAGAATATTTCTCTGAAAACCCCACGCAGGATCGGCGGGGTTCGAACCTGGGACGCATTCAGGCAAGGCATTCGGGCACTGTACCATCTGACCATAACTATTTATCCTCTTTACTTCCGGACATCAAAGGGGCATTCATTTTTCCGGTACACCGTGTTCTCGTGATCATGATGATGAGGCTTGTGATGCGATGCGCATTTGACACGTAGAAATCAGATAAAAATAGTCTGCATATAACGATAATAATATGGGCTGGTAGGTCATGGTGGGATAGCATGAAGCTGTATCAGTGGGAATGATATGTAATCAGGTAATGTATTCATTCAGATCATTCACCGCAGTACACCTGCTCAGACAGATTGAAATTACACCACCGAACAGTGTAAAAAAAACGTTTTCATTGCTGTGCCAATGCCTTTAGCGTGGACACAGTAGTGAAACGACATTTTGTGTTCTGAACTATGTTTATTATGGCTCAATCATTTGCAACCTGACAACTGCGTTTTTATAGTTGAAGTCAAATAAAATTATATACATGTGAAAGAAAAATAATATAGCAACAATAACAACAATATGGCATTACTGGCATATATATTTGGCATACAACGAGGTATGCTCTTCATTATTCGATAATGCACAATATTTTATGACGCGCATCATGAACATGTTATATCTAAAATTTGTCGATCTACTTCATATAACGACACTGGACATGCACATCTCACATGCTAACTGAGTATTCACCATTCTAGACATACATAACAATCATAGAGCCCCTATACAATGGATAATTCACCTATTAGTATACCTAATAAGCACTAATAGCCAAGGTTATAACTACATATTTAAATTCAACGTTATGTCTCTCGTTTGTGCTTTTAACCCCTAAAGGTATTTAATTCAAATTGTCACGCACTTCAAGTTGTGTCTCGCTGACGCGATCTACAATTTCATTTGAGTGAAAATTATTTTGATTTGTCGAAATGTAGCTCAATCGCTTCTAGACCTTGAAGACACATTCACATTCAAGAAAGGTAAATCGGTTATTAGTTATGATTGCCGCTCAAACATCCAGCTCACCATCGTTGCTTGACAGGATTGTGATCCATATCTCTGTAATTATAACAAACAAGACTGAAAACACCAATTACAATACTTTGCTTTAATTTACCTTGTTTTACCCATTCAAGCCTGGGATTTACAATTGTTATCTTCATCCACCAGAAGCTGCGAATTGCTCTCGCAATTCTCGACTTGTAGTAGATGAAGATGACTTGAAGTGTGGGGAATATGAATATAATAATAATATTACAAATTTAATAATAATAATATAATAATAAAACCGCTTTGATCGTTCACATTGAGCCATTAATCCTCAAAATGCTGAATTTTTTGTGAAAATCTTGGAGACCAAAGGGTTTTTTTCAATTTGAAATCATCATAAATGGCTTAGTTGGCTCTTTCTGATTCATTTGAATACCCATGTTATGGGTCTACGGCCATTGGAAATATTTTTACTCTTACAGTGCGGGGATAGACTTTAGTCGTCAGAATCTGACGCCTACAGACGTCAGATTCTGACGACTAAAGTATATCCCTGCGCTGTAAGGGTTAATACGGGTAAGCATTCCATATCTGAGCCGTAAGATGGAGTTCCGCCGGCGGCGCGCGATCGATTCAACCCCTATTAACGCCCTCGAAACACATTTCAATTGAGTTAACCTATAACTGATTGACCATTCATGAATCCACTGATGCAGCTGATTTTGAAACATTCTATTAGTTATTATTTTATCACATTTTTAAAACACCTTTCGAAAATTATTACAACCATTTGTGATGATGCGAGTATCTTACGTTTCAAATACATGCTGTGCAACTTCTAACCCGAAACATAGTGGAGGCCGAGATCTTTTGAACTATATTTTATGAAAGCAAGACATTTTCATTCACCTTGAGGTGGGAATTGCGGCACATCTCAGGGTGAATAAAACTACGAGTGAACAACTGTGTGCAAGAAGGTGATGTAAGTTTAAAGCTGTAGACCACTCTATGTATCTTCCTGATTTCAGTTATACCCCAGTTACCTCCATCTCTGATTGTCCCGCTGTTCGTACACAGTGGAGTACTCAATTAAGAATATGTTACTCCTCACCATTACATTTAAATGATTCTGGCGGGTTGAAATGACAAAATTGACCAATTATCACCCGTCCTTACTTAGATCGGGGTGGAATAGGCCTGCCATCCCTGTATTTTTTGAAGCACATGACGTACATTGTAAACCTCAGATTCTGTACAAATTGTACGTTGTACAAATGTTATATAAATGTTTCGTGTTTGCTGGGAAGTCGACACTTTAGTAGTTGACTGGCGGCGAATCTAATTGAATCTATATTAAAATAAATGCGATGAATCTTATGCGTGTTTTTATAGTAGGCCTAATCAACTGAAATAAAGTACTGTCATTTCGCGGCGCGAGGGGCGACCAGATGAAACTATGTGTACAATAATTATATCATTTGTTTTATTTTAATATCTGCATTTTATGGGACAAATCCCTCGAAATATTACATCTTATTGCGATTTCCACATTGCATAACCTAACATCGTCCACTTATGATTACAAGCAGTAGATACGACCTTCTCGTCACCTTGGTATCAGAGGGTCGTATCTGCCACTTTGTGATACCAAGACGACGTTCTGATCCCAATGGCACGATATACCACTGTTACATCAGCAGCAGACTGAGCATACTCGCATCGCGGTAAATTCGTCTGATGATCTCAGACAAGTGGTCCAATTAGTGTGCTGCCGTGTATAAAGACAAACAGCAATAACTGCTTATATCCCAAGTGTACAGTTACGGCTGTTTGCTTACATATTGCAGTGTAGTAGGGCGTTGTCTGGTCGCGACAGGGGCTCTTGTAATGTTACAGCGAAGGAGACGGGAAACATGACTCATTGTAACGCCCGATCTGAATCACAGAACTGACCGGAATTAGAAAAGAAAACAGAGGGTAATGGGGGGGGGGGGGCTTCACTACAGGTGATATCCATACACATAGTGCTTATCCAGTTCAGTGAAATCAAGGGGTTAGCGAGAAACGAAGGCGTGTCCTATTGAATGACGATTAAGCCCCTTTAAATTGGTCAAATCCACTGTGGTAGATATTCAGACAGTCAGACAAATTATCGGTTGTTTATTTTATAGTGAAATATTTAATGCTTTTTTAATTGGTACCAGACAGACATATATTTCATTGACATAAAGAAAAGTCATTACAGATTTATTTGTCATAAAATGATTATGTACATGTATATACAAGATGGTTAGTTTGCTAAAATTACATGATAACACATACATGATTAAAATCATGTTAACGCTTTTAAGCGCATTCATACTGTTTTTCCACAACTAAAATTTGACAGAAATTGAACAAATATGCATGTATAAATCTTGAGTAAAGCCCCCATTGTGAAATTTAGCAGGTTTAATTTTTAAGTGAGGAGGTATTTTTCTTTCATTTGAAGTTGGCAATTGCGTGAGCAATGCCAACTTCAAATGAAAGGAAACTGTTAAGTAGTAATGAAGCACTTAAAGAGTTAAGTACCTAATGTTAATTTTTAAGCTCCTACATGTTTATTTTTAAAATGAAATATTTCGTAAACTTATTTGAAGGTGGAATTGTTAGCACGATTTGCAGCTTCAAATGCACGAGAAACTACCCCCTGGGCACACGACGTTGTTGTGACGTTGAATGAACGTCAATGACGTTGATTCAACATCGCAGCAACATCGTGTGCCCAGTCGGTAGACAGTCAGCCAGAGACTGCAAACCTGTGCCGAGATTAATGAATTGGTCCTTGTCCTTGCTTGGCCCGAGACACACACGCCTCTGTTAAAAGTTTCATGCAAATCCGCACGGACCCTGAATCCGGATCGTAATTCGGATTAGCCCCAAAATCTAATCTAGTGTTTTTTAGGACGAGACACGGGTCTGGTAAAAGTTTCATGCAAATCCGTCCATTACGTTTTAAGTAATCTGACAGACGGAAAGACAGACAGACAAACCAACGCGATCAAAACCATAACTGTCCTGCCGGAAGTAACAGACCAGTAAGCAATGGTAAACTACAATCCAGCTGGTAGGCCTCCCGGCAGTGTCTGCGTACTACTACTTGTCCGAAAGTGACGATGTCATAATTATGATAAATTTAGCAACTGAATCGAACTCATTTGGGATTAGAAAACTTGAAAATTATTGAGCAAGTATATAAGTCAAGATGGTCTTATTAATAATAATTGATTTAAGTTTCGCCCGATTCCAGTACCATTGAATCGAGTTGTGATACTACCATGGTTTACTTACACAGCATAACAACCGTTTACCACACATGACACCGATTGCATCGATCACTACAATTTTATTGTCGGATGTAAATCTTTATTCATAAATATTTACAAGATGATTTTTTTATATTATAATCAGTTTAATTTGTGGGTTTTTTCGACAAAAACGTATGACACGCCTATACATCCAGAGCGTGTAACTTTACCGTGCCGTGAAGTCTAAAACTCCGGCTCGAACCCGATTGTTCGGGGTGGCGTCACGGGTAAGCCGATCCCTGAATCCGCGTGCACGGCGTGACAATTTGGTTACAGGTCCGCAGCGGTTGAGTGAGCGAAAACAGTGAAAACCCGGATCGCCGCGGGGACGTGCGTGATCCGTGTATGTGTGGTCTCCACGGCAACCCCGGCGACTGCCAGACGTTCAGCCAACGCTGGCTTGATGCTGGTCCAACATCATTTCAACGTCTCATCCCAGCAAACACGAGACGCTCACCCAGTGTTGATTCAATGCTGATCCAGCGCCTTCGACGCTGGGCCAACATTGAATCAACACTGGATGAAAGTCTTGTGTTCGCTGGGATGTGTGCTGGAGGACTGTGTACTCCCTGGATTTAGCTGCTGTTCAAAGTTCAAACTGAAAACATACTTAAAAAGCCAGAATGAAGCTTTACTTTGCCATATGTCAGGTGAAGGTCGAGGGTTCAAATCTAGAGAAATGTGAATTATCGTTTCATCATGTTCATTCGGTTTATTTTACATTCTTTTTTTAAATCTCAACTATTATATCACAATTTTCCTAATGTTATTGCTGTGAACCTGGTGCAGCCACCAACCCAGCAAACACGAGACATTGAACCAATGTTGTGTTGATGTTGGCCCACCGTCTACGACGTCGGACCAACATCAACACAACATTAGTTAAATGTCTCGTGTTTGCTGGTAAAGTCACATTCAATGAGACTGATATTTATTTCAATTCACCTGATGAGTTTAGTGCGATGGAATTGAACCCGTGTCTGCGAAACCGAATAACGCCGATTTCAGTGCATAGTTGCATTTGTAAATTGGCAAATAATAAAAAGTTCAATCACGTACGATGACATACGAAACTTGAATGTTTCTTTCCTTTGCCATTGCAAATGCGGTTGGGGATGTCAGTGAATGTAAAATTATATAACTATATTATATTATATGTCTGTTTAACGACTATTTTAAATATGTATTTAAGCAGGTAGATGAGACTATAATTTGTGAGGATCATCTCAATAGTATGTGTTTTAGTGATTCTGACGTCTTTAAATTTGTATGTCTATGTTAATAAAGCGTGTGGGTCTGATAATATCTCCCCATATGTATTGCAAATATGCGCTGAGCAGATAACCTCATCACTGACAAGTTTTTCTTCAATTTAAGCATGAGGCTATCACAAGTTCCAAATAATTATGTGGAAGTGTGCATATGTGTCACCAATTTATAAAATAGGGGATCGTGACAAAGTAAGTAACTATAGGCCTATATTTTTATTGAGTATAGTATCAAAAGTACGTTGTATATATAATCTGATTTATAGTTTTGTCAGTGAGTATATCTCTAAAAAGCAACATGTTTTTTACTCGGGTAGGTCATGTAATCCCCAGCTGAGATGAGATGGGTTTTCAGATAAAGGTTTTCAATTTAATTAGATTTTGGTAAGGCTTTTGACAGGGTACCACATTAATTACTTACTTATCCTTAAGTTGAAAAATTAGTGACTCACTGAATTGGTTAAATCCTATTTAACAGGGAGAAAACAGCAAATAGTCATAGAGGGTGCTAAACCTAGCTGGTTGTCTGTGACATTAGGAGTACCTCAGGGCTCAATTTTAGGCCCACTGTTATTTTTCTTATAAGTATATTAATGATATGTCACATGTTGTTTCTTTTTGGTCTATTAGTTTGTTTGCTGACGATGCAAAGTGTTTTGTTTAACCCTTACAGCGCGGGGATCGATTTTATTCGTCAGAATCTGACGTCTGTAGACGTCAGATTCTGATGACTAAAGTAGACCCTCGCACTGTAAGTGTAAAAATATTTATATTGTCCGTAGACCCATAACATAGGTATTCAAATGAATCAAAAAGAGCTAACTAAGACATTTATGATGATTTCTAATTGAATAAACCCTTTGGTTTCCATGGTTTATACAAAAAAAGCAAGAAACCGGATTAAAGGTCTTTATAATTATGACCATGTTTACTACAGCAAGACATCGAAAATCTTCTAATGTGGAGTTATATCTGGGGAATGGATTATAACATTGATAAATGCAATGTATTATCCATCACCAGAAGTAAATTACCATTTATTTTTTACTATAAATTTTGAAACAAGCCCCTACAACCGAGTACAACACATGCGAGATTGGGGAGTAACGATAAACACCAATCTCGCATGGGGCTCACATTGTAGGGGATTGATTAATAAATGCAATAGAACGATGGGTATGATTAAACGAGCAGTTGGTTTTAATAATCCTGTTAACGTTACGACCTCTATGTACCGTACATTGGTACAGAGTAACTTAGAATATTGTTCTAGTGTGTGGTCTCCCAGTACAAATTCTGATACAAAGGCTATTGGGTCAATACTGCGACTCGTTATATTCTTAGTTATTCGGAAAAAAATTACGAGCAGCGACGAATCCTGGTATAATAATATAGAAATACTTTGAAACTCATCTCTGAGATCTGGCAATGCGGGCCTTGTTTTACGCATGAAAGTTGTTAAACAACAGAATCGTTCCACTGTGGAACGCCCTCCCGCGGCATTTGAGGGATGCCAATTCTCATTATTGTTTTAAACGTGAACTTTTAATGCATTATGAAAACCTTGTTATAGATTTTGATACAGATAATGTATATGTACCTTGTCAGGGGGCATGTAGGTGTCACTCCTGTGCGTGTAATCGTGGTGCACCACGTTAAAACTATTATTATTATTTTTTTTTACATAATAATATTTTAATTTTACGACGTTGGTTTCTTGTATAGGCATATTGCTTGCTCTCGGTTAACCTGCCATATTGTACTATATTTGTTTAATGAACTTAAATGTATTCATATGTACATGTACTGTGTATGACGAATAAATATTATTGTAAATTGTGAGTAGCACAGTGACCTATCCTTTTAACACCGTCTCATCAGGCCATCAAATAATCACTGCTATTAGTAATGAAATTGTGCTTAAGCATCAATATTTTGATTTTTTGTCCCAACTATAAATCAGTTCACCTACTTGAAGTTGTGGGTGGCCGTGGAGTACAACTTCTAGTGTGCGAAGATATAACTGCTCATATTAATTATATAACTAACCAATGGCAAACTTGAGCAAAAACAATCATACATAGCTGCATGAGGTACATGTGTAGGCTGGCACTGATCCATAGATAGGGATCGAGTGCAGATGCACAAGTGCATCTGACGCATGCACCGGGATCCCTGGCCCAGAGGCACATCAAGTCCGGAGCGGCTGATGTACTCTTGCCACACACGCACCTGCGCTGATCCTGGCGTGACCGGGGGGTCCTGTTTTCTCGGGATCGGGAGATCGGGGGATCCCCGGGTGCTGGTTTGATTGCAAACGGCACAACGGCGTATTGATCAGTCCGAGTAGCCAGACGAGACGTTCACCCAATGCTGCTTTAATGTTGGGCCAGCGTCTTCGACGCTGGCCCAACATTAAAACAACATCGGGCGAACGTCTCGTGTCTGAGTGGCCAGACGAGTGTGAAGCTGGCGTAATCAGGAAAATTAACACGTATGGACGCTTTGCTGCTAAGGGGGCGTATCTGCCACTTTGAAAAGTATCTGCCACTTTGAAAAGTGGCAGATACGCCCCTTTGGCACCAAAGCCCCACCGTCTCCGTACGTGAGACTGGCCCATTTGCCGATCCACTCTGTGGGGGCTGCGAGTGCTAAAAAACCCCATCCGCACCAGGAACTGATCCGCGCCATGTCTGGTGAATCAAAATCTGCAAAAGTGTCAGCTCAAATCAGGCGGATATTTTTCATTATATAATCTATGTGATATGTTTTTAGTACATGTAAATGTATGTGATTTTGCCGATACATTGTTAATTGTTGTACAAATAAATTTGATTTTGATTTGATTATGTGCATACACATTATTAATTGTCATTCACCATCATATTTGACTCAAATGCTTGAGATGAAAAAAAGACCAGTCCGACTGAGACAATTTGATGACCAATTGAAACTCATCGTTCCCCGTACCAGGAGACTTGGTACTGGAGCCGCACTTAGTGTTAATAGACCAAAACTTTTAATTTGAGAAATGTTTCATCGCTGAGCAGTTTTAAAAATAATCTAAATACATACCTTTCTAAATTATACTATTTTAGCTGAATATTTTATTCATTTTACAAGTGTAACTTTTATGTAGGCGCCTTGATCAGCAGTGCTGGAGTCGTGCGTTGTTTTTTAGGAAATGTCATAATGATAATAAACATAGTTAGGCGCATTATAACCAATTTAGAGCTTAATTTTTCCTTTAAATTAAAAACTTAAAGCGGTATGTCATTTCACATTGCTTATCACAGTACATGTATACTCAGGCTCTTATAGCCTTGAATAATCCCGAATTAAAATTATATAACAAACTTTTGTCAGAATGCTGATAAGAAGAGCTGGAGAAAAAATAATCGCAATAACAGTTGTGTCTGAATTAAGTTCATGGAAATGCGGTATAAATCAATTTGGCTTAAAATAATTGTATTTCAGTGACACATCTATATTACTGTTATTTCTTTTTGGTTTTGGTTTAGAAACCGTGTTATGTCTGTATAGGTAATATTGTGAGGTGGGGAGTGAAATTGTCAAATATGATAAAATTCGAGTGATTTTCTTAGGGTGAATATGCACCTCTAGCACGCGGAGGGTTATGACTAGTGATATAAACCTAGCCCCGGCAGACGGCATAACGGGAAAGCACCCGTTCTATGTCTGAGGGAGGGTGGGGAACATCCGCCCCCTCCTCTGTCTATATGAGCCCTACCAACGTGAGGGGACAGTAACCCAGGCCCCCCTGTGCCGTGATGCCCGGCCGTCCTCCACAGCTTTCTGGCATGGCCGCTCTCCATGTTGGCAGTCCCGACCGCCGCTTTCCCGGCTAATTTAACCCAACATTGGTTCAATGTTTGGCCAGCGTCTGCGACGACATTAAGCCAACATTGGTTAAATTGGCTGAATTCTGGGGTGATTTGTCTGGAGGTGGAAACAGCACAGGGCACGGGACCGTAAGTGACAGAAACAGGATTTGTCAGATCAGGATAACACGTTATCGTGCACTTACCTCTCGCAGAGTGATCCCCAGATACCCGTGTATCTGATGCTTTTTCATGCCATTCAAAATGAGAATTGCGTCAGCAATTCTCATTGTGAATGGCGTGAAAATGGCATGACGATGGCATGGCATGAAAATTAGGCACGGTAACTTACATTTGTCTAGAAAATCTAGGTCATTTCAGAGCCTGACCCAGCACAATTTGCAACGGAATATCTTTTTCTCGATTGCATTTCAGAAGATCTCTAAAACAACATACCAAAAATGCCCTGAAATGCCTGTTGGGAAAATATGCCAAATTTGTAAAAATCCAATATAGCCGACAATATTCCAGAATATTACCCGTTCCTTCATGTAAAAAGTGTTATGCAAGCCATTTTGAAAAAAACCCTTCAAATATGCACTTCTAGAAGTTGAATGAATCCAATATGGCCGCCAGTATTCCTGAAAACTACCGGTTGTTTTGTATAATCAGCTTTGCACGAGTCATTATGAGGAGTTTACTAAATTTATTATGTACTTCTCAACATAGTTTTTTAGATTATAACGAGCTGAAAAATAGGTACTTGCAGAATTCGCATAAATCTAATATGGCCGCCCAAGTTATTGCCCAATGATCTATTTTACCAGCAAGCATTAAACCTGAACATTTTGTTGAATGTTGCCATGAACACAGAGCATGAACATATTGTAAGACTGCACAACATTGTTTATGAAATAACATAGATAATGTGCACGGGTCTCAACAATTATTTAGGTCCACCTAGAAAATAACAAATATATTTTATAAACATTTACAAGTTAGTCGTAGTTTGTTGAATAAATTGTTTAGCTACGGTGTCATTCAATACTACATTCACCACCACCCCTATTAATATTATGTCTATTGTGCATCATTGTTCATCAATATATAAGGTGTAAAATATATAGAATGTCCACCTGCCTGGATCACCCAAATAAAACTATTAACCCTTGAAGAGCTGAAATACTTTCTTATAAAACATGGAGCCCAAAGGGTGTTTTTCAATTTGAAATCATCATAAATGACCGAGTTAGCTCTTTCCGCTTCATTTGAATGTCATGGGTCTACGGCCGTTATAAATAGTTTTACTCTTACAGTGCTTTTAGACGTCAGAATCTACAGATGTTAGATTCTGAAGTCTAAAATCGATCCCCGCGTTGTAAGGATCAAACTTATTCTCTCAGATCATGAAAATAAATATCTTCTTTGTGAACAGTAACAGTAACAGCCGCGAAATTGCTACAGATGTCCCCGCGATCTCCACATGCAGAACAAATCAGTCTTGCCGCAGGAGCACCTCATAGTTGAGCAGCCTGTTTTGTAGGAGCATCTCACAATTTCAAGTAAAGCATTTAGTGCTACGTCTATGTCAGCCATTACGTTTGAACAAGAACATTTCCAAACACAATCATTAGGTTGTAGATCGAAGCCTTTCCATCGCTGCAATTACTGCTTTTCAGCGCCATTTGCATTAAACCGGACACCATCATGGCCTCTTTGGAGCCACTATATAATATGAGGCTTTCCGAAGAAACATCAAGATATAAAGTTTAGGTTTCTGCGCTGAGTGTGTCTAGTAGATTATATGTTTGTGATGTAATGATATCAGTGATTATTAAAAATATTTGATATTGACATATTCATTTAGGCATATGTCCTCTGTTGGTACTCTAATACGAGGAACATGGTGACTTGTGATGTGATGTTGGTGTGATAGTGTGTTATCATGCCTATATGATGGAATATATTACAATTATCTATGGTAATGGTGTTTTGATGAACATTATCTGCCTCATATTGATCTTATATTATAATTTGAAATGTCTGAATTCTGACATACTTCGTTCATAGGCGTTGAACCTCAGAATACGAGCAGCAAAAGCCATAACTTTAATGTCTAACCAATTATATATCTTGAAGCAAAATGGTAGTGAAGTTGCACAGCAATAACATATATTACTAGACAGTCAATCAGCGACTTCTTTAAACCTTCGCTGCACGATCAGGATCGTAATAAGGATCATCTCCAAAATTAAAATTATTTGGCCCGAGACGCACATCTGGTAAACGTGTCATGCAAATCCGTGCATTATTTTGTAAGTAATCCTGCTGACGGACATACGAACAAACCAACACGACCAGAAACATAACCTCTTTTGGTGGAGGTAATAAAGATTTCCTAGATTTGTTTACACTTGTAATATCGTATTTACATAGGATGTGATATAATACGTAGATCAGATCCCACGTGTATAAACTGCTCAACATGAACTTTTTTATACGATCCAGATATACTTTTGAAATCAATGATGTCCATGCCATGGGCATGTTATCTTGTCCACACCCTGTCTCACACACCTGAATTCTCGTGTTCTAGGCCCAGCAGACACAAAGAGTCGAATCAATGTTGGTTTAATGTTGGTGCACCGTCTTCGACGTGTGCTGGGTAGGGGACTCTTGGAATAAACTACATTGCACCATAGACCTCTAGATATGGACTTCGTGAACTTACGGCTCGCATGCGCGGCTAGGAAAAGAGATAACTGATTTCCGGTCTACCTTTCATGCTGTCTATTTATGTTTTTCATCGGCTCGATAGGTGAGTGATTTGGGCTATTTTGTCACTATAATTTAAATTACTGAACCAACTAATTGTTCAAAAATAATGTATTTTTTATATTTATGCTAAATATATACATTAAAAACAATGACAATTGAGGTTTACAATTTAAATTAGACGCCAAAGTGCTGTTTCAATGTTGGGCCAGCGTCGAAGACGGTGTGCCAACATTGAAACAGCTTTGGGTGAATGCCCTGTGTTTGCTAGGATACACTAAGCCAGCATGTCAGTAAACCTTAATTCGGACAATTGTCATAGTGAATTGAATACATGTATAGACGTCAAATTATAGGTGTATTGGACATGGTGTGTATACGTCTATGATCAATGTCCACATATTTTTACGGGAGAGGGGTACTTTATGAGCTTAAATGTTTTTTCTTGTTGTAATATTTAAATACTTTTTATAATGAAGCAGAAGGAACTATTATAATGTATTCATTTATCGAATACATTTGTTACGATTTGAAAGATGTTGATGTTAATAATTAATTTGACTGTGATTTAAATTGTGATCAACACAATGTTTACATACCCATGAAAAAACGATCAAAAAGCACATGGTTGACAGTTTACAGCGGAAGTAAACTATCCCCTTTCTCGCCAATTCTCGCAGACGGAAGCTCATACACAGCAATCAGTGTCCTGAGATTTGAAGTCGGTTGTCCATTTCCTCGATGTCTATGATTGCACAAAGCGGGGCAAGCGTGCAACTTTTCATAGAACAGCAATCATTGCTTGAAATGGCCTGCTATTAGACGTACGAGCTGCACGACGATTATCTATCTTTAGATCAGGCCTAAATATACATTTATTATAAACTTTAAGCCATGGAAAGTAACACATTTGTATTCTTCTGGCCCATATACCTATTTTCACTATTTAAGCTAACAACATTTGCTTTGCTCCGCCATCTTGAATGCCTCTCTTTGTGGACCACAGTGGAAATAGGTTAATTTCAATTGTATTAATTTTCCGTATAATCCGATGTATCCGATGTATCCGATGCCTTTGTGCATCTATTGTACTGCTTTAATCAAAATAATTATACTACTACTAACAAATTGAAGACATGTTTTAACAAAACAACACTATTGAAAGTATTAAGAAACAATTTAACTGAAAGGCTTGAAGCATGACATCATATGTCTCGTCCCTATTTCTCATAAAAAATGGTAACTATGATAACATAGCATAGAGGAGACGCACTTTCGTCATTGTGGTATGTGCTCTGGTCATCCATAGATTATCACTCTAATTCTATTTTCCTTGGTATAAGTTATATCTAAATTGTCTAAAGGTGCTCCATATGTATCAGTTCACCTCATACACGTCCAGTGATTAATTACAAACATCGATGAGACAAGTGAACATACTAGGGGTATATGGAGACATTTTTTTAACCTGTTTTGGTAAAAATAAATGATCGTGTTTTTAAAAAAAATCATGTATTGATATGATATACCTCACTAGATTCACAAGTGTTGTCAAAGTTGTTTATTTATGCAATTATTATTTTTGGTGGTTTTCTATTTTTCTACTGTTGATATGGCAGTTTAGTTAACCGTATGCTGAACTGGGTATCATTTTAACCTTAACGCTGCTTAACCAAATGGTTTAAACACTATAGTTTAGCAAACCCTGCTTTAAGAATACGGTCGTTAGAGGCAGATATTTAAGCTTGTGTGTGGGGGATATTTCTGATAATTCGTACCAGAAGAAATAATTAAAAAGTAAGTTCAAACAAGATTATTAGTACATCTGTCATGTTTGTCCATAAACATACAAAGATACGTCTTAAAACAACGTACTTGGCGAATTCTTAATTGCAAATAAAAATGGTGTGTGATTGCTTTCGCGTATCGCGCCGGATTTTGCATGTGGTGCAGTTGTTGCAGCGGTTCTTACAATCAACCAAACTTACGATAATTTAGGATTGTATGATTTGGTAGCGGATTCCCAAATATTACTGTTAAACAATCAATCTATCGTACAGCTGGAAGTTCACTTGCTAGGAATAAAGGTCTCACACAACATTTTAATATCCAGCACTCAGACACTGGCTGCAAAGACCGACTTTTTATGTGGGCGCCCACAAGCTAGGCCAAGAGGAGAGCGGGGCTAGTTTCAACACTTCAAATATTAAATTAAATAAAAAGGCGCCCTCGGTAGTTTGTTTGTTTGTTTGTTTGTTTGTTTGTTTGTTTGTTTGTTTGTTTGTTTGTTTGGTATAGATTAGTTATCCCCGAATAGGGCTGCCCGGACCTTCCGACATTGTCAATCGCTCACCATCTCCCGACAAGGATCAAATGTATCTTCCCAGCAAACACGACACGTTGAAATAATGAGGTTTAATGTCGGCCCAACGTCTGCGACGCTGGTCCAACATTAGAACATCATTGTTCCAACGTGTCGTGTTTGCTGGGTTAGAAGCCGAGCCGAGCCGATTTCCTCACTTTACAAATCTGCCTGCCAAAAACTCCCTGATTCTTCTGCTTCTCCTCAGTAGGCCCTACACCCCCAGACTCAACTTCGAAGAGTCTCAGATCGCTGACCCTGTGGTGATGCTGATGATGATGGGGAACAATGGTCAAGACCAAGACGAGTGACCGCATCTTCTCGTACTAATAAGCCCGCATTGAATTGCCAAGCGGAGCAGCCCAAATTATATAACTTATCAGAGGCGGACTGTCTATCTGTTTCCAGACCCCTCTAGTCTATTTCCAGACTCGGCGACGGCGGAACCGGCCTTTGTTTAAGATTCAGCAGATCTATATGGCCTGACTGTGGATCAATGTAGGGCCTAGGCCTAGGGGGAGCTGGGCTTGTTATAACATTTTAGATATTAAATAAATACACGTCGTCTACAGACTGAATAACGACTGTCAGACATAGATTTTTTAAGATAGAGACTGAAATTGATATTGTGAGTTATATATGCCTCATGGGTAATTTTGGGTCTAATAGGGCCTACCCAGCTAGCACAAAACATTCTGCTAACAATTCTCAAAATGTTCCCGATTTGATATTGTTTTATGAGAACATTTGCATAACATTCGGGGAATATTCTATTTCAGGAAATATTATACACATGTTCTACGAATGTTTTTATTTTAACAATTCTCAAAGTATTCCCGATTTGTTTTTGTCATGAGAACATTTGCACAACGTTCGAGGGATATTCTGCACCAGGGAATATTATAGGCATGTTCTAAGAATGTTCCCGGTGAAAAATTCTCAAAGTATTCCCGATTTGTTTTTATCATGAGAACATTTGCATAGCATCCAGAGGGTATTCTACAACAGGAAATATTATACAAATAATAGAGGGAAAAACAATACAAATTTTAATTTGTAATTATGTATGTCAATTAGAATCTTCACTGTGTCCTTTAAGTTTACAAAATATACACCCACAGCTTAATATACCAACAATTGTATGATTAGTTGTAACGAAACTTACAATTCTCTTTTAATAAAGGGACAGACAATATGAATTTTAAAGCATTAATAAATATGCCAATTTGGAATGTTTATGGTTTCTTGGAAACAACCATAAAACATATCCAAAGCTTTATCCCTTGGGATTTCCAAGATTCGTTGTAACGAAACTTACAATTCTCCAATAATAGAGGAAAAACACAATAAAAATTTTAATTCATTATTATGTATGTCAATTAGCAGCTGATTAGAATGTTCCCTGCTTTTAATAAGCCTAAAAAAATACGCCCACAGCTTGACCAACAATTGTAAGATTTGTTGTGCTGAAACTTACAATTCTCCTTTAATAAAGGGTAAAACTATATAAATTAAAAATCATTATTATGTATGTCAATTAAAATGTTGATGGTTTTTTATAAGTAAACAAAAAACACACCCACAGCTTAATATACCAACAATTGTAAGATTTGTTGTAACGAAACTTACAATTCTCTTTTAATAAAGGGACAGACAATATGAATTTTAAAGCAATTATAAATATGTCAATTTGGAAGCTTTATCTACTAGGATTTGCAAGATTCGTTGCAACGAAACTTACAATTCTCCGATAATAGAGGAAAAACACAATACAAAATTTAAAGCATTATTATGTATGTCAATGAGAATGTTCCCTGTTTTTCATAAGCTTACAAAAAATACACCCACAGCTTGGACAACCTATTGTAAGATTTGTTGTACCGAAACTTACAATTCTCCTTTAATAAAGGGTAAAACCATATAAATTAAAAATCATTATTATGTATGTCAATTAAAATGTTCATGGTTTCTTATAAGTAAACAAAAAACACACCCACAGTTTAATATACCAACAATTGTAAGATTTGTTGTAACGAAACTTACAATTCTCTTTTAATAAAGGGACAGACAATATGAATGTTAAAGATAATATAAATATGTCAATTAGGAAGCTTTATCTACTAGGATTTGCAAGATTCGTTGCAACGAAACTTACAATTCTCCGATAATAGAGGAAAAACACAACACAAATTTAAATCATTATTATGTATGTCAATTAGAATGTTCCCTGTTTTTCATAAGCTTACAAAAAATACACCCACAGCTTGACCAGCAATTGTAAGATTTGTTGTACCGAAACTTACAATTCTCCTTTAATAAAGGGAAAAACCATATCAATTAAAAATCACTATTATGTATGTCAATTGTTGAATTTTACCCAATTGTTGGTATATTAAACTGTGGGTGTGTTTTTTGTTTACTTATAAGAAACCATGAACATTTTAATTGACATACATAATAATGATACATAATAATGATACATAATAATGATGCTAAGGGTAAAACCATATAAATTAAAAATCATTATTATGTATGTCAATTAAAATGTTCAGGATTTGCAAGATTCGTTGCAACGAAACTGACAATTCTCCAATAATAGAGGGGAAAAACAATTGTAAGATTTGTTGTAGCGAAACTTACAATTCTCATTTAATAAAGGGACAGACAATATGAATTTGAAAGCATTAATAAATGTCAATTTGGAAGCTTTATCCACTAGGATTTGCAAAATTCGTTGCAACGAAACTTACAATTCTCCAATAATAGAGGGAAAACACAATACAAATTTTAAATCATTGTTGTGCGTGTCAATTAAAATGTTCCCTGTTTTTCATAAGCTTACAAAAAATACACCCACAGCTTGATGCTAACGGTGAGGTGTAGCTAAAGTAAAACGTTAAAAATTCAATGTTGGCACAACGTCAGTTCTTGGTTATGTTTAGATGTTATTCAATTATCAACGTTACGCTGATGTTAAGGTGTAACTAAAGTAAAACGCTATAAATGCAATGTTGGCACATCGTCAGTTCTTGGTTATGTTAAAATATTATACTATTATCAACGTTGTGCTAACGTCAAGGTGTAACCAAAGTAAAACGTTATAAATTCAATGTTGGCACAACGTCAGTTCTTAGTTATGTTAAAATATTATACAATTATGAACGTTATGCTAACGTTTAGGTGTTACTAAAGTGAAACGTCATAAATGCAATGTTGGCGCAACGTCAGTTCTTGGTCACGTTAATATATTGTTCAAATATCAACGTTAAGATAATGTTAATATTTAACACAAATACAATGTTGTAACGCAACGCTGGAACAACGTGGTTTTTTTGGTCATTTTATAACTGTACCGAGTATATATCAAGTTAGAATAACGTAGAAATGCAACCAAAATAAAACGTTGTGAGAAAACGTTGGGATAACGTTGTTTTGTCGTCAAATTATAAATTCGTTGCAAAATAAACGTTAGAATAACGTTAAAATGTAGCCAAACTACAACATTGTATCTTAACGTTAAAGCGACGTTGAATTTACGTTATTTTATAACACAACCAAAAATCAACGTTGTGCAACGTTGATTTGACGTAAATTGCCCACTGGGTTATTATAATAATTAGTCGAAAAAAACGCGCGATGGATCCACCACTGCTTTGATTAAATAAACTGCTAAAAGCAATAATAAACAATTTTGTAGATATCTTCGGTGAAACATAATATTTAAAAATACTTACAACTTTTTTGAAAAAAATATGGGTGGGTGAAAAATGCCCTTGACGAAGTCTTTTCTCTACAGTCTCTAGATTATTCCCCTATATTAGTATACCATTGTACAGCTTTTTGCAAAATTTATAGCTTTAATCACATTTTGAGCTATTTTACTCGATTTATTTTTTTATATTAATTTGTCAAAAAAAGGGGTGCGATCCCCTCCCCCCCCCTACGCACCTGATGTATCTGCCCCTTTCTTGACTAAATAAGCTGCTAAAAGCATTAATAAACAGTTTTGTGGATATTTCTGGTGAAATTTTTTTTTTTCAAATAATAACTTAGATTAATTGAAAAAAAGGGGATTGAAAATGCCCTGAACAAAGCTCATGCAGTACAGCTACAAGGTGGTTCTGCTTCCAATAAGGATACGTATAGTTACTCTAGTCCACCTCTGTAACAAATTTGGTGCTTTTAACACGATGAGAACGATTCTCCCAAATTATTAATCAAATCCGCTGAAATAATACTCAGGTTATGATAGAAAGACCATTTGGCAGCCATTTTGTCAACCATTTTGAATTTTAACAATTTACATGAGCAATAAAGCAAAAGTAATGCCAGCAATGATTTGTGCATCCATAGATTTGTAATATTGGAGGGTTTAAATGGAATTTTAGGCCGTTTATTAAGATTATATTTTGTTACGATAACCTCTTGGCAGCCATTTTGTAAATGGTTAATTTGACTATGGGCGGACAATATTTCAGCTTGGAGACAGTGATTTATGGAATCTACGCAAAATTTCCTATGATAATGATGCTGTCTCCTAATTCTACTCTTGTTGTCCGCGTGAACTTCAGTTTACCAGTTTCGACTATTTGAAAAGGTTTGATGATTTCACGTATGAGAAGTTGACCAAGGCAATTGAGTTAACCAACAGAATATGCCTGCCAGGGAGTGGGAATAAAGAGGTAAAAACAAAAAAACAAAAACAGGCCTTATCTAGTAGTGAATATTTATTATCATGTAAGATTATATTTATTAATAATATATATAATATATATCATGATGGACATAATTTAATTATAGTATGTTTTATTATAGACATCCCAAGGGAACATACTTGTAGCAAAAGCAACAAAAAACAAGCTATTTTCATTCGTTTTGAGCTGATTTGACCTTGCTGCAGCTGTGACCTTGATATGACCTAACCATGACCTTGGGGTAGCACCCCTGTGAAATCCAACCCTAACTCATTTTAACTTATACATGTACTTGGGACTCAATCAGATGCAATTAATGTATACTGGCCTTTGGTCGGAACAAAACATCAGTGGGTTGTTTGGTCCATTTCTGCCATATCAGACAGGGGTGACGCGAGGGTGATTTTACGGGGGTAGAAAAACCCTCCAACCCTTTTATTATCCCTGTAACCTCTTGAGGTGTTTTGGCATATGTCCGTGTTTGGGTCTAGGAATGCTTCGAGCCATTATAGACATCTTAAGTGAACATAATTTTAGCAAAAAATAAAAACAAAGGTATTATGTGTGTTTTGTATGGACAGTGTATCAGGCCCGTCATTTGGGAGGGTTCGAGAGCGTCCCTTTGACCACAAAGCTGAAATTTTACCCCGGCAACATCCTCCAGAATCAACCATATTGCTCAAATCTACAGCTAAAAAAATAAAAATCCTGACCTGTCTCTCGCTTCGCCAAACGCTAAATATCAATTCTAGCATTTTTTTTACAGGGGGTGTAGTTTACTAACTTCAAAAATACCCCTGCAGTCCAAAATCCCACCCCCACCCTCCTTTAAAAATTCCTAGACACGGGTCTGGTATGTACCAGGGGGACTGTAGCCTGCGCTGAGATAAACAATTTTATGAAAAATGTGAGAGTAGTTATATTATTTAACCCTATCCAAATGATAAATTCACCTATAAAGACAGCGTTTAAATCCCCATGTTAATATTAAGGTTTTTGGCGTACAACGACACGAATGGCAATACTTACATACTCACTGATACTCTGTATCGTTTGTTATTTTAGACTAGTTCACAAGTTAGTCCATGGGCCAGATATGAACCCCCCCCCCCCCGCCCTGGGGATTTTTGGAGACAGTGATTTTTGGACACCATGTTATATGACTATTCAATATCTGCTTGTTTGCACTCAAAATATTGGGGCATAAAAAAATACTGGGTCATCAAACATATGCACCCCCCTGAATTTTAAGCGGTAAATTTAATTTTTTTTAAATCATGTTGTGTATTTAATTCAACTGCAGGTATTTATACTTATAATTAAACACTAATTATGTTACAAGAAGATGCTATGTGAGACGAAAATAATAATAATAGAAAAATATGGGGTTCATTAATATATGTAATAACCCTTTAAATCCCAAATTCCAAATATCGCTTGCTACGTTTTCATGAAAATCTAATCTGAAAACCCTCTCCAACCCCCTCCTCAAGGGCGAGATATTTAAAAACGATAATTTTAAGACAGCTTATTCAATATCCATTAAATATCTGCTTGTTTGAACTCAAAATATTGCGATAGGAAAAAATACTGGATCATCAAACATATGTACCCCCTTGAATTTTAAGCGTTAAATTTAATTTACTGAAAGGCATGTTGTATATATTTTTTCAACTACAGGTATTTATTCTAATAATTGAACACTAGTTATGTTACAGGAATATGCTATGTGAGACGAAATTGAGAAAAATAAAAGGATATGGGGTTTATCAATATATGTAATAACCCTTTAAATCCCAAATTCCACATATTGCTTGATACGTTTACATAAAAATCTAAAATGAAAACCCTCTCTACCCCCTCCTCCGGGGCGAGGTATTTTGAGACTATAATATTTAGACACCTTATTCAATATCCATTCAATATCTGCTTGTTTGCACTCAAAATATTGCGACAGGAAGAAATATTGGGTCACCAAACATAATGTACCCCCTTGGATTTTAAGCGGTAAATTTAATTTACTAAAAGGCATGTTGTATATATTTCCTCAACTACAGGTAGTTATTCCAAGAATTAAACACTAGTATTGTTACAAGATGTTATGTTAAACGAACATGAAAAACAAAACAAATATGGGGTTTATTAATACATGTAATAACCCTTTAAATCCCAAATTGCACGCCCTCTATGCTACGTGTATATGAAAACCAGATAAACAAAACCCTCTCCACCCCCTCCTCCTGGGCGGGATTTTTTAAGACAATAATTTTTTAGACACCTTATTGTTTATCTGCTCTATATCTGCTTGTTTGCACTCAAAATATTGGGGCTGGAATAAATAACGGGTCATCAAACATATGTACCCCCTGAATTATAAGCTGTAAATTTAATTTCCTAGAAGACATGCTGTGATTGCCTAATTTGCATATTTTATGCTAATTTATTATTCTGATCCTAATAAGATATATTTTATTGCATTCGTTGACCAAGAAAACCGTATGATAGACACTGTGTTTAGGATTATAACTTGATTAGTTGCTGAGATAATGCTTGAATCTGGATTTTCGGTAATGGCTGCCTAATTTGCATATTTTAGCATATTTAGCCCCAACAGCTTAAACGTAAACAACCGGATTTCAATAGGTCCATATTCAGAGGCTTCAAAAATAACCACCGTTAAAATCCCCAGGGGGGGGGGGGGGTTACGGGTGGCCCCCGGTCTAAGTAGGCCTAGGAGACATTTACCCGATGATGGGTCAATGTTGAGCCACCGTCGTAGACCGTGGAGCAACATTGACAGGGCACTATATCAATGTTTGCGGGGACAATGTGAACCGCTTTACAATATCTACAGCGCTGTCTCTGCTTTTGAAATAGCGGTGGGCAAATAACCCGTGTTACTGCACCCCGCACTATTCCAATGGCTAGACAGGACATGTGGACCCTTCACCATAGATCGCTTTGCAACGATGTGCAACACCCAGCTACCGCTCTACAACAGCTACAAAGCAGATCCATACAGCCACGGCGTGGACGCCCTGGCCCAGTCAGACTGGGCGCAGCACAACAACTTCGTCAACGCCCCTTTCAGGCTATTGCCACGGATATTGCAAAAACTAGAGTCACAAGAAGCCAGCGCGACAATAATCGCGCCTTGGTGGCCAGCGCAGCCTTGGGCACAAACCCTGATGAAGCTGAGTACGCGAGCCCCGCTTCGTCTGCCAGCGTCACGGCGGACACTTATACCACACCGGGGGGTACCAGAACCTCTGAAGAACCCCAAGTGGGCCCTGTACGCCTGGCAGGTATGTGGTATGACAAGCTACGAGCTGTAGGCTGGTCGACTCGGGCAGCGTCACAGCTACGCCTGGCATGGGCTCCATCCACCCTGCATTCATACGACAGAACTCTCACAGATTTTCTCAGCTTCTGTGTACAGGTGGGGTGTGAATTCCCCCCTTCAACTTCAGCCTCTGTCGCAGACTACATGTGTGTCGTGGCAGACAGATCTGTGCGGCCAGCATCTCTATTGAGATCAATTATGGCCGCTCTCTCACATCTCTACCATGTGACAGGGCGTCAAGATGTGACTAAATCGCCTGACCTGTCCTTACTTCAGTCGGCCTTAGTAAAATCTGGGACACGTAAGGTCAGATTGAAGTCACTAGTGATGCCCATTACACCCTTTGTGAACCTGTTTAAGTCGTGGCCAGACAATTTGATGTTGGATATAGCTCGTTTACGTTTAAAGACACTTGTTTTATTGTCATTGTGTTTAATGTTAAGACCCTCAGATATTGCCCCTCGGTCTGTGTGTTTTGACACTGTGACTATGTCTCAAACGGGACGTATCTTCAGCACAGATATGGTGGTTTTTAATAGTGACGGCAGCTGTGATATCTCGTTTCATGGCATTAAACAGGACACAGACCGTGCAGGGTTTACAGCTCATTTGCCCCCCGCTGTGGATCCACATATTGACCCTGTCAGGGCATTACATACGTATATAACCAGAACACAGCCCATACGACCCATTCATACATGTCCTGTTTTTATATCATTATGTCGACCTTACAAGGTCTTGTCAGCTGACACTATTGCTAACATTTTAGTAGAGGCCATATCGTTGGCTGGCCTACATGGACACGGCTTTTCAGCTAAGAGTTTCCGCCCTACTGGAGCTACTAGTGCAATTGACATTGGATGCGATCCTAAAGTTGTACAGCGTTTGGGTCGGTGGAAAACCGAATCAGTTTTCTTCGAACACTATGTACATAGCAGAACCAATGTAAATTATACACAATCACTTCTTGATCACCATTAATATTTGTTATATGTACTGTTATTCGACACTTATGAAGTTAGAATAACTCTTTTCTCTCCATTTTAGCATTACTGTGTTGTCATGTATCCATGAAACTGGACGTAGGTTTAACTAAATCGTAGTCCAGTGAATGGGGTCATGACCTCAGTAATGACTTTATTACTTACTGGCTATATGGACTGTGTCCGTATAGCCAGCCTCCAGTTTCTGTTTGGTGCTTTTTTGGTATGGTTATTGTTACGTAACGATTGCATAATAATTACGTAATATTGATGTGTTATTATTGTATAATATGTGATAATGTCTATTGTTATGTCATAGCTATTGTATTTGTATGGGAAGCATTAAATGGAACAATAGCATTACTGTGTTGTCATGTATCCATGAAACTGGACGTAGGTTTAACTAAACAAGAAATGCAGCTTGTAATTCTTTCCTCATTACATCCCCTCCATGTGCACCCCCTCTGCCAGACAAGAGGGTATCCCATTAACACATCATCACACAGCTCAGGTCTCTTCCTTGAGCAGTTCTAAAAATAGTTTACCGTCAATATGTTAGCCATATTTTCTTAAATACACTGAAGTAGGATAGATGTACACGTATGGGTGGAAAGATGCTGATCCTACACTCGTTTACGCGTAAGCGACGTCGTTCACGCGTTTCACTATACGCGTTATGGGCCTAACGGCCTACCATACAAGTCAGAGCAGCAAGCATTGGCATTGCACCGGATTTGAAGATGTGGTACCGGAACTTGCTATCGCAAGTTTCGTTGGAATCTGATTGACGGATCTTACAATGCGTCACATTGTAAGACTCGTTGCAACACAGTCACTATATGGTATGGCCCGGAGCTGACGTGCTGCAACATAATTTATTAACTAACTCTGGTAATACCTAAAATAATAATATAATAAAATTATATAAACCTGTACTGTGGTGGGGGGAATATATTACAAAATAGCAAAATCAAAACCCGCACTGAATATAAAGGAATTATAATATTTATAGTGACCCTAGACCCATAACATAGGATCAAATGAATCAGAAAGAGCTGACTAAGATATTTATGATGATTTCAAATATGGTTGAAGACCCTTCGGTCCCCATGGTTTATGAAAATATTTCAGCGCTTGAGGGGTTAACTGATGACTTATAATGGAGACCACATGGCCGCTTCTTGTGTGCCTCATATTCATCCCGCATAACAATGCTACATAGCGACGTACCATAGAGATGTAGAGTCAACCCAGTAAACACAAAACGTTTAAATAAGATATATACAGCGTCGGCCCAACGTCTTTGACGTTGGTTCAACATTGTATAAATGCTATACAACTGTTTTGTGTTTATTGGGAAAACAGGAATATCCTTGCGTGTATGCGTGTGCGAAAAGGTAGCAAACTAGTATGGTTTATCCACAGGTTTATTGCCACGGCGAAAAAAGTTTAAAACACATTTTATTCTATTTATTTATTGTTTAAAAAAACATATTTTGCGAACACCCTGAATATGTCAGTGGGTTGTCTAAAATTTTTATTACGGGCCCTGCACAGTCGTAGGTGGGTTTTTTCCAACACAAATACATGTACGTGAAATTCTATCAATTCTATCAATTGAATTTATACCCACCATAAAGTGTAAACCATTGAATATGTTTGTACAAAGAGAAACAGAATATTATTATTGGAATTCATACCTAAACGTTGCACACAATCTTGGATAAGATGTGTACCATAACAATATTCCTCATGTGTCTTGATGTCATATTGCTTACCACGTGTTGATATGTGAGGGACAAAATGATCTAACACTTCGACTGCCAACGCAATATATCACGTTATTTTTCACAAATTTATTGTGAACTTTTGACAATTATTATTATTCGAACCCTGGCTAGTCGTGGCAGCTCAATTCTAAATTTCCAGGCGTTGTTATTTACCATCATTTAAATTGGTCTAAAATTATAACCTAAATAAAGTTTGAAGTCAGTAAGGGGGTAGGAATGATCAATGGGATAAACAATTTGTAAACAAAGAAACACTAAGAACATTGAACTTTTCTTTTGTGTGTCCGTGCAGCCAACGCCCAAGATTGTTACAGGGACACGATTGTTAAGTTACAGAAGAGAGCTGTGCGCATTATTTCTTGTTCGGCGTTATAGTCCAGTGAAATTGAACTTTGACCTAGAGCAAATTGCAACATAATTTATTTTGATGGCATGTGACTTTACATGGGTATCTACATAACATATAAAAAGTGTACAATAATATAATTGGGGGAGCATATGTTTCAAAGCTAAAACTGATTTTTTTATTAAAAAATATATTTTAATTATAAAAATTGCTAAATGTATTGAAATTTCACTGAATGGCCAAAACATAAAGTACCGAAATGAAATGAAATGAATTGAATCGGGCTTTAGGCCACCTTTGCACATATAGGCTAAACTGGGCCAGGAGAACCTCCTGATATTTGTATTACATTTTTGTATTTGTTTCGATTGCAAAATAAAATATGTTTATACAAAAGAGAACCTCCTGAGGATGGTGAGATGAATGAGATGACACTGTCCTCCAGACACAGGATTCGAAATTCGAGCCCTGGCGGTCTGAGGCCGAGCACGCTACCTCTCGGTCACGTGGATGGGGAAGAAACATTTTTTGTTTCTTTCAAACCGCCGCGACCGGGAACCGAGCCCCAAACTCTGGCGTGAAAGGCAGCGGTGCTAACCACTACCCTAGGGCCCCGCCCCATGAAGCACCAATCAGTTCAAAATAAACAAACGAAAAACATCCTCTAAAATGCAAATGGTGGAAAAACAAATTTTTTCCATAAATCCAAGATGACCGCCTTCATTTGTTGGCCATAATTTTTATATGTGACTTTTCAACAAATAAAGCTGAGAATAAGTGTAATACCTCTTTTTCGGAGTATGTGTGACACAATAATTAATTTGAATATTGTGGTGACTGGTGATTTAAGATCATCTTGAAGGTCAAAAGATCAAACAAGTGTCATACATTTTTTAAATTAAATTTTGCCTCGATAATCTATTTTTGTTATTAGTTTGGTGATTCGAGGTCATGTGTGAGGTCAAGAGGGCTATTTTAAAGCCAAAAATGGAAAAATGTTATTTTCAACAAATACAAATGAGAACAAATGTAACGTTAATACCTCGTTCTGGGGTGTTTTTTACAGGATAATTCCATTTCTAACAATATTTTTATTAGTCAAGGTCATATTCCTGGTCAAATTGTAATTTAAAGGTCAAGTAAGCAAAAATATGATTTTAATAAAAAATCCAAATTGAAACAAGCCGAATAGCTGTTGATGATGTGATTTTAACTGAACAAAATCTTATACTATTTTGATGATTTAAGTCTATCTTCAGTGTCAAAAGGACGAGTTAAACGTATTAAATGTAAGATAACATGTGAATATATTTTTACATATACAAATAAAAAAAAGTTGTTTTTGTTTTATTTTGAATGGAGAACGCATTTCTGTGATTATTTAGCAAGCACAGATAAGAATTACAAGTATAATACGTAGTACCTCCGATAACCAAATTGAAAGTGATTGAAGTTTCTATTCTCAGCCACTATTTAGTGCATTGAAATTCGACAACGTAGGGTTTAATAGTAAATTAGAATTTGACAAGGCTATTGAAATACCAATAGGATGCATGTTATAAGAGCACTCGGTATGATACAATGATGGATATAAACTAAACTTTTAATAAGTACATCACCCCAGTACAACCAAATAAACGTAGTGTGTAAAACACAATTATTCAACTGGTGCCTGCCTCCTATACGGAGGTGGATATTGGGATGAGAATCAGCTACGTTGCTAACATCGCCATTATACTGTCATATTTGGTGTGCAAAAACTTTCAGGGCTTAGGTGAAAACACACAGTCATGACAAATGTCCCATAAATCAATCAAGTCAAGTAACAGAATAGTGCAATACTTCTAGTCGCTTAGGCCCATTATTATGTTCTCGGATAGAAGTATGTATTACTTGCCGTTGTGTTGCTTCCTTAGTTCATATTTTGCTTATGTTTTTGTTATTTTCTGTCTGTCTGGTGGTGTCAGTGTGTGTACTGCATGGTTCTACATTGTTCACTTTTTTATGTAACATTTGATATCAATGAAGTTGTTATATCATGTGACTGTCAGAGGATCTGTTTCTGTGTAGGTTTATTAGTTTTATTAGCCTACATATCGTGCAGATTTTTATAATTGTTATGAAAGTTATGCTTTACTTGAAGTATACCACCAGAAATAGTTTATCCAGTCAAACTAACATCAAAATGAGGTATTAAACTGGCTCATATTTTCTTTTTCAATCACATTTTTGCATTTTGTTCCCTTGAAATTTACGTTTTTACATTGCAGATGACCTTAAAAAAGAGACTCCAGCCAAAATTAAAGACATTTTCAATTTTGTCAATTTAAAAAAAATATTTTATATGAAGCTATGTAGCCTACTGATCTTAACTAGAAATACAAAAAAGTGTAAAAAACAATTTTGAAGCACCGAAAAAGAGTGAAATGGTTATATTCCCAGGTCGTATACAAAACAAGTCAGCAATATACAGCACTTTAAACGACATTTTCTCACGCCTTGGACGGTGAGATCAGAGCAATCGCGGCTAATTGGTGTCTTGTTAGTCCAGGAGCAGAGACACAAAAAAAACATTTTTGTTCAACCTGCGAACTATCTTGAATTCATTTTTCCCGAAGCATTGTTTATTTTGATCATATAATGCATTTTTAGCCAATACGCTTAGTATAATTTCTGTAAAGATTGTGGAAGAAAATCCATAGCGTATTTACGATTGAGATGTGGCTAGATGTAAGTTGTTATATTCTCACAATACACAATCTTATCTAAGGCCGGACGAATCGAAAAGTTTGATAAGTTAATACTGAGTGTCCTGATACCAAAAGTGTAAGAATTGGTTCATTTATTGCAAAGATATGGCTATTTTCCGAACTTAATCTCCACTTTGACGAGCATAGCAGAAAACACCCCCATGCTAGAAAATGTGCTGTACAAAAAAACTGATACCACAATTTGTTTGTACATACTTCCTGGGGTTGTAGCCGAAGGTTCATTCTACCATTCTGTGAATTCAGATTGTAGATACTACGCCGGTTGAACGAACTCACTGAATAGAGCCCCTACAAAAACTAGCTCCTGGACTATGTAGTCAGGACATGGGGTGATACACCTGCAACACTGATTGTCTGTCCAATGCTGGGCCGACGACATCAACATGTGGCACAATGCTGTAGGAACATTCAACCGTCCTTTAGCAAGTGTTTAGGTATACAAAAAGTTTGTTTATGTTTTAAGCGATTTTATTGAAATGTTGATATAATATATTTTAAAAAATCTAAAGACTCTGAAAAAAATAAAATCATGATCTGGGGAATAAACTATTCTATACTATTCTATTCTATTCTATTCTATTCTATTCTTTTCTATTCTATTCTATTCTATTCTATTCTATTCTATTCTATTTTATTCTATTCCATTCTATTCTATTCTATTCTATTCTATTCTATTCTATTCTACTCTATTCTATTCTATTCTATTCTATTCTATTCTATACTATTTTATTTTATTCTATTCTATTCTATTCTATTCTATTCTACTCTATTCTATTCACTTCTATTCACTTCTATTCTATTCTATTTTATTCTATTCTATTCTATTCTATTCTATTCTATTCTATTCTATTCTATTCTATTCTACTCTATTCTATAGTTACACCAATTGGATTCTAACGAAATATAGCGTATCATGTAATGTCATTGCATACGTTTCAATCGAACAATTAATAAAACATCTGTAGCTATCACCCATCTGGTTGTGGAGGTGGTAGATTAGGACAGCCCGGTTCTTCATATCAGCAGGACATAGCCGAGCAGAAGGAGGGTTGTGTCCGGTTATGGTTTTGTAGATGTCTATCCCAGGAAACACGAGAAATTGAGCCATGCTGTTTTAATGTTGGGCCACCGTCGAGGACATTAATACAACTTTGGTTCAACGTCTGATGATAGGATACAGGAACAGATGACCAGTGTGAAGTCTCCAGCACTGACTGAGCAAAACACTAACTTTAAAATTAATAATGACAGCACGAAACATTAAATATAAAGAATTATTTTCAAATCATCCTAAAAATTCATGGCCGAACGAAATACAAAATTTCCATCCAATGTAGATTTAATGTTGAGCCGGCATCATATAGATGGTGGACCAATGTTGAACGTACATTGTGTCAACGTCTCTTGTTTGCTGGGATATGACTTATTCTCCGCCAGTACCGATAACTCATTCTCGGCTATGGCTCATAAACTGTAGGTACGAGGTTCGAATCCTGGCAGGGTCGGATAAATCAACTTTAAAATCGTAGTTGACATGTGCGCATACATTGCTCAAAACTACATAGGCTCGAAGTGTGTAGTACTAGAACTCGCTAAATAAAGGGCCCGACATTAGACTCAAACACTCACTGACTCACTCATTCACTGACTCACTGACTCACTGACTCACTGACTCACTGACTGACTCACTGACTCACTGACTCACTGACTCACTGACTCACTGACTCACTCACTCACTGACTCACTCACTCACTGACTCACTAACTCACTCACTCACTCACTCACTCACTCACTCACTCACTCACTCACTCACTCACTCACTCACTCACTCACTCACTCACTCACTCACTCACTCACTCACTCACTCACTCACTCACTCACTCACTCACTCACTCACTCACTCACTCACTCACTCACTCACTCACTCACTCACTCACTCACTCACTCACTCACTCACTCACTCACTCACTCACTCACTCACTCACTCACTCACTCACTCACTCACTCACTCACTCACTCACTCACTCACTCACTCACTCACTCACTCACTCACTCACTCACTCACTCACTCACTCACTCACTCACTCACTCACTCACTCACTCACTCACTCACTCACTCACTCACTCACTCACTCACTCACTCACTCACTCACTCACTCACTCACTCACTCACTCACTCACTCACTCACTCACTCACTCACTCACTCACTCACTCACTCACTCACTATTTTTCTACCCTTTCCCCTCTTATCTTATTTAAATTTCAAATATTTGTTTAATTTGAGATCAAACATTTGCAAATCTTGGTGTTTAAACAGTCATTTCATTCACAATAACAGTGATTTATCGGCAAATAATACGAATAGAAAATATTATAGTTTTTTTAGAACAATAACTTAATCTTTGTTCGGTGAAGTTGGTCCATCGATTTGTCACGATTTGAAAAGAAATTGACACAGTTCAATATCGGGAGACGAAGTCGTAGATGAACAGGTGCAGTTTAAATTGTATAATGTTTTCTTTGACTGGAAATGGCTCAGTTAAAGCTAGTGTATTGTAATGGAATACCAGCAAGCACAAGACGTTGACCGAATGTTGGGTAAAGAATGGCCATCAGTCTGCGACGTCGGCCCATCTTTAGACCAACATTGGATCAGCGCCTCGCGTTTGCTGGGATAGCCTACGTGTCCCATATTTCATAACAACACATCGTCCCCTTGTATATGAAAGGGTGTATCTGCCACTTTGAAAAGTGGCAGATACACCCTTTTATATCCAAAGGGACGACATGTTTCTCTTCATAGAATTATGGTTGAAAAAATAGTCCGGCAATTATAATGGACTGACACCACAGGTGGCGCCACTCGCATCAACTGTAATTTAGTATACAATGAAGGTATGAAAGCGATATATCACACACAGACAAACTTTCCATTCTTCAGATGAAATGGTTTAGATCACAGCTGAGCCACGCAAAGTGAATCTGAAGAATGGTAAATTTGTCTGTCAGTTAAGGTCAGCAGAACGCTTCTTAATGTCAAACAGTGTTAATAATGACATTAATTATTTATTCCAACAAATTATTGTGGTAGAAATATTATAATAAACAGGGTTTTCCCCAATGCGCGGATCCGCGGCGCGGCGCCGCGCTGTTTTATCCTAGCGCCGCGCTGACAAAATGTTAAAAAAATATATTTTTTTAAATATTATTTTACTATATAGAGGCCTAAACCTTGGAAATTAGCTCCAGATTCTGCCAGAATGCACCATTTCAATACTTTACTTTGAAAAAATATCTGGGGGCATGTCCCCATACCCCCCTAGGGCCACGTGTCCCTGGCGCATGCGCTTCGGGCATCACTGGTTCACAACACCGACAGCGCATTTTTCAAACATCCCCCGCTCTATTGTTTTCTGGTGAAAAGTGAATGAAGCCTGACGTACTCTTGTGGGTTATTGTTTAATTTGAGACCAAACATTAGGGGGTAGAAATCGGCTACAATATGATTTTTCACAACTTTACAGTTATAGCAAATGAAAGCAGCATGAGGATTCCCAGTAGCCAGGTTATATGTACGTTAAAAGTTAATCATTGAAATATAATTGAAGGGCTCCATGCAATAACCTGTTAAGCGCCATTAACAGGTTCTTGCTGATAACGAAGGATTTGAGGTGCTGAGGTAGGAAGATTATTGTCTAAAAAAATCTTGGCTCTACGACCATTATAACCACTTTTCTCAGAAGCAAGTACATGTTTATGGCTGTTAGCGGAACAAATTTCACAATAAAAACCTGTCAGGTGTGTTTACCAGTAAATATTACTAAATAACATGTAGCAAATCGTACCGGTAAACTCACTTAACATGTTCATGCAAATAATACAATCACAACCCAGAAATGGTAAGCACCCTTAACATGATTTTACAAATATCAACACTATTAATTTTAAATGTGCAGAAGAATTCAGAAAAAATGGTTGTGAAGTCACATTTTCACAGATATCTAATCGATAGCCATAATTTCTGGAAAAATCCGCATAAAGCAATAAGATGGTAAATTCATTTACCATAAAATATTGTGATATTGACCTTGAACACTATTGCTAAATACTAGTTAACAAACTCTAAAAATGTGCACAAAGCATGCTGGGAGTCTTAAATTAGATATGATTACTAAACTTATTTTACCAATATTATTGATAAACAAACTTATTTTACTCAGAAGCTCTTAATAGAAAAAAATATTGAACTTAAACGTTGAAGTCGTTTTTTCAAAACTATAAAACATGCACTTAACAGGTTATTGCATAGAGCCATTCAATTGTCTCGAGAAATTTTTCACAGCTACAACTATTGTCAGACCCCTCCCCCCCCCCCATCTCCCCAGCAAACCCGATACATCCGCCCATTGCTGGTTCAATGCCGGCCCACCGTCTGCGACGCTGGCCTGACAGGGGGGCCCGACATTGAACCAGCAATAGGTGGATGTATCGTGTTCGCAGGGTCCCCATGACAGGACTGCTTGGATTTCACGACCAGTGACCCTGACATTATAGATGGAATCCAGACGACATATTGACGTCCGACCTCCAGACGTTATTGAATGCTGACTAAGTCACACCGCCCCCCCCCCCCCCCATTCAATTTCACTGTGCTCACACATATCACCGCTGCCTGACCTTCCATGACCCCAGGATCTGTCACCTGAGGAGCAGGATATGTTGGATCAATGCTGGTGGAATGCTGGCTCAACCGATGGCGTTAAGTCAATAACCCAACTTTGAACCAGCTTGAGCTGGTACAATACTTATTGTTATCCCTAAGTGGAGCCTGGACTGCACCTGGAGGAAGTCTAAAGTTGAGACAATGACAGAAATTTTCCAATTATTTCAGTGTTCTTTAAAATGCAAAGCATATTGCAAGTTCTTGTTAATAGTAAAAGTTAGTACTATTACTTATTACGTTTGTTGCTTTAGAACTATACCACAGTTACACCAGCCTGCAATCATGCTGACGCTCCCGTGCACTGCGACTTGAAAATAGGAAAATGCGAGGCAAAACGAAACAAGGTATCTGAGAACGACTTCGTGACGCAGTGGAAATTGCCAAAGACGAGAGAGGGTCGCGAAGAGCTACCTTGTATTGGGCCACATAGCGGGGGCCCTGGTGCAGTGGTTAAAGCTGCCCTCTTCTAAAGTCGGAGGTTGCGGATTAGAGGCCCACTATGGCATTCAAGCTTTAAAGAAACAAAGTGTTTTTTCGCTGCTCCCTCGTGAAGATTCAATATTGTGGGGAGCCTCCGTGACCGAGAAGGTAGCGTGCTAGGCCTCAGACCGCCAGTGCTCGAATTTTGATACATCTGTCTCGAGGGCAGTGTCATCTCAGTCATCTCACTATTCGCGGGCGGTTCTCCTGGCCAAGTTTAGCCTATATGTGCACGAAGGTGGCCTAAAATCCCATTCATTTCATTTCATTAAAAGCCTTGGCATTTGCTTTTAGCGTGCACAAGACAGGAGCTGCAGAGGGTCGGCGTTCTGACTGGACGGTGTAATGTCGTACTTCAGCTGTAATGTCGTACTACTATAGCTCAAACAAACAACTACCTGGGCGCAAAAGGAACGACATGAGTGTGTCATAATTGTGTCATAATGACGGTGTCATAATGACGTAGAATATTCGCCCTGGAAACGTAGTGAGCGCCATAATTTCAATGGAAGCGTAGTGAGGTCTCAATAAGCGTACAACAGTGACACAAAACTGCTGCTATTCCTGGAAAATCATAATACTACGGCTCGCATGTGAAAAGACCTCCAGAAATATTCGACCACTTGTTACTTGCTTACCCATTAGACACTCATATTGATCTAATGTTGATTAATTGTTGCTCCACCGTCTGCGACACTGGCCCAACAATCAATCAAGAATACATTAATGTCTTGTGTTTGCTGGCTTTATATACTATTGATTAATGTTGGACCACTTAACTATATGGCCCGGATTCCCGTACAAGCTACGATATACCGTAGGCCTCTGATTGGTCGAGATGGCCATCTCGACCAATCTGAAGCCTACGATATATCGTAACGACGTACGAGAATACGGGACCACAGGCCAGGTAAAATTTCCACATCAGCGCTCTGTATTATATATCGTGTATTTCGTATAAAAGTAGGCCTGACAAGGATTTTATTCTGCGACTGAGCTTCCCTTAAAAAAGAACAAACGCCTGCTTTAATTTTTCATCTTGTGACGTGGTTAGTTTTGTCAGGCCAGTGGCCGCCATTGAATCCCAACATGTTTGCAGGAAAACGCTGTTTATAAATGTAAATTATTTATTCTCTCAAACCTCTTAAGAGTATCGAACTCGGCGCCGCTGATTTGCATTAACGATTTGGCGGTGACTTCGCCCCTGTTCCCGGCCCAGATCCACACAAA
Organism: Flabesymbios commensalis; assembly: GCA_964017125.1. Lineage (NCBI taxonomy): Eukaryota > Metazoa > Annelida > Polychaeta > Terebellida > Flabelligeridae > Flabesymbios > Flabesymbios commensalis. The sequence continues at coordinate 40,913,455 of OZ024909.1, read as the reverse complement.
GACCGTAGAGTCTCTGTTGATACAGCCATTGACGAGGGTTTTGTACAAAAATCAGAGGACTGTTCAATTTTTGCGCGATTGCGTCAGCGCGTGTGACGAGCGCCATAGATAGACGCCGATATAAAAATGTACCTCACCCAGGCAAACTCTATCCCGGCAATCAATATACACCAACACAATGTTGGTGCAATGTTGGTCCGGTGGACCAACATTGGACCAACATTGTGGTGGTGCTGCGTCTGCCTGATCAGTGGCACAGCTGTATTACATGCAGGTAAATGAAGCTAGTTTTGCCTGCGAAAATCATCGAATTAAATTAAAATTAGAACATCTGATGTTTTACCTGTTCAATACGATCATAAAACGTACGAAATCAAGGTAAAACCCAAAACGAAATGACCAATTAATAACTACGATAACATCTGCACAATGGAGGACCTATATGTAACTTCCGAAGAATGGTTATACTAAAAAACAAAACAACTATGCCATGTCACATGTTGTATAATTATGTTGTTGACCTCGCTCGCTCGTACCATCTTCCATATACGCTTTCTTCGTTCGTTCGTTCGTTCGTTCGTTCGTTCGTTCGTTCGTTCGTTCGTTCGTTCGTTCGTTCGTTCGTTCGTTCGTTCGTTCGTTCGTTCGTTCGTTCGTTCGTTCGTTCGTTCGTTCGTTCGTTCGTTCGTTCGTTCGTTCGTTCGTTCGTTTGTTCGCTCGTTCGTTCGTTCGTTCGTTCGTTCGTTCGTTCGTTCGTTCGTTCGTTCGTTCGTTCGTTCGTTCGTTCGTTCGTTTGTTCGCTCGCTCGCTCGCTCGCTCGCTCGTTCGTTCGTTCGTTCTTTCGTTCGTTCGTTCGTTCGCTCATTCGTTCGTTCGTTCGTTCGTTTGTCGCTTCGTTCGTTATTTTGCTCGATGGCTCACCTAACCAGTTTGTTCGTTCGTTCATTCGTTGTAGTTTATTTCGAATTACTGCGTTGCCTTTTTTCTTTTTTTTTGTCTATAGTTTAATCAATATATATATGTGATTACGCCCACAGTCATTGCAAAATTACGGCGAAAGCTGTGTGATTTGAAATATGGGTTTGTTTATCTATGTCTTAATCCGCCGTCTAAGAACATTTTACGACAGGTGATTTTTATAATGATCAAATGATATGTACCCGTCTAGACATGGAGAATTAATCGTGACAATGTAAATGAGATGTATGGCGTAAGCGTTGTTCATTTGATAGCCCTCCTCCCCGCCGCCCGGTTCATAGCTGACTATAAGCACAGGGGGAGGGGGTTACTGCTGTTTAAATTTACACCCGGTGGTACCGGTAATTTGAAACTAATTTACCCCCTCTGCTTTTAAATTATCCCCTAAATCCTGAAGCTGAACTTCAAAACGTTTATTTCACTTTATAACGTCATTACATGACATTAGGGATTTTTTTTATTGTATTTCATTATCTATATAACCACTTGATCGTCATAACAACTAACGAATACCATAATAAATGAGTGAGTGAGTGAGTGAGTGAGTGAGTGGGTGGGTGGGTGGGTGAGTGAGTGAGTGAGTGAGTGAGTGAGTGAGTGAGTGAGTGAGTGAGTGAGTGAGTGAGTGAGTGAGTGAGTGAGTGAGTGAGTGAGTGAGTGAGTGAGTGAGTGAGTGAGTGAGTGAGTGAGTGAGTGAGTGAGTGAGTGAGTGAGTGAGTGAGTGAGTGAGTGAGTGAGTGAGTGAGTGAGTGAGTGAGTGAGTGAGTGAGTGAGTGAGTGAGTGAGTGAATGAGTGAGTGAGTGAGCGAGCGAGCGAATGAATGAATGAATGAATGAATGAATGAATGAATGAATGAATGAATGAATGAATGAATGGATGAATGAATGAATGAATGAATGAATAAATGAATAAATGAATGAATGAATGAATGAATGAATGAATGAATGAATTAATGAATGAATGAATGAATGAATGAATAAATGAATGAATGAATGAATGAATGAATGAATGAATGAATGAATGAATGGCTCGTTAGGCGCACAAACTGGGCCAGGAGAACCTCATGAGGATGTTGAAAGAAATTGGATGACACTACCCTTCATACACAGGATTCGATGTTAGAGCTCTGGCGGTCTGATGCCAAACACCCAAAAATCTGTGTGGATTATGCAAATTTTTTATTCCACAAATACCTACTGTCTCAGACCGTCGGATCCAGGGCACATAAAGGATGCCGACGGTAATTGGTGTGTGAAAGTGAGGGATTCCTCTGCAGTATTGATTGTCTGCCCAATGCTAAGCCACCGGCATTAACATGTGGCCTAGTGCTGTGCTATTATTTAACCATCCTTTATGTGTACAAATAGTTTGTTTGGGTTATCTCTGGATTCTTAAAAATGGTGATGAAAATGTTTGTGAAGATCCGAAAATTTGAAAAAATTGAAATTATAATCTGCGGGATACATTACTTCATTACAAAAATAAATACCAAAATTGATGTCATCCCTCGGACCCCTTTTAAACTATTCCTAAGCAACGTTAGAAAACTGATGACGACTTATAATCATCATATTGGTTCTATGTTCATTCTTATACCGAAAACTAAAGTGGTTATATAATATTTTTTCAAAATCAACATAAAAAAATAACCATATTTCTCATGAATGTAACGATTTAATGTTGTTTATTTATTTGTTGATTTATTCAGCCGGTCTAGCATGCATGACCCGGGGACCGTGTTTAGACGGCAGAATCTGACCTCTAAAGACGGTCCCCGCTTTGGAAGAAATAAAAAAACTTATAATGGTCGTAGACCCATAACATACGTATTCAAATGACGCGGTAACAGCTAACTAAGACATTTATGATGGTTTCAAATTGAAAAAACCCTTTAGTCCCCATGGTTTGTACAAAAATAGTTCAGCTTTGTAATAATAGTGAGTTCAGCATCGGGCCAGCGTCTCTCGTTTGCTATGATTGTCTTGGTGTTCCAATTTTATGTTCGCTTCTTCGACCATCTTCTAATAATGTCCACGTTATACTTATGTGCATCCTAAATATACGTCTTCCCTTCACCGTGTCGCCTGCAATAATGGAATATAAACTGTCCAAGCTGTCACGTGAGGACAATTGTGTTGCTGTCTGCGTCTGTGAGTAGCTGAAAGAATGGGAGAGAAATTGTAGATCCTTGAGCTCCATTCTTTTTTTTAACCAGGGTAATTGTTATTTGTAGTAGACCTGCGCAAATAGGAGTTGTTTGGAGAGTGTACATTGCTAAAAAATGGCGTACATTTTAAACAAAAGCACCAGCCCTCAACCATGTTTTTTTACAATTTTAATACCATGCATGTGGTTATGATTTTTCATTAAGTCACATTAATTGTTCCCATTGGAAATCGATCCCGCAAGGTGACAAGCACCACAGGCGATTGACGACTGATCCTACAACAGACAAATCAAAATAGCGTCCCATTGGACATGAAAGGGTGTATCTGCCACTTTACAAAGTGTCAGATACACCCTTTCATATCTAAGGGGACGATATATCTTAACCCTTACAACGCTTAATATTTTTCTATAAACGATGAAGACCAAATGGTTTTTGGAATCATCATACATATCTTAGTTAGCTCTTTTTCTCTTCATTTGAATATACAGGCCCATGTAATGGGTCAACGGCTTCACTGCGAAGACCGTCTTTAGACGTCAGAATCTGACATCTATGGACGTCAGATTCTGACGTCTAAAGACGGTCCCCGCGCTGAAAGGGTTAATCATAATATCTTGCACACTTACGGTGTGAGCAAACGTTTAAATAGACAACGCTTTAAATACAACCTTCACATTATTGATTTGGATTGCGTTAGAAATTCACTATAAGATACTGCGGTTCGAGAGCAAAGAGCAGTAACTGTATATATTTCAAGTGAGCATTTACTGCTGGTTTACCTTTGCGCTGCGGTGTTTGAGCGATAATAACACACAGTGGAGACATAAAATAATTCCAGCTTTAAATAATGGGCTGATGCGACAAGGAGAAAGAGCATGGCCAGAATTAATGTGTCTGGTTGGAGCCTTTAACCCTTTAACCGCGAAGTTATTTAATTGGAATTTTCACCCACTTGAAGTTGTGTCTCGCTGACGCGATCCACAACTTCAAGTGAGTCAAAATTATTCAAATTTGACAAAATGGAGGTCATCGATTTTAAAATCTTGCTGATTGATGTCATGTTTTATCTTCGACATGCGTTTGAAAGCTAGTATTTAATGTGTTCATTAAAAATGAAAAAAAAGAGAATATAATCGTGACCGGCGGTTAAAGGCTTGAGCAATTAAAAAAAGTCTTTAGTTGTGAATTATTCTTTCGCAGCACCTCCATTAGAGATAAGTCGATTAGTCGAGAGGGAATGGTTGAATCAGACACGCATGAAGTACATGAATAGTGCCATCCAATTCAATGTTTTACTTGACCTATTTCCAAGGTCGACAAAATCCCCCTTTAACTTTTCCTTCCATTGTGAATGGAAAGGTGTATCTGCCGCTTTGTTGTGAGCTGAGTTGTAGTAGTGCAAAGTAGTGCAATATTGTGTAAGTAGTGCAATATTTGTCTCTAGCATGCAATTCAAAATGGCCGCCAAATAGTAAATACAAGTTTTTCAATATCCTGTATTATAGTGAGGTTTACTGTTTATGTTTCTATGTGATTTAAATATGGAGAATTAAAATATAACGTCTATTTTTATATTACCCAAATTTTGCCGCTGCATCCAAATATTTATGAAAATAAATGTTACTCAGCAAGAGAAAACACAGTAGGCATTTGCTTACAATTCCAGAGGTATATGAGCCGCATAATAATATTTGTCACTATCTTAACCCTTTACCCGTAAAATTATTCAATCTGAATTTTCACCCATTTAAAATTGTGTCTCGCTGACGCGATCCACAACTTCAAGTGAGTGAAAATTATTCAGATTTGACAAAATGGAGGTCCACTGTTTTCAAATAGTGCTGATTGATGTCACATTTTATCTTTTACTTGTTTAAAAGGTGGTACTTATTGTGCTACTAAAAATGAAAACTCGAATACATGCGGCACCGGCGGTTAAAGAGTTGAGACAGCTGATATTACCTTGGTATGTCTTCATAGGGATCGGCGATTATTGTGAAGCAACTGGACGGACCATTGCAGAGGAGGTGCTCTTGTGGTCTTAAGGACCCCGAGAACTCAAGACGTTGACCCAATGCTGGGTCGATGTTGGAACAGCGTCTTCGACGCTTGTCCAACATTAACCCAACATTGATTTAACGCCTTGTGTTTGCTGGTTGAGGGCCCTTCACAAACCAGCTGAAGTAGTCCTAGTCAGTTTTATTTAGTACATGTAGTACCATACGTGTGGGGTCGGTTGTGATATTCCCAGCAATGTTAACCCTTTAACCGCCGGTGCCGCATATATTCGGTTTTTTAGCACATTAAGTACCACCTTTTAAACATGTTAAAGATAAATGTGACATCAATCAGAAATATTTGAAACAGCTGACCTCCATTTTGTCAAATCTAAATAATTTTCACTCACCCCCAACTTCAGGTGGGTGAAAATTCAGATTGAATAATTTGGCGGTTCAAG